>CM028691.1:19350883-19739226 GCA_016771965.1 Brassica carinata
AAACCAATATATCAATATTCTGAAAAGTTAAAACATAATACTGCATGCAATCGTGCAAATCATTCCTTCATAACATTTTTAATTCCTAAGCATCATTAATGTCCCGTGTCCGCATGTCTCTCGGAGTCTCGGTACTCGAAGTTTTCTCATCTCTCTCTCAAGTTTCAACAAAAAGAAACCCTAAAGTTCTCCCCTAGACGACGATTGCGATTTCGAATGCTCTCGATTAGTGAAGGCGTGGAGGATTTAATTGGAAAACTGGAATCCATTAAAGATGTTGTCGCTTCTGTTTCACTATTTTATAGAGGAAGTTCATCTCCCTCTCAGACTCAAACATATCCTCTCTCAGCTTCTTCAAGGAATCAAAGGTATGAAAAATGAATCATATAACTGAAGTTCTAGCTTCTCTAATTTCTTTTTTGTAATCGGTCTAATACTTAGTCTTAGTCTTAGATAAAGCTATAGTTATGTGTCTTTGAACTTAAGATTTTGTCTTTGTGTTAATCTTGGTTTAGTTTTGCTTTTGCAGATGGATTCTTCCTCACCTCGAAATGAAGTTAACAAAGATGATTCAGAAGATGATGAAACTCAGGGAAACGAAGAGGAGTTTTTGACACCTCCTACTACCGCAAATAGAAAAAAAAGGAAGAACAAGTCAGCTACAAGTCAGAAGAAGAAGAAGAATACAAGTACAAGGTCAAAAGTTTGGAATCATTACACAAGATTTAAGGAGAATATGAACAAATGCACCTGCAATTACTGTGGTAGAGTTTTGTGTTGTGCAACGTCCAATGGCATTACCTGTCTGAAGAAACATCTTGGAATCTGCAAAGAACACCAGGCATGGTTACAAAACCAGACTCAGACTCAGCATACAAATCTTAGAAAGTGAAGATGATGGTGGTCAGTTGAAGCTTGCAAGGGTTTCTATCGGTTGTAAGGAGGCTACTAGTGCTGCGTCATAGCTGAGTTGCCACTATCATTTGTTGATGGTTTAGGATGGAGGCACTTCTGCAACAAGGTTAACCTACCTAAGCCACATTCACGCAGAACAACAACAAGGGACATTGTAGAATTGTATGCAAGGAGGAAATCGGCTTTGATGCAGCTGATCAGTGGCAACAAGCAAGGGGTTTCTTTAACAACAGACATTTGGGTTGCGAGAATACAGCGCTAGCTACATGGTCATCACAACACATTTCATTGATCGAGCTGGAAGCTTAGGAAATTCATCATTGGTTTTAAGCATGTAGCGGATCATAAAGGGCAACAATATGTTCGTCTTGATTGAGTGTATGGCTGAATGAGGGATAACGAGCGTGTTTACTATAACAGTAGACACAATGCCACTGCGAACACTAATGCATTTCGTTGTTTTGCTCACATTCAGCTTTAGGACCTGAGTTCTTAGTATTGGGAGGTGAGTGTCTGCATACGTTGTTTTGCTCACATCATTAACTTGTTTGCTTGAGATGGCTTTTGCTAGAGGTGGATGCGGGTGTGTGTGCAATTAGGAATGCCATACAGTATATCAGAGCTTCTTCTAAGAGAGTTGATGCATTTGATCAGAAGGTTGAGTCAGCAAGGATGACAAGAGGTAGCTTGTCTTTCGAGCAAGAACGATGGAATTCAACCTATCTTATGTTATCAAGAGCTTTGAAGTTTAGGGCAGCGTTTGATAGAATGGAAGTTGAGGACAAGCTGTACAATGATCACTTTCAAGAGATTGTGGATGGCAAGAAGAGCTGGACCACCAACTTGAGGATTGGGATAAAGTGGAAAGCTTGGTGAAGTTCACGGTAATATATAACTTCTACTTTAGTTGTCTGCTTACTTCCTTTAGTTCCTACAAGTGCTACAATGAGATTGTTACCATAGAATGAAATCTGATTACATTGGGTACTAGTACGGATGAGAAGCTTAGGACAAAGGCTTTGGTTATGAGAGCAAAGTTTAATAAGTATTGGGATGGTCTCAAAGACATTAATAGGCTGTTGATTATTGCAAGTGTCTTTGACCGAGGAACAAGATGAAGTTTGCTGGTCTTTGCTTTGAAAAGCTTTATGGGAAAGATAGTCCACAAGTAAGGTGCTCAACGACTCAGTCATTGATGTTATGGAAAGACTCTTTGATGAGTACAGTGGCTTTGGAGCATCAAATACAGCAGGTATTTGGTTCATCGCCTCAGTCTCGAGTCATAGTGGTCAAGAGTCACAAGATGGGGTTCGATTCTTTAGAAAATGAGTATGGATATGAAAGGATGGATTCTCTGCAAGGAGATGGTGAGCGAGTTGATTTGGGATTCAAGCAATCGAGTTGGAGCTGTACTTGAAGGAGAAGGTAGATAATCCTAATCCTCTAGGAATTCCGTTTGATGTTTTAGGTTGGTGGAGGAACAACAGTTCAAAGTACCCGATCTTAGCTGCCATAGCTAAAGATGTTCTTTATATGCAAGTCTCTTCATTGCATCGAGTTTGCCTTAAACCTAGTAATCGAATCCTTGATCCAACCAGAAGTTGCTTGACCCACTACATGATTGAGGTCCTCATGTTGATACACTAAAATGAATCCTTGCTACTGTCGAGTTAACGATGGTAATTGTAATATTTGAGATTCAATCGGATGACCAGTTTACTCTTTACTCTTATGAGTTCAATAATAAGAAGAAACAAGTGGGGTTTTGAGAATTAATGTACGATAACTAGAATACCTAGATGGTTCAAATTCAATTTAAATGAAGCCGGCTTAGGGTTATTAATCGGTGTCAATGCAAAACTGAACAACTATTCAAGTGCAATGAGGTGCGGTCTAGAACCCAGATCACTTTCGGCTAGAACAATCCATATCGTGGTCTTGCTCCCCTTGCAGATCGGTCTTGAATCCTAAGTTCTCACTTAGAACGAAAACGTGTAAGCCAAGACAAGATCTGATTAGTTCACTTAATACCCTAATATCTACTCTGTGATTAGGGATACAAAGCTCATTCAATATATGTCAAATTATCTCCTAGCGGTTAGCTAGGTGATTAATTAATCGAACATTAAGTGATCAATTCAATGTAGCAGTAAGAACAATACTGAATGAAGAATAGTTAAGATCACTTATTTGTGTTCAGTTCATCGGCTAACACCTACAACTCTTAAGCAGCTGCTACTCAATCATAAAGTAGGATGACACGGACATGGTTTCGAATAATCATATAAAATAAAAGTAGAAAGACAAGGGTTCGGGATGATCTTCTCATGAGGATGAAGCCTTCTCCTTCTACGGTTGCTTAATTCAAAGAAAATCGTTCAGGTCTCTGAAAACTAGCATAAGAAAAAGAAATGATAGCATAGCCCCCCATATGGAGCTGGTGGTAAAGAGATAAGAGGGTGGAATGGGGCAAACTTTTGAATAGGAAGTTTCCTTAATGATCGAGGAACGATCGGGCGCTTTCTATCGGGAACAACCTTCGGTTGTTCAGATGGTGTTCATCATTATCCTTCAGCGACATCCGTCTTCTGAATCTCTCTTCTTTGCTCTTTCACCTGCTCCAAACCTGGAATGATGTCAATTAAACCGCAATTAGGTGAGAATTAGCTCAAAGAACACCAGGCATGGTTACAAAACCAGACTCGGACTCAGCATACAAATGCCGAAAAGTGAAGATGATGGTGGTCGGTTGAAGCTTGCAAGGGTTTCTATCGGTTGTGGGGAGGCTACTAACGAGATGCTCGTCATAGCTGAGTTGCCACTATCATTTGTTGATGGTTTAGGATGGAGGCTTCGCAAACAAGGTTAACCTACCTAAGCCACATTCACGCTAACAACAACAAGGGACATTGTAGAATTGTATGCAAGGAGGAAATCGGCTTTGATGCAGCTGATCAGTGGCAACAAGCAAAGGGTTTCTTTAACAACAGACATTTGGGTTGCACCGAGTACAGCAGCTAGCTACATGGTCATCACAACACATTTCATTGATGCGAGCTGGAAGCTTAGGAAATTCATCATTGGTTTTAAGCATGTAGCGGATCATAAAGGGGCAACAATATGTTCTGTCTTGATTGAGTGTATGGCTGAATGAGGGATAACGAACGTGTTTACTATAACAGTAGACAATGCCACTGCGAACACTAATGCATTTACGTTGTTTTGCTCACATTCAACGCTTTAGGACCTGAGTTCTTAGTATTGGGAGGTGAGTGTCTGCATTTACGTTGTTTTGCTCACATCATTAACTTGGTTGCGCGAGATGGCTTGCTAGAGGTGGATGCGAGTGTGTGTGCAATTAGGAATGCCATACAGTATATCAGAGCTTCTTCTAAGAGAGTTGATGCATTTGATCAGAAGGTTGAGTCAGCAAGGATGACAAGAGGTAGCTTGTCTTTCGACTGCAAGACACGATGGAATTCAACCTATCTTATGTTATCAAGAGCTTTGAAGTTTAGGGCAGCGTTTGATAGAATGGAAGTTGAGGACAAGCTGTACAATGATCACTTTCAAGAGATTGTGGATGGCAAGAAGAGAGCTGGACCACCAACTTCAGAGGATTGGGATAAAGTGGAAAGCTTGGTGAAGTTCCTGGTAATATTCTATAACTCTACTTTAGTTGTCTCTGCTTCTAACTCGCCTAGTTCCTACAAGTGCTACAATGAGATTGTTACCATAGAATGAAATCTGATTACATTGGGTACTAGTACGGATGAGAAGCTTAGGACAAAGGCTTTGGTTATGAGAGCAAAGTTTAATAAGTATTGGGATGGTCTCAAAGACATTAATAGGCTGTTGATTATTGCAAGTGTCTTTGACCCGAGGAACAAGATGAAGTTTGCTGGTCTTTGCTTTGAAAAGCTTTATGGGAAAGATAGTCCACAGAGTAAGGTGCTCAACGACTCAGTCATTGATGTTATGGAAAGACTCTTTGATGAGTACAGTGGCTTTGGAGCATCAAATACAGCTTCGGTATTTGGTTCATCGTCTCAGTCTCAGAGTCATAGTGGTCAAGAGTCACAAGATGGGGTTGCGAATGATTCTTTCGAAAATGAGTATGGATATGAAAGGATGGATTCTCTGTACAAGGAGATGGTGAACGAGTTGGGATTTCAGGATTCAAGCACTGAGTTGGAGCTGTACTTGAAGGAGAAGGTAGATAATCCTAAACCCAATCCTCTAGGAATTCCGTTTGATGTTTTAGGTTGGTGGAGGAACAACAGTTCAAAGTACCCGATCTTAGCTGCCATAGCTAAAGATGTTCTAGCTATGCAAGTCTCTTCAGTTGCATCAGAGTTTGCCTTCAGCACTAGTAATCGAATCCTTGATCCAACCAGAAGTTGCTTGACCCACTACATGATTGAGGTCCTCATGTTGATACACTAAAAATGAATCCTTGCTACTGTCAAGTTAACAGTGGTAATTGTAATATTTGAGATTCAATCCAGATGACCAGTTTACTCTTTACTCTTATGAGTTCAATAATAAGCTGAGAAACAAGTGGGGTTTTGAGAATTAATTGTGACGCAAGTAACTAGAATACCTAGATGGTTCAAATTCAATTTAAATGAAGCCGGCTTAGGGTTATTAATCGGGTGTCAATGCAAAACTGAACAACTATTCAAGTGCAATGAGGTGCGCTAGAACCCGATCACTGTTAACAATCCACTATCGTGGTCTTTTCCCTTTGCAGATCGGTCTTGAATCCTAAGTTCTCACTTAGAACAAGACGATAACAAGCCTTAGAGACAAGATCTGATTAGTTCACTTAATACCCTAATATCTACTCGCTGATTAGGGATACAAAGCTCATTCAATATATGTCAAATTATCTCCTAAGCGGTTAGCTAGGTGATTAATTCAGAAATCGAACATTAAGTGATCAATTCAATGTAAGCAGAAGAACAATACGAATGAAGAATAGTTAAGATCACTTATTTGTGTTCAGTTCATAACACCTACAACTCTAAGCAAGCTTAGCCTACTACTCAATCATAAAGTAGGATGACACGGACATGGTTTCGAATAATCAGATATAAAATAAAGTAAAGACAAGGGTTCAGGATGATCTTCTCATGAGGATGAAGCCTTCCCACAGGTTGCTTAATTCAAAGAAAATCGTCTAGGTCTCTTGCAAAACTAGCATAAGAAAAGAAATGATAGCATAGGCCCTTTTATATGGAGGGCTGGTGGTAAAGAGATAAGAGGGTGGAATCTGGGCAAACTTTTGAATAGGAAGTTTCCTTAATGATCGGGAACACGACGCTTGTTCTATTCGGGAACAACCTTCGGTTGTTCTAGATGGCTGTTCAAGATCGATCCTTCAAAACGACATCCGTCTTCCTGAATCTCTTTCTTTGCTCTTCACACCGCTCCAAACCGGAATGATGTCAATTAAACAATTAGGACTGAATTAGCTCAATGCACACATATAATGGTATTAAAACACCATATATCACATGTGCACGAAACAATGGCTTAAGTGTGAGATTCGGATCAATGAAAACGGTGGTGTCTCATCAGCAACTGATTGCTGAAATTGAATTACAAGATGAACTTCAAAAGGTATGTTCTTAATCTTCTCTTTTCATTTTGAGCACTTTTCAATTCAGCTTTTAATCTTCTTTTCATTTTACCTAGAGTTCGAAGCCTCAGCTGCACTTCCAAACCTGAGACTGAGAATGTTTCATGCAAATCATGTTCTAAACAAGGTACATGTTCTTATTTAGTTATTTATTAGGCTGAAAATATATCATGTAAATAATTTTGCTATTTGAATCATGTTTGCAATGCTTCTTGACGAGATCATGTCCTAATCATTTTACTTTCTTCTGCAGGTTATCTTTGACGTTGATGCTTGGAATTAAAGAAGAACATGGTGGATTATCTCATTTGTTTCTGTTTTGAGGATTTGTTTCGTTTCAAAATGATTTTAGGATGTTTTTCTGTTTCAAGAATGATTTCAAGATGTTGTTTCTGTTTTGGATGATTTGGGTTTGTTTTAAACGCTTGAATTTATATTTCTTGTTATAATTTCGGTTTTTTAAAATCCAACCGAACCCGATTTTTCGGGTTAAAGACCGAACCGTTCTTAATTCGTTCTGTTGATTCTGAAAAAATAAAACCGAACCGATCTGAAATTAACCGAACCGATCCGATCCAAATTCAGTCGGTTCCTAATCGGGTTACATTTGGTCTAATCCAATAACCTGAAACCGAATAACCCGACCCGACCGAACCGAGGATCCGAATGCCCAAGACTAAATGTCGTCATTTTCTCTTGGGCCCGGACTAAGCCCTAACAAGAACTGGGCTAATCTCTCAATTTTCAGCACATATTCTCTCGTACCACCCAATCACTAGACATGTATTATTGCTATACAGTAGTTATCACATGGTAAGATTTAAGGAGAATATGAACAAATGCACCCCGATTCTTGTGGTAGAGTTTTGTGTTGTGCAACGTCAATGGCATTACCTGTCTGAAGAAACATCTTGGAATCTGCAAAGAACACCAGGCATGGTTACAAAACCAGACTCAGACTCAGCATACAAATGCCGAAAGTGAAGATGATGGTGGTCAGTTGAAGCTTGCAAGGGTTTCTATCGAAGTTGTAAGGGAGGCTACTAACGAGATGCTCGTCATAGCTGAGTTGCCACTATCATTTGTTGATGGTTTAGGATGGAGGCACACTTAACAAAGGTTAACCTACCTAAGCCACATTCCGCATGAGAACAACAAGGGACATTGTAGAATTGTATGCAAGGAGGAATCGGCTTTGATGCAGCTGATCAGTGGCAACAAGCAAAGGGTTTCTTTAACAACAGACATTTGGGTTGCACCGAGTACAGCAGCTAGCTACATGGTCATCACAACACATTTCATTGATGCGAGCTGGAAGCTTAGGAAATTCATCATTGGTTTTAAGCATGTAGCGGATCATAAAGGGGCAACAATATGTTCTGTCTTGATTGAGTGTATGGCTGAATGAGGGATAACGAACGTGTTTACTATAACAGTAGACAATGCCACTGCGAACACTAATGCATTTACGTTGTTTTGCTCACATTCAACGCTTTAGGACCTGAGTTCTTAGTATTGGGAGGTGAGTGTCTGCATTTCGTTGTTTTGCTCACATCATTAACTTGGTTGCGAGATGGCTTGCTAGAGGTGGATGCGAGTGTGTGTGCAATTAGGAATGCCATACAGTATATCGAGCTTCTTAAGAGAGTTGATGCATTTGATCGAGAAGGTTGAGTCAGCAAGGATGACAAGAGGTAGCTTGTCTTTCGACTGCGAACGATGGAATTCAACCTATCTTATGTTATCAAGAGCTTTGAAGTTTAGGGCGTTTGATAGAATGGAAGTTGAGGACAAGCTGTACAATGATCACTTTCAAGAGATTGTGGATGGCAAGAAGAGAGCTGGACCACCAACTTCAGGAGGATTGGGATAAAGTGGAAAGCTTGGTGAAGTTCTGGTAATATTCTATAACTTCTACTTTAGTTGTCTGCTTCTAACTTCGCCTAGTTCCTACAAGTGCTACAATGAGATTGTTACCATAGAATGAAATCTGATTACATTGGGTACTAGTGCGGATGAGAAGCTTAGGACAAAGGCTTTGGTTATGAGAGCAAAGTTTAATAAGTATTGGGATGGTCTCAAAGACATTAATAGGCTGTTGATTATTGCAAGTGTCTTTGACCGAGGAACAAGATGAAGTTTGCTGGTCTTTGCTTTGAAAAGCTTTATGGGAAAGATAGTCCACAGAGTAAGGTGCTCAACGACTCAGTCATTGATGTTATGGAAAGACTCTTTGATGAGTACAGTGGCTTTGGAGCATCAAATACAGCCGGTATTTGGTTCATCGTCTCAGTCTCGAGTCATAGTGGTCAAGAGTCACAAGATGGGGTGCGAATGATTCTTTCGAAAATGAGTATGGATATGAAAGGATGGATTCTCTGCAAGGAGATGGTGAACGAGTTGGGATTTCAGGATTCAAGCACGAGTTGGAGCTGTACTTGAAGGAGAAGGTAGATAATCCTAAACCCAATCCTCTAGGAATTCCGTTTGATGTTTTAGGTTGGTGGAGGAACAACAGTTCAAAGTACCCGATCTTAGCTGCCATAGCTAAAGATGTTCTAGCTATGCAAGTCTCTTCATTGCATCGAGAGTTTGCCTTCAGACTAGTAATCGAATCCTTGATCCAACCGAAGTTGCGACCCACTACATGATTGAGGTCCTCATGTTGATACACAAAATGAATCCTTGCTTGTCCGAGTTAACATGGTAATTGTAATATTTGAGATTCAATCGGATGACCAGTTTACTCTTTACTCTTATGAGTTCAATAATAAGCTGAGAAACAAGTGGGGTTTGAGAATTAATGTGGCCTTGTAACTAGAATACCTAGATGGTTCAAATTCAATTTAAATGAAGCGGCTTAGGGTTGTGTCGGTTAATCGATGCAAAACGAACAACTATTCAAGTGCAATGAGGTGCGGTCGAACCCAGATCACTCTTTAGAACAATCCACTATCGTGGTCTTGCTCCCTTGCAGATCGGTCTTGAATCCTAAGTTCTCACTTAGAACAAGAGCGATAACAAGCCTTAGAGACAAGATCTGATTAGTTCACTTAATACCCTAATATCTACTCTCGCTGATTAGGGATACAAAGCTCATTCAATATATGTCAAATTATCTCCTAAACGGTTAGCTAGGTGATTAATTCAGAAATCGAACATTAAGTGATCAATTCAATGTAGCGAAGAAACAATACTGAATGAAGAATAGTTAAGATCACTTATTTGTGTTCAGTTCATGCGGTAACACCCTACAACTCTAAGCAAGCTTTACACTACTCAATCATAAAGTAGGATGACACGGACATGGTTTCACGAATAATCGCATATAAAATAAAGTAGAAAGACAAGGGTTCGGGATGATCTTCTCATGAGGATGAAGCCTTCCTTCAGAGTTGCTTAATTCAAAGAAAATCGCTTAGGTCTCTTGCAAAACTAGCATAAGAAAAATGATAGCATAGGCCCTTTTATATGGTGGTGGTAAAGAGATAAGAGGGTGGAATCGGGGCAAACTTTGAATAGGAAGTTTCCTTAATGATCGGGAACAGTCGGGCAGCTTGTTCTATTCGGGAACAACCGGGTTGTTCAGATGGCTGTTCCGCGATCGTATCCTTCAAAACGACATCGTCTTCCCGAATCTCTCTTGCTCCGAGCTTTGGAATGATGTCAATTAAACACGAATTAGGACTGAGAATTAGCTCAATGCACACATATAATGGTATTAAAAACACCATATATCACATGTGCACAGAACAATGGCTTAAGTGTGAGATTCGGATCAATGAAAAAACGGTGGTGTCTCATCAGCAACTGATTGCTGAAATTGAATTACAAGATGAACTTCAAAAAGGTATGTTCTTAATCTTCTCTTTTTCATTTTGAGCACTTTTCAATTCAGCTTTTAATCTTCTCTTTTTCATTTTACCTAGAGTTCGAGCCTCAGCTGCACTTCCAAACCTGAGACTGAGAATGTTTCATGCAAATCATGTTCTAAACAAGGTACATGTTCTTATTTAGTTATTTATTAGGCTGAAAATATATCATGTAAATAATTTTGCTATTTGAATCATGTTTGCAATGCTTCTTGACGAGATCATGTCCTAATCATTTACTTTCTTCTGCAGGTTATCTTTGACGTTGATGCTTGGAATTGGAAAGAAGAACATGGTGGATTATCTCATTTGTTTCTGTTTTGAGGATTTGTTTCTGTTTCAAAAATGATTTTAGGATGTTTTTTTCTGTTTCAAGAATGATTTCAAGATGTTGTTTCTGTTTTAAGGATGTTTGGGTTTGTTTTAAACGCTTGAATTTATATTTCTTGTTATAATTTCGGTTTTTTCGGGTTAAAATCCGAACCGAACCCGATTTTTCGGGTTAAAGACCGAACCGTTCTTAATTCGGTTCTGTTTCGGATTCTGAAAAAAAAAATAAAAACCGAACCGGATCTGAAATTAACCGAACCGATCCGATCCGAAATTCAGTCGGTTCCTAATCGGGTTACATTTGGTCTAATCCGAATAACCTGAAAACCGAATAACCCGACCCGACCCGAACCGAGGATCCGAATGCCCAAGACTAAATGTCGTCATTTTCTCTTGGGCCCGGACTGGCCCTATCAAAAACTGAGCTAATCTCTCAATTTTTCAGCACATATTCTCGTACCACACCCACCCAATCACTAGACATGTATTATTGCTATACAGTAGTTATCACATGGTAAGTGGAAGTACGTGTCGACATTCCTATGGTGTTTGACTTGGAACCAAGCCAAGTTCTACCATTATTCTTGGAGAAGATAGAGAAAAAAAGAGAGCTCACGACCCAAATAACACTGCTCCGACGTCGTTTTCGATAACGACTGATGAACCATCGGTTTCCTCAAACTCGCGTAGCTTGCACTCGACTTCTCTCTTTAAGTTTTTTAAACTAATGTAACGCGTGCTTGTCACGCCCCAACACTCCTACCTGGCTCTAGGGATGTTAACATGGGTAATTACACTAATAATGGGTTGGGTTTCTACTCATCTAAGATTAATTGGGTAAACCATGAGTATTAATTTTAAAACCCATATTTATGTTGGGTAAATACAAAAGGGCAATTGTGTATCCATGAGTTTTTAATTATATATATAGATTTTTACCATTTTAATTAAATTATATAAAATTTGCAAAAACGTTTTTCTTGAACCAAAATGAATTTTTACGTCAAAGCCAGTAAAATAAATTTTCTCATAGAAACCAAAAGCAATTTTCCCTCGAAACCAAAATCGAGTTTTCCAACCAAAACCACAAAAAAATTACCGACCAAAAGCGCAAAAGAAAATTTTCCGCTAAAACCACAAAAAAATTACCGACCAAAAGCGCAAAAGAAAATTTTCCGCTAAAACCACAAAAAAATTACCGACCAAAAGCGCAAAAGAAAATTTTCCGCTAAAACCGAGATTTCCCGCCAAAGCCGAAAAACCGAGTTTTCCCGCCAAAATCGGAAAACCGAGTTTTCCCGCCAAAACTGAAAAACGAGTTTTCCCGCCAAAACCATAAAGATTATTTTTCCCGCAAACCGCAAAAATCGAGTTTTCCAACCAAAACCACAAAAAAAAAATTTACCGACCAAAAACTGCAAAAAGAAAATTTTCCGCTAAAACCACAAAAACAACTTAACAAGTTTTCTCGTTAAAACCATAAATGAGTTTTCCTGTCAAAACGATGTTTACTGCTAAAACCGCAAAATGAGTTTTCCGGTTAAAATTGCAAAATAATTTTTTACCGAAAAAACGAGTTTTTCCGCCAAAATCGTAAACGAGTTTTTGCGCTAAATCAAGTTTTCTATAAAATTGTAAAATCTTGTTTATATATTAAAGCTCATATTAATGATATTAATATTTTACATGAACTTTAGAGTAAATAAGATAATAGTTTAGGTACCCATGGATAAACCTATACCTTATTGGGTTATTTTCTTGGTTTGGATTTCAACCTTGATTTTTCTGGGTTTTTGCAGATTGGGTATAAACTGGGTTGGGTTATTTGTAGGTTGGAAATTTGGGTTATTTTACCCAAAGCTAACATCCGTCTCACAGAATCCTTACCCTAAATCAGGAGGATTGGGATAAAGTGGAAAGCTTGGTGAAGTTCTGGTAATATTCTATAACTTCTACTTTAGTTGTCTGCTTCTAACTTCGCCTAGTTCCTACAAGTGCTACAATGAGATTGTTACCATAGAATGAAATCTGATTACATTGGGTACTAGTGCGGATGAGAAGCTTAGGACAAAGGCTTTGGTTATGAGAGCAAAGTTTAATAAGTATTGGGATGGTCTCAAAGACATTAATAGGCTGTTGATTATTGCAAGTGTCTTTGACCGAGGAACAAGATGAAGTTTGCTGGTCTTTGCTTTGAAAAGCTTTATGGGAAAGATAGTCCACGAGTAAGGTGCTCAACGACTCAGTCATTGATGTTATGGAAAGACTCTTTGATGAGTACAGTGGCTTTGGAGCATCAAATACAGCCGGTATTTGGTTCATCGTCTCAGTCTCGAGTCATAGTGGTCAAGAGTCACAAGATGGGGTGCGAATGATTCTTTCGAAAATGAGTATGGATATGAAAGGATGGATTCTCTGCAAGGAGATGGTGAACGAGTTGGGATTTCAGGATTCAAGCACGAGTTGGAGCTGTACTTGAAGGAGAAGGTAGATAATCCTAAACCCAATCCTCTAGGAATTCCGTTTGATGTTTTAGGTTGGTGGAGGAACAACAGTTCAAAGTACCCGATCTTAGCTGCCATAGCTAAAGATGTTCTAGCTATGCAAGTCTCTTCATTGCATCGAGAGTTTGCCTTCAGACTAGTAATCGAATCCTTGATCCAACCGAAGTTGCGACCCACTACATGATTGAGGTCCTCATGTTGATACACAAAATGAATCCTTGCTTGTCCGAGTTAACATGGTAATTGTAATATTTGAGATTCAATCGGATGACCAGTTTACTCTTTACTCTTATGAGTTCAATAATAAGCTGAGAAACAAGTGGGGTTTGAGAATTAATGTGGCCTTGTAACTAGAATACCTAGATGGTTCAAATTCAATTTAAATGAAGCGGCTTAGGGTTGTGTCGGTTAATCGATGCAAAACGAACAACTATTCAAGTGCAATGAGGTGCGGTCGAACCCAGATCACTCTTTAGAACAATCCACTATCGTGGTCTTGCTCCCTTGCAGATCGGTCTTGAATCCTAAGTTCTCACTTAGAACAAGAGCGATAACAAGCCTTAGAGACAAGATCTGATTAGTTCACTTAATACCCTAATATCTACTCTCGCTGATTAGGGATACAAAGCTCATTCAATATATGTCAAATTATCTCCTAAACGGTTAGCTAGGTGATTAATTCAGAAATCGAACATTAAGTGATCAATTCAATGTAGCGAAGAAACAATACTGAATGAAGAATAGTTAAGATCACTTATTTGTGTTCAGTTCATGCGGTAACACCCTACAACTCTAAGCAAGCTTTACACTACTCAATCATAAAGTAGGATGACACGGACATGGTTTCACGAATAATCGCATATAAAAATAAAGTAGAAAGACAAGGGTTCGGGATGATCTTCTCATGAGGATGAAGCCTTCCTTCAGAGTTGCTTAATTCAAAGAAAATCGCTTAGGTCTCTTGCAAAACTAGCATAAGAAAAATGATAGCATAGGCCCTTTTATATGGTGGTGGTAAAGAGATAAGAGGGTGGAATCGGGGCAAACTTTGAATAGGAAGTTTCCTTAATGATCGGGAACAGTCGGGCAGCTTGTTCTATTCGGGAACAACCGGGTTGTTCAGATGGCTGTTCCGCGATCGTATCCTTCAAACGACATCGTCTTCCCGAATCTCTCTTGCTCCGAGCTTTGGAATGATGTCAATTAAACACGCAATTAGGACTGAGAATTAGCTCAATGCACACATATAATGGTATTAAAAACACCATATATCACATGTGCAAGAACAATGGCTTAAGTGTGAGATTCGGATCAATGAAAAAGCGGTGGTGTCTCATCAGCAACTGATTGCTGAAATTGAATTACAAGATGAACTTCAAAAGGTATGTTCTTAATCTTCTCTTTTCATTTTGAGCACTTTTCAATTCAGCTTTTAATCTTCTCTTTTCATTTTACCTAGAGTTCGAGCCTCACTGCACTTCCAAACCTGAGACTGAGAATGTTTCATGCAAATCATGTTAAACAAGGTACATGTTCTTATTTAGTTATTTATTAGGCTGAAAATATATCATGTAAATAATTTTGCTATTTGAATCATGTTTGCAATGCTTCTTGACGAGATCATGTCCTAATCATTTACTTTCTTCTGCAGGTTATCTTTGGTTGATGCTTGGAATTGGAAAGAACATGGTGGATTATCTCATTTGTTTCTGTTTTGAGGATTTGTTTCTGTTTCAAAATGATTTTAGGATGTTTTTGTTTCAAGAATGATTTCAAGATGTTGTTTCTGTTTTAAGGATGTTTGGGTTTGTTTTAAACGCTTGAATTTATATTTCTTGTTATAATTTCGGTTTTTCGTTTAAAATCGAACGAACCCGATTTTTGGGTTAAAGACCGAACCGTTCTTAATTCGGTTACGTTTGGATTCTGAAAAAATAAATAAAAACCGAACCGGATCTGAAATTAACCGAACCGATCCGATCCGAAATTCAGTCGGTTCCTAATCGGGTTACATTTGGTCTAATCCGAATAACCTGAAAACCGAATAACCCGACCGACCGAACCGAGGATCCGAATGCCCAAGACTAAATGTCGTCATTTTCTCTTGGGCCCGGACTGGCCCTATCAAAACTGAGCTAATCTCTCAATTTTTCAGCACATATTCTCGTACCACACCCACCCAATCACTAGACATGTATTATTGCTATACAGTAGTTATCACATGGTAAGTGGAAGTACGTGTCGACATTCCTATGGTGTTTGACTTGGAACCAAGCCAAGTTCTACCATTATTCTTGGAGAAGATAGAGAAAAAAAGAGAGCTCACGACCCAAATAACACTGCTCCGACGTCGTTTTCGATAACGACTGATGAACCATCGGTTTCCTCAAACTCGCGTAGCTTGCACTCGACTTCTCTCTTTAAGTTTTTTAAACTAATGTAACGCGTGCTTGTCACGCCCCAACACTCCTACCTGGCTCTAGGGATGTTAACATGGGTAATTACACTAATAATGGGTTGGGTTTCTACTCATCTAAGATTAATTGGGTAAACCATGAGTATTAATTTTAAAACCCATATTTATGTTGGGTAAATACAAAAGGGCAATTGTGTATCCATGAGTTTTTAATTATATATATAGATTTTTACCATTTTAATTAAATTATATAAAATTTGCAAAAACGTTTTTTTCTTCGGAACCAAAAAATGAATTTTTCTGTCAAAACCGTAAAATAAATTTTCTCATAGAAACCAAAAACGAATTTTCCCTCCGAAACCAAAAAATCGAGTTTTTCTGCCGAAACCACAAAACCGGGTTTTTCCGCCAAAACCATAAAACCAAGTTTTCCGCCAAAACCGAGTTTTCCCGCAAAAACCACAAAACCGAATTTTTCCGCTAAAACCGAGATTTCCCGCCAAAGCCGAAAAACCGAGTTTTCCCGCCAAAATCGGAAACCGAAGTTTTCCGCCAAAGCCGAAAACCGAAGTTTTCCGCCAAAACCATAAAGATTATTTTTCCATGAAACCGCAAAATCGAGTTTTCCAACCAAAACCACAAAAAAATTTACCGACCAAAAGCGCAAAAGAAAATTTTCCGCTAAAACCACAAAACAACTTAACAAGTTTTCTCGTTAAAACCATAAATGAGTTTTCTGTCAAAGCGATGTTTCTTGCTAAAACCGCAAAATGAGTTTTCGGTTAAAATTTCAAAAATGTTTGAGCGTTCTTCACTTTTGCCAATTTTGGTTTTTTTTTTTTTGCTAAAATAACGACTGCATACAATGCTGTGACACCGATTAACAGCCCAAACATGTCACTTAATTAGCCATTTGGCATCTTACTAAAAGAGTCAAATATAATTTAAATATATGGATGTCCAGAACTACATTTCTAAATGGAAAACAGTACGGCAATGTAAGCACTATGATTAAACTATATTAGACACAATTATCAACGCACATTTGTATAACACTTTGCCGGTCAAGTAGGCACTGTGTATCAAGTTGACTCTAAAGAACTGTCCGATTGTCCAATTAGCACCATCCACTATCCTAAACATATATAACACACTTAAAAACTATTAATAAACAACAAAACAATTTAGTCCATCGTAACAATAAACTAAATGGGATAATCTGGAAAAAGAAGTCCATGTTTTAATTTACAGTAAACATTACAAACTAAATATATATATGCATCTCAATAAACATGAGAGTACTTTATAACATAAGTATTTTATAACATCAATATCATTTTGAAGACAAAAGTATTTAACCACTACATCTACAATGCACCTGTTAACAGATTGCCACATTCATGACAATGACAAGGACAAAGTATGCAAGGATTGTTATTACTAAGAGGATAAAAGAATTTGTTATCTTCATTCAAACAAGGTAATCACAAAACAAACATATGCATTTACATGTTTTCCTTTTGGAATATCAATTTTACTTATGTTTTAGGATCAAATATATTTATATTGATGCAATTATCAACTATTTATTATATTTTTATTAAATCGATCGGTGAAAACTATTTATGTTATTCATCTTTTACCTAATCAACTTCAAAACAAAATAATAAACTGAAATCGCTTATCACTATCAAATGGATAAAAAAACAATTTTGAACTCATTAGAAAATAAAATATACGAACCCGGCGCGTAGCGCTGGAATACCAATAATATAATATAAAACACAAATCTCATAAACATTTATAGAACTTTAACCTCATTTAAGCTTTTAAAAATTGTAGCTTAAACATTCTGCATATACTATTGTGCCACAAAGAATATGTCAAAAGTTAAGCACTAAAAAAGGAAAATAATATGTGAATAAACTATTACAACACGATTAAAACTAATCATGATTGTGCTTATTAGTTCAACGAGCTCATGTTCATAAAAAAACTGTACACTAGTTTAGATACAATTATCTTTTTGCCCTTAGAAATTATATTAATAATGTTTTTATATAAAAATACAAAAAAAAACTCAGGTTTTGTAAATACTTTTCCCCAGATTTGGAGGACTTGTTTTGCAATTTAACCTAAAACCTCCAACCAAAATCACCAAACTTCCTTAACAACCGATGGGTCCTTAACGATTTGAAGACGCAGCATCGTCATCATCAGATATATCTTCTATGTCGCAACCGCCACCGGCGCCGGAGATGGACATCCAACCTCCGGCATTGCTCGACGATGATCCTTCCTCCTCCATGTGGGATTGGGGAGATCTCCTCGACTTCGCCGCAGACGACCGACTACTCTTCTCCCCCGTCCCTCCTCCTCCTCCGCCGATGATTACGACGCAGTCCGAATCATATCCCTCTCCGGATGAATCGGGCTCTGGTTCGGATCGGGTCAGGAAGCGGGACCCGAGGCTGCTGTGTTCCAATTTCGTGCAAGGTATGGTTCCGTGCTCGTGTCCGGAGCTCGATCAGAAGCTGGAGGAGGCTGAGCTTCCGAAGAAGAAGCGGGTTCGAGGTGGGTCGGGCGTGGTTAGATGTCAGGTTCCGGGTTGTGAAGTGGATATAAGCGAGCTCAAAGGGTACCATAAAAGGCATAGGGTTTGCCTTACGTGTGCTAACGCTAGCTCCGTTGTGCTTGATGGGGAGGATAAGAGATACTGTCAACAGTGTGGAAAGTATGTTCCTTTCATCGCTTTTTTTTTCCAGCTTTGTGGCTGACTTGGGTACAATAGTTACTTAGTCTTCAAGATCCGGATTGATTACTGTTGTGTGTTTGATAGGATTACAAATTGTTGAATCTATCTTTAGGTATTTGGGTAACTTGGGGGAGAGACTGTTGACCTGTTTGAATGATTTCACATAAACCATTATCTCTTTGCTCTGTATAAGCTGAGCTGAACCGGTTCAGTAGTCAACTATTATTAGCAGCAACTTTATCACTTTTTTGATCTTGTCGTTGCTGGTTCAATCCTTACAGTGAGTTAAACCATATGGCAGGTTCCACGTGCTTCCGGACTTTGATGAGGGAAAACGCAGCTGTCGGAGAAAGCTAGAGCGTCACAATAACAGGCGGAAAAGAAAACCTGTAGATAAAGGAGGCGTTGCTTCTAAACAACAGCAAGTGTTATCACAGAATGATAACAGTGTAATTGATGTTGACGATGGCAAAGGTATACCTGAACAGCGCAAATCATTACCATCATGTGATTTCTTTGTCTTGTTTGTTTAATTTACATGTTCTTCTAGTTGTTAATGCTTGAGTTATCTTGGAAATTTAAGCTGATGCTGCTTGAACTTGTTATTAACTTCAAGCAGATAATACATGCTCTAGTGACCAGAGAATGGAACAAGAGGCTTCATTGATTTCTGAAGATCGGAATATTCCCACTCAGAATTCTGTACCCTTTCCTCATAGCATCAACGCAGACAACTTTGTCCCTGTTACAGGTTCGGGTGAAGCCCATCCAAATGAAGGAATGAATGACACAAAGTTTGAACTTTCACCTTCCCCTGGGGACAACAAAAGTGCTTACTCGACTGTGGTGGGTTTCTCTTCAGCCATTCTTATATCAAAAACTTCTGTGTGCTTTATTGACCCTTTTTTTTTTTTCATTGTAGTGCCCTACAGGACGGATCTCTTTTAAGCTCTACGATTGGAATCCAGCAGAGTTCCCACGGAGACTACGTCATCAAGTATATTCAAGAACTTTATATTACAGTTTAGTGTCCAGAGACTACGTTTTCCATTTTTGACATCTCAAAGAACTAATTTCGTGTGACCAATTGAATTTACAGATATTCCAATGGTTGGCCACCATGCCTGTTGAGCTGGAGGGCTATATCCGTCCAGGATGTACAATTTTGACTGTCTTTATCGCAATGCCAGAGATTATGTGGGCGAAGGTACATTCTATTATCTTTTACTTGTCGTTTTCATGTTCTTGATGCTATAACACAACATAAAGTCGTTTCTTTTCACCTATTTTCTAAAGGTGCTCTAGTTTCTATGCACGTTTTTCCTCCTAAGTACTATATACAGATACAGCAAAAGTTACTATATACACAGTAAAGTTCTTACGGGTTTGTGTGTCCTGGAGTTCTTTTGTTTCTGAAACTTGTGCATTATCTGGAAGCTTGTGTCCTAGAGGGAGAAAATACCAGCGTAATATCTCTTCCATGCGCCCACTCTTTGACTTTTCACAAGCGTTTCCTATTTTTTCCTTTAAGCAGCTATCTAAAGATCCGGTGGCATATCTTGATGAATTCATTCTTAAACCTGGAAAGATGCTATTTGGAAGAGGCTCGATGACTGTATATTTGAATAACATGATATTCCGTCTTTTGAAAGGCAAGATGATGTGCTTTGCTTTTTTCTCTGTTTTTCTTATTCCCTATCATACAGGATGCGCATAATCTTGTGTGTTCAGACATTATTAGTGTAAGTTTATTTTTTATATGTTTTGGTTTTGACAGGTGGAACAACTTTAAAAAGAGTTGATGTAAAATTGGAGTCACCAAAACTTCAGTTTGTGTATCCAACATGTTTTGAAGCTGGAAAACCAATTGAACTCATTGTTTGTGGAGGGAACCTTCTGCAACCCAAATGCCGGTATGGGTATCAGCAATTGTTTTGATCTATGCTTCGGGCTTCTCTGGCATGTTCTAGTTCTGTCATATTTCTCATATGATGGAACTATATTTCAAGAATTTTTGAAATGTTGCATTGGATTACTACACAACGTGATAATGGTTTCACTGCAGGTTTCTTGTGTCTTTTTCTGGGAAGTACTTACCACATAACTATTCTGTTGTACCTGCACCGGGCCAAGATGGGAAGCGTTCTTGTAATAACAAGTTGTACAGGATAAATATTGTGAATTCTGACCCTAATCTCTTTGGCCCTGCATTTGTCGAGGTACCCATTTGTTAAAAATATACATTTTTTTACAAGTTGCTTTGTTTCTGCAAATAATATGGTCCTCTAATCCTTTTATAGGTTGAAAATGAATCTGGCTTATCAAATTTCATACCTCTAATAATTGGAGATAAAGCTATTTGCTCTGAAATGAAACTAATAGAGCAGAAGTTCAATGCTACACTTTTTCCAGAGGAACAAGACGTTACCGCATGCTGTTGCTCTTTGACTTGCCGTTGCAGGGATTTCAAAGAGAGGCAAAGCACCTTTACTGGGCTCTTGTTAGATATTGCATGGTCAGTGAAGGTGCCCACTGCAGAATGCACTGAGCTAACCGTGAACCGATGTCAGATAAAAAGATACAACAGAGTGTTGAGTTATTTGAAACAGAGTAACTCGCCCTCAATCTTAGGGAACATACTGCACAATCTGGAAATTTTGGTGAAGGAAATGGAGCCGGACAGTCTCCTTCACAGCAAATGCGATTGCGACGTGAGGCTTCTACATGAGAATATGAATCTGGCTAGAAAGCAGCAAGGCGATGAAGATTTAAAGGCGAATCCAGTTACATCAGCGTGCTGCTGTGAGAGCAGTTTTCAGAAGGACGTACCATCAAGAACATTAAACTTCAATCAGGTTTTTTCACTAACATCTGATATCCCTTATTTGATATAAACTGGATTTGGCACACAATCTTTATTGTCTTACACATTTGGTTTCTTGCTCCAGTACTGATAGTTAATTGTGTGTTTCATGATATCTTCATGACGATTCATTAAATGGATTCTAACATTCCCCCTTTGTTGTATTTAATATTCATTTTTTGATTTGTTAACGCACAATCTTGCGTCTTTTAATTTGTTTTTTGCATACTAACATTCCTCCTTTGTTGTATTTACAGGATCCAGAAGCAGGATTAGACTGTGAAGAAAGGAAACAAGCGGCTTCACCAGATATTGGCGGAAAAGAGACAGATCCTCTTTTAAACAAAGAGGTTGTCATGAACGTAAATGAAATAGGAAACTGGCCGAGGAAGTCCTGTACATCAATACACTCTGCCCAAACATTCAGGTCCCGTCAAACTGCTTTCTTAATCACTACATTCGTTGTCTGCTTTGCGGTCTGTGTGGTTATCTACCATCCAAACAAGGTCACACAGCTTGCAGTGGCAATCCGAACGAGATTGGCACACAAACTTTGATAAAAGAAAGGTTCAAGGGCAGGGACTCACATTTTTACCGGTGAAAGTGTGTTCATTAAAGAAAGCTTGAAGGGAGCTGTATTAAAAAAGCTTGTCTCAGCATTCAACAGAGCTCAGCTACAGCTAAACAGATAGATTCCCTAGAGGAAGATTGGTTAATGATCAGATGAGTTTACTTCCGCTTTCTCTGGTGTTCTCCTTCTTCCTAATTTCTTAAAGACTGGTGGTGGTGATTCAACTGTAATAACAAGAAATGGTCTGCTCAGTGATCTTATTATTCCTCATCGATTAGTGTTATAAATATATATTAGGGTTTGCTTGCGCTGGCTGTTTAACATTTTTGGGTCTAAAAATGATTCTTGGACAAATCATAATCGTAACTTAGTCTTGTATACATGTTCTGCTTCAAGCTATGGTCAGATATTGATCCATAAACTGGATCGAAAACCAATAGAAATACTCGAAAGAGTAGATTTTAGAGGCTTCTTTGAGAGTTTTGCTTCTAGACTCGCTGGTAAGAACCAATCTGCGGTCATAGGAAGCTTTCAAGAACAAAGGAAGAAATGGAACACAACACCAAGTTGAGAGCAACGCAAAAGATACCTACAACCACTCAAAGATTTGATTTTAATGTATATACTTCCAGATTACTCTTTGGACTCATTTGATTGATACTGCTTCAAAAGATACGTGTGCGAAAACCTTAAACATGGCATTCAATTACTTTAGCAGGAAATACTCAAAAATAAATGCGAACATGCAATGAATCATCATTTTTTGTGGTAAAATCCCTATAAAAAGGAAATAATCCTCAAATTTATAATTTAGTGATGGATTAGTCATCAAAATGTCATTATCACTTTGGTATATGTTTTGGTGTTTGTGGTTTGGCATTTAAGGTATGGGGTTCCCGCTAACGATAGATTGAAGACGAGCTTCTTCGAAGATTTATCAATAAAACATCTCGTTGTTCTTATTATTATTGAAGCCACACAGCAAGCCCACAACAAGCCCAAGACTGTCATTGGATAAGTCCATAGAAACCCATGTAACTAGGGTTCTTCCATTTAGTATAAGTAGTAGTTTAAGGCTTTGTAAGAACTGATCTTGGCTGCTGTAAGAGCAGCCCTCTTCCAGTTAATGAAATATCAATTCAACTACTTGTGTTCTTGGTGACAATCTAGTGTTCATCCTCTCTTTACTTTCTTTGTTTATGAATAAAGCTCATTGAGCTACTACGTGAGATTTTTCTGTGCTCATGCGCACAGATATAAATATTTATAAAATAAATATACCATAATAATTGATTGTTATTTACTTTTAATTTCAAATTAAATCTCTTTACAATTTGTATGCATAATTTATATTAATAATATTATATTACTTTAGTTAGACATATGATTTTAGATATGTTATATCTAATCGGTTTTGTCGATTTTATAGTTGATTTAGTTATCATTTGAGTATATTGGATTGCATCAATTTCTTTGAATTCAGCTAATATTTTTTATTTTAAATATAATAAAATTGTGATTAATTTTCTTATTTGTATTTATGTTGGTTGTTGTCTGAGATATGTAAATATATTTGAGAGAAATTAACTTTAAATATATTGTGCTTAGAATGAAATAAAAAAATAAACTAAAGTGTTTGATTCTAAATTACATAAATTAATATAACGATGATATTCTACAGTCTCATTCATATATATAAATTTTACCAAAAAAAACTAAATTGTAAAAGTTGGTTAATATTTTATTTTCATTTTTGAATATGTTTTGAGTCATCCTATAATTCACATTTATAGAATAAATTATTATTATAAAATTATATATCCTTATTGTGGTTAAATCTATGAATTTAGATATAAGTTGGATTAGTGGAGTCACTCATGTTGTGAGTATATCGAGTTACATTTTACAAATTCAAACTAAAATATAATTATTTTTTTGTTATATATAATTAAATTCAAATTAATTTTATTTACCATTTGAATTTGCATGTATTTTTATACTATTTATCAAATTAATGTTGATTTAAAAAAATATATTAGAAAATAAAGCGATGATCAATAGGAAGTTACATAAATAAATAACTAATACATTTTTGGAAGCTCTTGAAAACATATCAGTATTTAAAATAATTAAAATACATTATAAATTCTATATAATTTATGCCTTAGATTTATTAAATGGTAAACTGAAATTTATTTTAAATAATCTTAAGAAATGAGAATTCAGATTTGATTTGGTATTTTGGTTATGGTTATATAGAGTTACACAAACATAAAAACATAAAACTGAAAAAACAAATGTAATATTAAGAAAACAAATAATTTTAATAATGATAAAATATAATATATTAAATTATATAGTGTTATGTTATTTTAAAATATTTTATAATTATTTGATCAAAAGATGTTTATTGTTAATTTTTGTGTTCAATATATCTTATAAATAAGCAGTTTAGTGTTTTTTTGTGATTTCATTTTATAAATCATTTTATATAAGTAAAATATAATTTATATATATGTTTGCTTTAGTTAAAAGATATTATAGTACCTAATTATATGAAAAATAAATAAAACATTTTAATAAAACTAATTATAAACTATTTTTAGTCAATTAAACATATTTCAGTTATGTTACTTAATTATTTTATGTAATAATCTAATAAAATAGATAAATATTTTAAAAAAAATTCTATTACTTTTAAAATATATATTTTTGTATTGTTTAGAATTATGTTTTAAAAGAAATAATATCTTTTTCTAATATCAAGGTTATGTGTGTGAATTTTGTTTTATGAAATCATATTATATAGAAATATATGTATATTTTCATCTAAGATACTATATATATAAAGAAACATTTTATTACTTCAAAAGTACATTCTATGTTATTTAAAAAAATATTTTTTAAATGAAATATTTCTATTTTGTGAACTTTCCTTTTTAATGAAATCATATTATTTATACATGTATTTTCGTTTTTGAATTTGTTTTTAAACTTTATAAATGTTTCCTTTTTATTATATATTTTATTTTGGAAAAAAGCAAACTAAATAAAAAAATTCAATAATAGTATTTAAATTTAATATTTTTAATTTATTAAGGGTATCATCGTAATCAACCATCGTGAAAGTTAACGTGAACGCGACAGATAGGAAACTAACTTCTAATAATATTATAGAGATTAGTCTCTCAATAAGCTCTGTAGAGCATAAATCTATCTTTTCTTCAAATGTTATCAATTATCTGGTGGTGGTGCTTCAACTGTAGATGGTCTGCTCAGTGATCTTATTGTTCCTCATTGATCCGGTTTCTAAGGACTGGAATGTGAAGGCTATTCGAGAAACATTACCTCAGTATGAGGAAGAGATCTGCAAGCTGATTCCAAGCTACTTTCAATCCGCTGATGAGAGAGTTTGGTTACCTACAACTTCAGGAATGTATACAACTAAGTCAGGCTATGCGATTGCGAAACTTTGGAATGGAGATCCTAGAGCTCCGGAATTCAACTGGAAGAAATGTGTTTGGCAAGTACAAACGTCACCTAAAATCAAACACTTCCTTTGGAAGGCAAATAGCAAAGCACTACCTGTTGAATCACTCCTAGAAAGTAGAGGAATTGCGGCCTCCCCTGTTTGTAAACGATGTGGAGCTCGTGAAACGGATCTCCATGTGTTATTTCAGTGCCCATTTGCAAAGCGTGTCTGGGAGCTGGTTCCTTGTCTCTATAAACCATCCCCGACGAATATAGCCTCTGTAGCACAACTCCTACAACACTGCTGTCGTCTTCTATCTCTCCCCCCGGTGGGACTGGGTAGCACTCCCCTGTATCCTTGGATCCTATGGATCCTATGGACTAATAGGAACAAGCTGGTGTTTGAAGATAAACTCTTCTCTGAGGAGAGCACTGTTCCAAAAGCTATTCAAGACGCTAGAGCTTGGAAGGCAGCTCAAACATGTGTTGAAATGCCTTCTGTACCACGCAATGTGGCCCCGTTTATTGTTTCCCCTGTTACTAACTCTTTTACATGGTCTTCATTCTCCGATGCAGCATGGGACTCCTCAACGGGCAATTGTGGGCTTGGCGGTTATCTGCGAGATGCTGCTAATACCTGCACGGAAAACTTCTCTTCTCACCGACGTTATGTACCCTCAGCCCTAGTAGCTGAGGCGTTGGTGGTAAAAACTGCAATTGCTGCAGCTGTTTCTTCTCAGGTCGCTTGTCTCAACGCCTTCTGACTCTGGCGCCGTCCTGCTCTTGAACTCTCGGCTCAAGATGTTGTTTTAAAGGGGATTCTCCATGATATCGAATCTTGGTTCTCTCCTTTCAATCTATCTCATTTTTCTTTATCCCGCGTTAGCAAACGTAGCTGCCGATGCTTTAGCTAAGTCAGCTTTGTACTCTGTTCCTTCCTCTGTTTCTGCAATTGTTTCTGTTTCTGCAACTGAGTAGGTTTTAATCAAAGCTATTTTCGATCAAAAAAAAATCTGGTGGTGGTGCTTCAACTGTAGATGGTCTGCTCAGTGATCTTATTGTTCCTCATTGATCCGGTTTCTAAGGACTGGAATGTGAAGGCTATTCGAGAAACATTACCTCAGTATGAGGAAGAGATCTGCAAGCTGATTCCAAGCTACTTTCAATCCGCTGATGAGAGAGTTTGGTTACCTACAACTTCAGGAATGTATACAACTAAGTCAGGCTATGCGATTGCGAAACTTTGGAATGGAGATCCTAGAGCTCCGGAATTCAACTGGAAGAAATGTGTTTGGCAAGTACAAACGTCACCTAAAATCAAACACTTCCTTTGGAAGGCAAATAGCAAAGCACTACCTGTTGAATCACTCCTAGAAAGTAGAGGAATTGCGGCCTCCCCTGTTTGTAAACGATGTGGAGCTCGTGAAACGGATCTCCATGTGTTATTTCAGTGCCCATTTGCAAAGCGTGTCTGGGAGCTGGTTCCTTGTCTCTATAAACCATCCCCGACGAATATAGCCTCTGTAGCACAACTCCTACAACACCGCCGCTCTCTCATCTCCCACGGGACTGGGTAGCACTCCCTGTATCCTTGGATCCTATGGATCCTATGGACTAATAGGAACAAGCTGGTGTTTGAAGATAAACTCTTCTCTGAGGAGAGCACTGTTCCAAAAGCTATTCAAGACGCTAGAGCTTGGAAGGCAGCTCAAACATGTGTTGAAATGCCTTCTGTACCACGCAATGTGGCCCCGTTTATTGTTTCCCCTGTTACTAACTCTTTTACATGGTCTTCATTCTCCGATGCAGCATGGGACTCCTCAACGGGCAATTGTGGGCTTGGCGGTTATCTGCGAGATGCTGCTAATACCTGCACGGAAAACTTCTCTTCTCACCGACGTTATGTACCCTCAGCCCTAGTAGCTGAGGCGTTGGCGGTAAAAACTGCAATTGCTGCAGCTGTTTCTTCTCAGGTCGCTTGTCTCAACGTCTTCTCGGACTCTAAGGCGCTCGTCCTGCTCTTGAACTCTCAGGCTCAAGATGTTGTTTTAAAGGGGATTCTCCATGATATCAGAATCTTGGTTCTCTCCTTTCAATCTATCTCATTTTTCTTTATCCCGCGTTTAGCAAACGTAGCTGCCGATGCTTTAGCTAAGTCAGCTTTGTACTCTGTTCCTTCCTCTGTTTCTGCAATTGTTTCTGTTTCTGCAACTGAGTAGGTTTTAATCAAAGCTATTTTCGATCAAAAAAAAAAAAATCTGGTGGTGGTGCTTCAACTGTAGATGGTCTGCTCAGTGATCTTATTGTTCCTCATCGAACACTGTTATGTATATACATATATATATATATATATATATATATATATATGTTCGCTTGAGCTGGCTGTATAACATTTTTGGTCTAAAAATGATTCTTGGACGAATCATAATCGTAATTTAGTGTTATATACATTTTCTGTTTCAAGCCATGGTTAGATATTTATCATAATATTTACAAAAAAAAAAAGATATTTATCATAATATGCGTGGAAAACAAAGAAAGATACTCGAAAGAGTAGATTTGAGAGGCTGCTATGAGAGTTTTGCTTCTAGAGTCGGTGATAAGAACCAATCTGCGGACTGCGGTTAAGCTTTAAAGAACAAAGGAACACAGAACCAAGTTGAGAGCAACACAAAAGATACCTACCTATAACCCACTCAAATATTTGACTGAATGTACATGCTTACAGATTACTCTTAGGACTCATTTGATTGATAAAGCTTCAAAAGATACGTGTGCAAGATCAATTACTTTAGCTGGAAATACTCAAAAATAAATGCTACCAAAATGTCACTATCACATTTATATATGTTTTGGTGTTTGTGGTTTGGGATTTAAGGTATGGGGTTTTTTTAATATTCATCAATAAACATCGTTGTTCTTATTATTCTGACGCACATTGATAGGATTATGTTATCAGATTCTCATTTCATAGGATCTTAGATCATCTCCATCGCGGTCTTTTACTGGATTTATAGCCCAGCCTCTTACCCTGTTTTGATTTAAAAAGTAATAAAATTAACTGGGGTGGTTAGAGGTGCCTCTTAATTAACGATTTTAAGAGGTGAGTCCTAAACGACGTGGCACGTCGAAATTGTGTGGTTTTTGCCTAGTTTCTTAAAGAAAAAAAAACTCATTTTACGCAAGAGAAATAAAAAAACCACTGAAGGCAATTTTTCTGGCGAGTCGGGATCGTACCATTTCTTAGGTAAATCGATACGGAATTCATTTATCCGAGTTGTGTAGGGTTCGATTTATGGATTTCTACTTGTTCCATGCTGTTTTCCTCTAAATTTTGTGTTCGATTTTGGGTTTAAAATCGATTTGGGGATCGATTTGAAATTAGGGTTTTTGTCAGGGTTGGAAGACGATTTGGGATACGATTTTTGTTTCCGATTTGGGGCTTTCGTCTTCTTTTGGGTTTGTTTTCGAGTAGATTAGGTTTTCAAATCGATTTACGGTTCGTTTTCAAATTAGGAGTAGACTCGAATCGATATATGGTATTGTTTATTTCTTGTTACTGATGCCACAATCTGTTGTTGACACTATTGGAGGTTAGCTCATGGATCCTAATGAAGAGATGAGATCTATGAAGGCGCATAAGGCCCACTACGATACCCTACATTTTATAACAGACTCGATGCAAGGAATTCAAGAACGGTGTGTATGTGGGCAACGCTTACTGCGCGAGAGAGCTCCAGCAGAAGTCTATGACTACCTACCAGGGAAGAGGTTCTTCACCTGCAAGGAGTACAAAGTAAGTGAACTACCTGTTCTATTTCTGTCTGTCTAGTTTTCTTACAAAATGTAATCATAGTTGTATATTTCTGTAGGATGATGGCATGCATTACAGGCAGCCCTGGGTCTGTGCAGTCGAGGAAGAGCTAGGGTTCATGAAAACGCGGCTGAAAAACTGTGAAGAGCATAAATCCCTGGTGGTAAAGCTGGAAGTCGAGAATCAGGAGTTGAAGGTGAGTTGCCTTCTATCTTTTCTTTGTGATTTAGGTTATGTGTATGGCATTCTTCAAAATCTTGACAAAAATTTTAAAAATTTGCAGGCAGAGGTGGAGAAGCTCATAGCCCGAGTGTCTGAGCTTGAGTATGGCGCATAAGGTAATTTTGACTTCATTTCAAACTTTCAAGTTTTTAAACATTAACTTCCTATTTCATTTCAAAGTATCTAGTTTGAACTATATTTAAATTGTTTCTGAAAAAATTAATTAAAATCTTCCTAACTGCATTGAGTTGATTGGTCTTTAAAGCTCTATGTGTACTTCCTAGGGTGGTGGTTAGGATTAGGTTAGATAGTAAATACATCATTTAAGCAAGAACACTACTTAAATTTTAAATTGACGTAAACACACAGAGTTACCAACCACAGAAACTAACCAAAACCCACAAACTTAGAAAATGGCATCGTATTCTCCAGGGTTTGTGAACCTCTCAGGTTATCAATCCATAGACCTCGACTCACCTGATCTTCCAGCTTTTAGCAGCCACTCCTCAGAGGCATCTACTTTTAAGGAGAGGAGGAAATGGTCTCCAGAGGAGGATGTTATTCTCATAAGTGCTTGGCTCAACACCAGCAAGGATCCAATAGTAGGGAATGAGTAAAAGTTGGGAACTTTTTGGTCAATGATCCAGAATTACTACAACTCAAGTGTTCAGCATGCTGGGTTCGACCCTAGGGAGCTAGGTCAGTGCAAGCAAAGGTGGGGAAGGCTTAATAACCTTGTCTGCAAATTCTGTGGTTACTATGATGCGGCTTTGAGGGACCAATCAAGCGGTGAGAATGACAATGATGTGATGAAGAAAGCACTAGACATCTTCTTCAATGACCATGGTTGTAAGTTCACTCTAGAGCATGCTTGGAGAGAGCTTATGCATGACCAGAAATGGTGCTCTGCGTATAAGGCTAAGGATGGTTCTAAAGAGAAGCGCAAGACTGTTGGTGGTGATGTTGAAGGCGAAGAGGAGGTTACTGGTGCTAGGCCTCCGGGTATCAAGGCTGCTAAAGCGGCTAAGAAAAAGTAAGTTTTTCAAGAGGAGTCTAAACACACAGAGTTAAAAACCGTGTTGGAGATGAAAGACAAACTAAACAAGCAGAAGTTGCTGGAGAAGTTGCTTGAGAAGCCTGGCCCTCTTTCTGAGATAGAAATGTCACTAAAACTTAAACTGATGTCAGAAATGTTAGGATAAGTTTGAGTTAGTTGTCTTTCCAGTGAGGTATTAGGTTTGAGTTAGTTGTCCCTTGTTGAATTGTTTAGCGCATTGCCTAACTATCTCTTGTTGTTTTCTATCACAGGTGGAATAGAAGAGCACGGGAGCAGAGAGGAGACTGCTATCTTTTGTTGTTTTATGTCATGTGAACCTAGCTATCTCTTGTTGTTTTATGTCATGTGAACCTATCTTTTTATTTCTGTTGTCATGTGAACTTATCTTTCTCTATTTAAATGTATCTGAACTTGTGGGTTTGTTTATCTCTATTTAAACTTGTGTTTGTTTATCATCTTTCTGCTTCTTCTCTGGTTTTGATGGCAACTATTTAACAACATCAAACCAATTTTTTTAGTTCATTGCATTTACGGTTCCAACTATTATAACGAGGAGAGTTCAAGAGCCCATACACCGCATCCAGTTGTTTTTGTAAGTGTACCCAATTTTTTTATATCTCTTCTCAGAAACACATAAAAACGTCATGGTCCAAATGAAACATGATAAATTAACATAGACATTGAAAATAAGAGTTTATATAAATTTCATGCTGGGATATAATGATAATTTAGGTAAATACGATTTTTAGATGATTATATTTTCTTTAATATCATTTTTAGATGATTATATTTTCTTTAAACCAAATTAATAATTCATGTTGTTGTAATCTAACCTATAATAAAAGGAGAATAAGTTAGATGGAGAAGGTGTCCACATGTGCAAAACAAATCGACCAATAGGAGAGGAGCTTTCGTCCACGTCAGATGCGACAGCCATGTAGTGGGCTTCGTATTCATTCATCGGCCCGGATTGTTTAGAAACGGAAAGCGCTTGAAGCCCGTTTTGTGGCTGATGTTCTTTTCCCCTTTACGCGAGGAGTGAACCCTAATTTGGAAAACCCGATAGACGATCTGGTTCCTCCTCTTCTTCGTTTCTTCTTCATTTTCCGTTAAAGGATCTCGGCTCGACGAGCATTAATCTCTTCCCACTCCTATCCATTCTTTAATCCCGTCTTAATGGGTTCTTTTCGCTTTACCCGTGTGGGATTCTATATAAAGATCTCCTTCCTGAAGATTTATTTCATCCCAAATTTTTATATCCTCTCGGCTGAAATAACGATGAAGTTATCCGGTGTCCCTGACTTAGTGAAAACGAACGGCAAAGTGGCGGACCCCTCGGCTCCTGTCAAACCCGTTTTCCAGATCGGTGTCTCTTCAGGCAATGTCAGACAGCTTTTGACGAGATTAATTGGCCTTTTTGTTTCCTCTCCGAACATTAAATCATTGATCGTCTTCACCGTCTCTCTTTTTTTTTCCTGTTACTGTGAATCCCCTCCTCATCAATCAATGTTGCTCTTTAATCGCTTCTTGATTGTTTCGTTCCATCTCCCATTGATCCTCCTCTTATATAAGCTTTTCATCTAAATCTAGAAAATTACGGTAGCTATATATTTACACTTTCGTGCATATTGCTAATGATCGACGACATAGGCGTGCTGGTGGTGAAAAAGGTGTACGACGTGTTTCATAACCAATTTCTGGTGGCTCTGAAGAGATGTCCGATTTGTTATCTCATATCCGAGAAAACACTTTCTCATGACAAGGTTACATGGTTTTCATTAGGAAAAGATTCATTTCGTTTTTGCTTTGTTTGGTACCATCAAGTAACTTCCTTTGTGTCTCTTTAGTGAATTCTTGCTGAGATCTTAGAGCCAGTTATGGGGGAAGCGCTGGTACCAGTAGACCTTAGATACTTGGAGTTAAGAAGAAGAGGTATAGTAGGAGATATGAACAAACAAAATCTTATATGAACAAACAAGAAGCAGCGGTGGATCAGGAGGATAAGATGGTTGTGCCTACAAGGAAGGAGCATGAGGTAGAGAAGAAACAAGAACCAGAACATGAACCTGAGCCGGACTTTGGAGAATAAAAGGAGAACAAACAGAGGAACATCTCTGGGGAAGCTGAAAATAGTCTCGAGAGACTATGAACTTGTGCTTGAGTCTTAACATAAAGCTCTTACGGAGTGAAACATCACACTGCTATCAAAAAGAATCCAAAAGACTTAGGCCGATTCTAATCATCGTAGGTGCATCACTGTTGTGTACAAAGGCTTCCGTATTTGATCGTTTGAATTATATTTTTGCTTCTTTGAATTCCATATAGGCATACAGTAACCGCTGCGTGTAACACAAAACCAAGAGCAATGCTCGAAGGATTTAACGCTGCGGAGAAGTGAATCGAGCTTGATCCTGCATTCTCAAAGGGATACACAAGAGAAGATGCAGAAGCAACAATGCAATGGAAACACACCAAGAGGTCTCAACACGATCCTATAAATCAGGAGTCTCTCGACAGTGTTAGAAGGTATGCTACATGTGTACAGGCGTGGAGAAATTATTCACTATGTAATTTTAGCAGCTATGTAACGTGTTGTATACGTACTCTGCTGATGTGTACAACAGATCAACAAGGCAAACTATGGTGCCTTACTCCTGAGGAGTTGAAAGAAAGCCATGTAAGATTGTAAGTAACTATTATGTCTTCCTTTTCCAATTTAGAGAGAACCAGTGAGTTTAGCTTATTTTATTTATTTTTCATTTCTGCAGGGTAGAGCCTAGGGGAATGCAAGACCCGGCAATCCATAACATTCTTACAGATCCAGTGATGAGAAAGGTAAATAAACAAACTTCGCTTTCCATTAAATTTGGCAAACAACCACGTCTGACTTAAATTTACGCTTTCTACGAATCTTTCTATATAGATAGATTAATGGCACCTACCTTTTGGTTCTACCAAAAAAAAACCTTCTTTTTTTAACCCTATTTTTAAAGAATTAAAAAAAAAAAGAATCAAAAAATCTAAAACGAAGTCTTTTCCCGTTTTAAAAATTTTCGAGAGTCAAAATTTCAAAACAGTGCTAACGTAACATTCTCTGCACTAATCTAATTTCCATCATTTCCTATTCACTTAACAGGAAGTCAAAATTTTATCTACTACAGAGGATTATACATGCTTATCAATTTCACGACCACAAATTATAACTAATTAAATCAAGGTGAAGCATGTATCTAATACTCAATCTTCTTTAGTCCGAATATATTAATAATAAAAATGAAACAACATTAGCAAAAAATTATTTTGTTTTTGTTTTTCTGGAAAATTATTTATTATTAGTTAAGTTTATCAAATATATATTGTGATACTTAAAATTTGAATATATACAATCACATACACAATTTAAAAAAAAAAGATTAGGTAAAGTTATTTTTAAAACACGTATGTGTGTATCTAATAAATATAGAACAAGCAAAAAGATTAAACTTTTTTTTAAAAAAAGCAAGCTAAACATTATGTATATAGATTTATTATATATGTAATAAGATTCAAAATATATACTAGAAACTTATATGCACCGGAAATTATATAGTATTTTTAAAATATAATTTACAATTTTATAACACAATATAACTACGAAAGTATTCTGTATAAAAAGTAAAAGATAGAAAATGGTATTTAATTAAAGGATACATGTTTATATTTATTTCCATTATTTAAGTTTGAAGATAAAGTATATATTAAAAGGTCATTCAGTATCCAAAATATCAGATAATTATTACAAAGTCTTAGCAAAACAACAAAACTAATACCTAAAGTTATAAAATATTTAATGTGAAGATTAATATGACTTTCATGCATATATTCAAATTTTACTAACTATTTTATTTGTCTAAACCTCATAATCAATGATGTAGGAATTAAACTTAAAATTAAACAGTTTTTTAATTTTGGAAAATAATTTTTAAAATGATAATAAAATTTGATAAATTCATTAAAATAAATTTTATTATCAATACATAAATTATTATAAAAATCCGGTATAAATTCCTTTTCTATCTTATTTATGTTTCCTAGCTTATTTATCATCAAAGGGGAGAAGACTTCTTAGACACAAACCCGATGGATCCCACTTCTTAAATTTAGTTTGCTCTTCATGCAGCATCTGTGTCAATACTTGATAGTTTCAGACATACGTTAAGTTACATTTTTTTTTGCTCATATCTCATAAAGTTCAGGCTGATGTCTTACATAGATTTATGTTGCGGTAGTGTTCATCTTGACTTCCGCTACCCTTGATATTCAGGTATCAGCAGCAAATACCGAAGAAAGTTGAGGGTTTGACTTTTAAATGTCATCGATTGTGATTCTCTGCGGCAGTTCCATTTGTAATTTCTTTATTTTTTAATGTGAGACAACATTTTTACTTGTTGTTTGGTGAATAAGCCTGTTTTGGTTTTGCTAAGGATGATTTCAGACGCAAGTTTCTGTTGATTCTAAGTTTCAGATTGCATCAACGTGAACCACAAGAGAGCTATTACGGCTGCGCTCAAAGCTTTGAAGCACGTGGTGTAGATGGTATTAAGTTACCAGTCTTCTAGGAGTTGTTGAGAAAGGAGCTGCAGGGAAATATGATGGTCTTGGTACTACGCTGTGGCAGTCTGGCAGAGATTGCTGAGAAGGTTGGACTCAAGCTTCACGCCTCATTCTCTGTCAATGGAGCCAAACACCCAAGGATTGGCCTCCTTACTGGGTGGTAAAGATTGGTGAAGCTTAACCATTACAAAAAGACTTTCTGTGGAGCTTTAATTCTGCTTTCTCCGATTTCATGGGCAACACTCATTGTATTATATTAGTCTTTGTTTTGAACTTGCATTCTCAGTTTGTCTACTCCAGTTTTAGTTCCTGATCTTTTTTTGCAGGGAATCATATTAGGTATGGGACCAGACGGAGAGCTAAGATATCCTTCTCAACAAGCTCTCTGGCTGGTGAATTCCATTGTTACGACACAAGTTTACTGCTCTCAGACAGTACGCTGAATACGATCAACAGGCCATTCCACTTCTTTCTTCTCAAACGGAGGGTCATGAGAATCTCAGTATGGTGATATCTTCTTGAGTGGTATTCGTCTCTTCTCTTCCCATGCAGACTGTTTCCTCTCTGTGGCTTCATCCGTATTTAGTGGAAGTGGAGTGTCTCTATGTTGGAAGTTCCCTCTCTTACACCAATGGCACAAACTAGGATCTCAGTCTTTTGAGTTAACAACTGGGTTCTAAACTTCTACAGCTCTAATGGTCATGACAGGTACGAGGCAAACATAGATCTTTGCAAATCAATCACAAAGACTCGGTGAAAGCTCCAGCTAATGAAGTCTTACATATTAACTTTGCCAATTTGGTGTATACCACCATTATAGGTCGTGTTGATCCTATATTCGTATTGGAGCTATTAACTTTTCTACTTTTTGATCATTAAAAAAAAATCTTTATTTTCTTGGCTTTCCATTTTATTCTGATATATTAAGAGAAGCTTTATTGGCAATGATCTTCCAACGTTAGTTGATTGCACCCATAGTCCAAATGATTGTATAGAAATTTTAGACTGCCCATTTATTGTTGTTATCTTTTGCACCAACAAACTGGTTACTGGTTCTCCTCTTTTACTTGCTCAAGTATATTATCTAAAAGGAGAGGTACTAACTAGCCCTGGGATTCTGACCCGAACCGATTGGTCCGAACCGAACCGAACCGAACCGAGTAATAAGGAAATCGGTTAGGGCTCGGTTCTTATGAAGAAACCGATCGGCAGAGATTTTAATTTATTTCGGTTATCACGTCGGTTCGGTTCGGTTCACTATTACCGAATGGATAACCGATTTTAACCTAAGTATATAAATCTAATCTTATCTCTCTTATCCTTAAGTCACCGTTAACCTAAAATTAGAAACGGCGTAACCTAATCACCTCTCTGTTAAACACGATCTTGATCTTGGCTTGTCTGATTTTCTGACCACCAGACCATCTTCTCTTCATCTCGATATCATTTCGATCACAAGGTTAGTTCTCTTATCTTTCTTTTCTTGTTTTCAACGTTCTGTAAAAATCGATTTAGGGTTTGTGTGGGAAACGATTTGGGGTTTCGTTGTTACTAGCTAGTTGTTATGGTTTGTGTCGATTAATGAGTAAATAATCAGTCTCTGTTATTCTATTTGTGTCGATTTGGGTTGTGAACCGAGTTGGAGCTTAGAGTTTGGATTCTGAAAAGTGAAAATATTCAATTACTTACAATGTTACATAATCAATTTAACACTATAAATATACTTAGAAGTAACGTTTGTTATATATATTAACAAATTTAATTGTGTTGTTGATGTAAAAGTTAAAAAACTTTTGGTGTTTGTTTGGTGTTCGTTTGGTCTGCTATGTTTGTATGTCTGATATAAAACTTTTATCTTATGATTGTAGATGTCAGAAGCTTGTGAAGATAATGATGAGTTCATTCCAGAGGAAGTTCAGACAGATGTAAATCAAGGTGGTGGGAAGAAAAGATCTGCTTCTGAGAGATCAAGCACTGACCTGCCGCCTGTTGCAAAGAAAAAGCAAGCCCACAGAGCTGAAGTTTGGCAACATTTCATTCAAAGAGAAGACAATCCGAGTATCAGCAACTGTCGTTACTGTGGCCAAGAGATTGGATGTGATACCAAGAGAAGTGGGACAAGTGCGATGAAGAATCACAATGGTCGATGTAAGTTGTACGATCTCTACAAATCATCTGGAAATCAGCAGGTCTTAGCAGGAGATAGCAGTGGTGTATTGACAGCTATTAAGTATGATGCCGGTTTGTTTAGGAGATCAGTGAATGAGATGATAGTGTTGAATGAGCTGCCATTCTCTTTTGTCGAATCTGAAGGGTTTAGGAGGTTTTGTCACAACGTCCTGCCTATGTACACAGTTCATTGCAGGAGAACAGCAACCGAAGATATATTTGGAATGTTTATGAGAGAGAAAGCTATCTTAAAGGAGTTGTTTGGTTCTGATAAGAAGAGAGTTTCTCTGACCACAGATATTTGGGTTGCTCCTACTACATCCTACAGCTACATGGTCATCACAGCTCACTGGATTGATAGGAATTGGGATATGCAGAAGAGAATCATCAGCTTCAAGCCTGTCACGGATCATAAAGGTGAAACTATTGCTGAGCAGCTGAGTCAGTGTCTAGTTGATTGGGGAATAGAGAAGGTCTTCACGGTGACAGTAGACAATGCCAAGGCGAATGACAGGGCTTTGCGGATTTTTACAGAAAGTTGTAGGGAACTCGGGCCAGATGCATTGGTTAAGGGTGGTGCATTGTTGAATATGCGTTGCTGTGCGCATATTCTCAACTTGATAGTCAAGGATGGATTATCTGAGGTCAAAGAGAGTGTAATGGGTATTAGAAATGCTGTGAAGTATGTCAGATCATCAGGTACAAGATTGCAGTCATTTCAGTTGAGGGTGTTGACAGGAAAGGTGAGTAGAGGGAGCTTGTCTTTGGACTGTATAGCTCGTTGGAACTCCACCTATCTCATGTTGTCTGCTGCTTTGAAGTTTAGGATTGCATTTGAGAAGCTGAAAGCAGAAGACATGTTGTATAATGAGTATTTTAAAGAAGCAGAGGAGAATGGACAGAAACGGGTTGGACCTCCTCCTTCAGAAGGATGGGATGAGGTGCAGAGGTTAGTGAAGTTTCTGAAACTCTTCTTTGGTTGCACCTTAGCGTTCTCAGCATCCAAGACTGTCACGTCGACCATTTGCTACAATGAGATTGTGATAATCGAAAGGAATTTGATTGCACTCAGTAATAGCAAGGATGATGTCTTACGGATTCAAGCAAGGGAGATGAGGAACAAATTTGAGAAATACTGGGATGGGCTTGTCAATATGAATCCATTAGTCATCATCGCCAGTGCGTTTGATCCAAGGAACAAGATGCAGTTCGCTTCTATATGTTTTGATAAGCTGTATGGTAAGGATAGTGTGGAGAGTGGTCATCTCAGAACCTCAATAAGGGCATTGATAAAACAGTTGTATGAGGAGTATGTGAGCAAGCTTAGCACTCCATCTCAAGGAGATAGCCTCAGCAACATTAGTGGTAATGGAGAATCAGAAGTTGGAAATATGTATGATATTTCTGATGACGATGATGAGGAGTACGAGAGGAGGGATTCTTTGTATTCAGAGATGGTTTCAGAGGCAGCATATGAAGACACTAGTAGTGAGCTCGACATATACCTGATGGAAAGACCAGTACCAAGAGGCTCAAACAACTTGGGATTAGACTGCAGCGTGTTATCTTGGTGGAAGAAAAATTCATGTAAGTTTCCTGTCTTGTCTGAACTAGCAAAGGATGTGTTAGCTGTTCAAGTCTCCTCTGTTGCTTCAGAGTCAGCATTCAGCACGAGTGGTAGGATTTTCGATCCTTTTCGTAGTTGTCTGACTCCATACATGATCGAAGCTCTTGTCTGCACACAACAATGGATTCGAAACAACATCCACGCTGAGAAGCTTGCAAGCTTGGTTCAGATGTTTGAAGAACTTGATTTTCATGAGTCATTAGGTAAGCCTTTAAGTACTTTCTTTACATTTTCTTATGTTCATAGAATCACATTCCTAATCGTCTTTGTCATTGTGTAGAGTCTCTGACTATTTCTGGTGAATCTGATCATTAGAGGTAATCTATTGTTTTGTCTTTTAACACATTTTGTATCTTTTGTCAAGTTTGTTGTTGTCTGTTGTTATTAGTTATTACTGATTTTTATACTTCATGAAATGGCAGGTTGGAGACTAGGAGTGACAAGGAAGAACTTTTTGAGCAACCAACTTAGTTTATCTCTCATTTTTTGGACAACCAATCCTTTTGAACTTGATGAATCTATGCATCTTTCATAGTGTTATCTTTGCAAAGAGATATAGATTCAAAGTGTTGTCTTTTTTTGGTTTTTGTTGTTTGAGAGAGTGATCGAAACTTGCTTGATCAGTAGTTATAAGTTGGTTTGGAACTTTGGATATTTTTTATATTGTTTGTGTTGTTGATTGCTTAATTTTACAGGTGAAACCGAATCATAACCGAATAAACCGGCACCAACCACAAACCGAAATTACCCGATTTAACCCGAAAATAACCGATTTCAAAATTTATTTCGGTTATTTTCGGACCAATGTTGATAAACCGAAAAAATCCGAAACCGAACCGAATTGAACCGAATTTTTAATCGGTTTTTTCGGTGAAAATTCTCAATTCCGATTAAACCGACAAACCGAATTACCCGAACCGAACCGAACCAAATAACCGAAATCGCAGGGCTAGTACTAACCCAAATGCATTGCTAGCTTAACTTTTTAAATGGGATACTATCTTCATAAAATACATACATGTTCAAAACTTTTTCTGCCTAAACTTTCCGCTTAACGTTACAAAAAAAAGAACAGATATGCATTTTGGAAAGAAAAAACGTTAGTTTTAGAGTTTATATATATATGCTGTGTTACCAAAAATCAAAAATCAATGAATCCAATCATTATGTTAATTGTTTTACCATGCTGTTAAAGCTTCAGAAATTGAGGGATGCAAAAAAGAATAGTCCAGCGCATTAGTACCACCCCAATGTGGAATAAAGGTTTCAGATACATAGGCTAAACATTTCTATAATATCGATATTAGTTATGAGCTTCATTGCTATTCTAATTTGCCAACGTATTTTGGGTTTTCTCAATATTGAACTTAACAAATCTTTATAAACATGAAGAAATCTTAAAAGGGTCTAGACAACGGTTTCATGCATGTTGTTTAGAAGATAGTGGCAAGAAGCCAAGAACAACAACATTATGTAATTTCTTACCATCTTATATATCATCCCTCTTGACAATTTGTAATTATTTTCTATTTGTCAACTGTATATCTGTATTTATTTTCTGAAGACTGATTTTAAAATATTGAAAAGTCACTGGTATTTACCTTTCCAACAAAACTGATAAAACCCACCTCGGGAACTTTCTTCATGGCTACAATAATTAATATATATTTTGGCAACAAATAATTAATTTTACCTATCGAGCAGATTATCTACTTAACACATGTTGCAATATATTTTTATGCATTTCAATTGTCTATTTCATATTTTTTTTATATTTCTTAACATTTAAACTATTCAATTTAGAATGAACAAATGTACAATTATACAGACTAACAAATTTCATCTATAATTTATTTTAAATTACAATTTGGTTTAAATAATCGGTTATTGTTCTACTACAAGTTTCACAATTTTGAACTTAGCCGATTGTTTATTTAAATTTTGAAAACTCAAGATTTTTTTTAAAGATATCGTTTGTTATATTATAATAATAAGTAAGAAAATCTTTTAAAAGTTTTCAATACCCAATCCATAATATTACGTTTCAATACCCAACAAACTTTTACTTTTAGTTTATTTATATTCAAATATATTCTTATTACATATTTATATATTATACAATCCTATATATTGAAAAATTATTTACTGTTAAATCATCCAATTCGTGATTGTAGTTAATCCAAAATATACATATATTTGAAAAATATGTTAAGAAACAATAACTCTAGAGAGGAAAAGAAAAACTTCAACTCTTCCTATTCCTTTATTCATGTCCCACCAAGTAATGTATTACTAGGTGATTTTCCTGTGCTCATGCACCGGATATAAATATTAACAAAACAAATATATTATTAGAAATAGTTAATTTTAATTTTAACTTTTAATTATTATGTAATTTGTATGTGAGATTATTTATAAAAAATAATATGTTATTTTAATTAGACATGTGATTTTGGATATATAATATTTATTTAGGTTGATAATTATTTAGGTATATTAGATTGAATATAATTTTATAAATTCAACCATAACATTTTTATTTTAACAGGTTAAAATTTTGATTAATTTAATTATTTGCATTTAGTTGATTGTTTTTTTTAGATTTCTAAATATAGTTTAAAAAGTTTGTGTACATTTATATAAGAAAATAGCTTAATATATAAAGAAAATATTTTTATTATTTTAAATATATATAATATGTCTCATATTCTGTTTATGTAATAAATTGTATTTTCTTGTGTTGTATACGATTCTTTAACTCTATTCGTACTTCGGTACATCAATAAAACCTTTTTAAACAATACATATATATATAAAATTATTTAAGATTATTTTAAAAGTAAATATATAATTTAAATATCAACATTAGTTTTAGGAAATTTTTATTAGAAATTATATTATATATAGTATATATTTTTCTTTATAAAATTTATCATTGTTCATTGGATTAATATTTTATTTTCATCATATGTGTTATTTAGAAATAATATATAAAGGAAACAAAAATTAAAAACAAATAAAAAATTTTGATAGTAACAGTTAGGTAGAAATATTGTAATTTATTAAGTTTACCTATGTAATTGACCATCATGAAAATTAAAATGAGTGATATACGTAGAAAATGACTTCTCTAATTATATACTTTGAATTATTTGTTCCAAATAAACTTATAGTAAAAAATATGTTACTTTCTTTTAGATAGTATTATCTATGTAATTTTTAAAAAAAAAATATATATATATATATAAAGAAAGTCTAAATAAAATTTAAAATTTAACACAAAACTATTTTGAAAATATAAATAAAATATCTCTGTACTATTAATTCTAAAATATTTTTAGCTCATTAAAAATATTTTGGTTATGTTATTGAAGTTGTTTTTAATCATATGAGAAAATAGATTGATAAAGAAAATAATTATATAACTTAATATATATATCTATATTATGCTATTTAATATTATATCTTAAAAGAAATAAATTATTTTTAACCCAATATTAATTTTGGGAAGTTTCCTTTTTATGAATGTATAATATTAAATTTCGTTTTTAAAATAATAATTATTTCTTTGATAAATATTTTCTTTTATTATATATGTTATTTGGAAATAATATAAAATGAAAAAATAGAAAAGTTGATAATGGGAATTATATTTAATATTTTTTAAATTCATTAAGGGTAGCTATGTAATCAACCATCGTGAGAGTTAACGTGAGCGTGACAAATAGGAATCTGACTTCTCAAATAATATTATAGAGATGCTTTTGCTAAATTAAGTGTACCCAACTCTATTCTCATCTATTATTTTTTCTAAACTAATATATTCTCATCTATTTTTCACAAATTTAATCTTCCTCACTATGAAAAACTTCCACATTGCACAATATCAACATCGAAACAAAAATTAATTAAACATATCACATAAATTCTCAATGTTATTTAAAATTTTCAATCTAACATAATATATTTAAACCCATTTTCCGCGCGTAGCGCGGACAAAGACTCTAGTATAAATTAAAATAAAAGTTTCAAATAATATTGTTTGGTCTTTCTATTATTACAGGGATTCCATAGTTTTTGGCAAACATGGCATCCTCATCCAACGCCGAAGAATAAAATTTAGAAAACATGTTTGAAGATTATTTCGAACAACAAATCGAAGTTATGTACAACAACATAGTGGACTATCAACCGACCGTGCCGACGAAACGAGCATACATAGAAAGAAACCGCGAGGATGGGCACAACCGTTTATGGAATGACTATTTCAGTGCGGAGCCGACATATCCAGCTCACTAGGCGCCGTTTCCGAATGAACCGGTCATTATTCACGGGGATTGTTAATCGCTTCTCCAATGAAGTTCCTTATTTTCAACATAGAAGAGATGCAGTAGGACGGTTCGGGCTATCTCCACTACAAAAGTATACTGCAGCAATTCGTATGTTGGCCTATGGTTGTGCGTGTGACATGGTGGATGAATATCTCTGCATGGGTGAGACCACTGCCTTATTGTGTTTGGAAAAATTTACTCAAGGAATCATATATTTATATGGAGAGGCGTATCTACGAAGACCCACACCTGAAGATCTTCAACGACTACTTGATATCGGAGAGGTACGCGGTTTTTCTGAGATGATAGGAAGCATTGACTGTATGCATTGGGAGTGGAAAAAATTGTCCACACTCTTGGAAAGGTCAATATACACGTGGTGCAGGAAAGCCAAAAATTGTTCTAGAGGCTGTAGCTTCACAAGACCTCTGGATATGGCACGCATTTTTTGGACCACCAGGTACCTTGAACGATATTAACGTCCTTTATCGGTCTCTGGTTTTTGTTGACATTATCTATGGTCGAGCTCCAAGAGTTGAGTTCACCGTCAACAGTCACAAATACCATAGGGCGTACTACCTCACCGACGGTATATATCCAAAGTGGCCTACCTTTATCCAATCCATCTCTATTCCTCAAGGTCCTAAGGCGAAGTTATTTGCAGAACGTCAAGAAGCCGCCAAAAAAGATGTCGAGCGTGCATTTGGAATCTTGCAAGCTCGTTTTGCAATTGTTAGAGCCCCGGCTCTTCTTTGGGACAAGCAAAAAATCAGCAACATTATCAGAGCATACACAATATGATAGTGGAAGACAAACGAGATGGATACACTTATAAATACGATACATCTATGTTCGTAGAAGGAGAAATAAGCAGAAATTCAGAGGTGGATTTCTCGTACTCTACAGACAAGCCTACCAATCTCGGTAATATACTTGCCATTCGGAGTGAACTTCGCGACCAAATGATACATGAACGATTGAAGACCGATTTAATTGACAATATATTTGCAAAATTTGGTCATCAACAATCATAATTATTGTATGTTTAATATTTGTTTTGCAATAAATATAATTTTATTTTCCATAAATTTAATAATATTATTTTATTCCTAAGAACCTTACTTTGGAGTTCACCAATGGACACCCAAAAAATTAAAAATCCTTAACTTTTCAAAATTAATTAAAATAATTAAAACAAAATGTTAAGAACCCAACTTTAGAGGTTCACCAATGGAGTTGCTCTTATACTCCGAAAATGCATGCATGATAAATTGAAAATGAAAGGGATGATCTGCTTGTATGTCATTGAGGTTTTGTTAGATTAACCAATTTCTTGGGAGATATTATATAGTTTCTCAAATTATATACTTGAAGATATACACTAGCTTAAGATATGCACCTTGTGCATAATAAACATTATATATACAAACTATTTTTACGTATTATTATTTATTTTACTTTTTATGTATTATAAAACGATAAAATATTAAAGTTATATTAAATAATTAAAAATTATCTTAATATTATGTATATGATTAAGTTGGCATGAGCACATAAATCAAAACAATCACTTTTGTTTATTTTCAGACATCTTATGGTACATAAATCAAAACAATTTATTTTATCTATTTTAAATGGTTTATAATTGAATTTATATGATATTAACATATACATAGCATATTTTTAATATTATTATCTATTAAATAAGGTTTCATACTCATATAATTTTATAATCAATTATATCTTCTTATAACTATTGATAACAAAAATTTCGATGTCGGACTTTTAGTTGTGTTAATTATAATCATTGAATTTTTGAAATTAAAATATATATTTTTCAATACTTGTTCAATAGAAATTTTAAAATTAAAATATTATTTATTTTATATAGTATATAGTTTAATTTAAGAGATATTAAAATAAATATATATTCGAATCTGAAGTATATTAAATGAGACTTTCTGTTCATATGGTCTTATCACTTATGGTCATTTGTATATTGTTATAATAAAAAATTAAAACCATTAATATGAGAAATTTAACAGTTTTAATAATTTATAATTGCTTTTTAAAAATTCAAAATATAACATATACATAAACATCTCAATTTTTGTAATATAACTGATGTGATTACTTAATTTATTAATAATATAAAATTAAATAAAAATGATAGAAAATACAAAAATTGTTATCAAATATTCACTATTCAAAATTATTAATTGTCATACATATCTTGATTATATTAGGCAATTCAATAGATTCTAGTAAGGAAAAAAAACAAGGATATTTTTTTGTTAATTAATAATTAATTTTATAGTTAGTTTAATGAAAACTATAATATGTCATAGTTCAAAGGTTGCAATGTTTCTCTTTTAATATATAAGGGATGAAAGTTCTCACGACACATGTGATTTATAAAAGGTTTATTTCTGTTTAAACATTAAAAATGAGAAATTCCACAAATGTGATTGTTCTTTTACACACCATATATTTGTTTCTTTTTTTTTTCCCTCAAGTCTTCCATTTCAAACTCAAAAGGAAAAAAACATCTAGATAGTGCTCTCTTAAAAATTAAACCTCTTTAAAATTTAGGTCCCTTTCTTAAGTAGTTACATGTCTTGTTATTGGTTTTAATTTTTAAATTACAGACAAGAAACATTACTCTCTTGAGTTTCTTCTTCTTAATAATGTTGAGCTCGAATTGCAAGATGTTCTGGTTCTTATTTTTTCTAGTCAGCACTATTCTAGGACTCTTAGGTCATAACCTCCCTTGTGTTCAGTCTAGCCCACACCGTATTCTAGTGGACACAGATGTCGACACAGACGATATCATCGCTCTCTTGTACCTCTTGAAGCTCAACAAATCAGAGTTCGAACTAGTCGTGAGCTTAAGCAAATTAAACTTGGCCATCATCTACACTCTAGTCTCCAATTTTCTTTAGTTAATGCTCTGTTTTTTGAAACAGGGGATTACATTGAGTGCAAATGGTTGGACAAACGCAGGACATGGAGTGAATCAAGTGTACGATTTATTGCACATGATGGGTCGTGACGATATCGCCGTTGGTGTTGGAGGCGAAGGTGGGATTCTTGACGATGGTACTATTCTTCCCGACGTTGGTGGTTATCTTCCCATCATCGAACAGGTTTTTTCCTCTGAGTTTCTAACATTCAATTAGTTATGGTTTTGAACATGTTCCAAAATAAGGGTGTCCATTTGCCTAATTAATTTGAACTAAAAGAAACTTTATTTCTGGTAACAATATGAATTGAGTATGAATCAATTTGTTTACTAAAAAAATGAAGAGAAATATAATGTATAATAAGAATATAACAGAATCAATTTTTAGATAAATGTAGAATAAAATTTTCAGATGAATGTAACAAATAATCATTTGCCTAATTAATTTGAACTAAAAGGAACTTTTTTCTGGTAACAATATGAATTGAGTATGAATCAATTTGTTTATTAAAAATTGAAGAGAAATAAAATGTATAATAAGAATATAACAGAATAGAATTTTTAGATAAATGTAGAATAAAATTTTCAGATGAATGTAACAAATAATCAGATATGATGAATAAAATGTATATTTTTCTTTTAACTTATACGAATACACATTTGTTTTACTTTTCTAGAAACAAAAAAAAAAACATTTTAATTTATGTTTAGAATTTACATACCAAACCTACTACAAGCTTTAAGAAAACAGAACAAAAATCAAAAACTAGAAAGCTCATAGAGAAAACAACTTTTAAGAGATATTTTGGCTTACCATAAAAGTTTTCTTATATAATTTTTTTTTTCATATATATATTATCTTTTTATATAAATTAGTTTTTGATTTAAGGGGATGACAACAGCAGGAGGATGCAGATACAGACAAACCATACCAAAAGGTCGTAAAGGCCTGCTCGACATGGACTCCAACTATGGATTTCGTAAACATTTTCTTCCTCAGGTATCCTATTTGCTCAATATTATCTAGTGAGATCAGCTAGGTCCCTTGTTAAAATAAACAACTCATTATAATCTTGAATCTTAAATATCGTGGGAAAATAGGGAAACCGAAGATACACTCCTCTTCAGCAACCAACGGCACAAAAAATAATCACCGACAAAGTGTTGGAAGGACCAATAAGGATCTTCTTGATGGGTCTCACACCAATCTCGCTCTCTTCATAATGTCAAACCCTCACCTCAAACATAACATACAGCACATATACGTTATGGGTGGTAGTGTCCGGTGTGCAGACCCAAACGGATTCTGTGGAAACTTGTTCACAGATTTCACAAGTAATCCTTACTCTGAATTCAACATCTTCGCAGACCCTTTCGCTGCTTACCAGGTTTCTAAGTTTCTATCATAGTCATGTGTTTTTGTATTTATTACGTGTTTATATATGTCATATTTTGTTTCCATTACAGGTATTTCATTCAGGTATTCCAATGACTTTGGTTCCTCTAATGCAACCAATACAATTCCCACCAACAAGAAGTTCTTTGAAGCATTGGAGAAGAATCAAAGAACATATGAAGCTCAATACATTTTCTTGTCTTTGAAAATCATCAGAGACACTTGATCACCAGAAGTATTCTACTCGGTAATACTAATAAATACCTAGCTAGTTTCATATGTATGACCATTTGAAGTGCAAAAACGAGTAATTAGCTTATGAGTTGGCTTAGCTCGGATTTGTTATTTTTTAAACCATTTCTAGGAAGCTATTTAGTGAGTTCTGAGTAGTGCCAGTCTCAAGTTATTTTAAGCCATGTTAAAAAAAATAACGACATATTTTAAAAAGTAATAGCTAGTATAGTTCTATTCTTACTTACATATGTTCAGTTTTTTCTTTTGAAACTATAGACTTTAACTTTAAAAGTATCATTATAAGTTTAACGGTTTCAGACCTTAATTTATATATTTATTTTTTAAAAACTTAAGCAATTTTGTTTTAAAATTGGATCAAGTTTGACTGCTTCATTTGCACATGCTAAAAGACGTCCTGGTTGTGAGTTATCTTGCCGGTATATTATTGGTACAAGACGTAAAGAAGGGAATCCATAGTTTTGTAGCAAGTTTTAGAGATTATTGTTCTTATATTAATCATCTTTTACAAAATATTTGCGTTTAATATGACTAGATTATCTCACTAAAGTAAGACTAATAGGTACTTAGAGTTGGAAAATATCAAACTCATCATGAAAAAATGATCTGAGATGAACGAACGTGTAGAGTAATTCAAACCTTATGATGGATTGAAAACGTTTTCTCAAAATAAGAAGGCCTTTTGTCAAAAAAAAACCGTTTTCTCAAAATATTTATTAAGTTGATTTGATTTATTTTCAGAGCTACTGCATGTGGGATTCTTTCATGGCTGGTGTTGCAGTTTCCATCATGAGAAACTCTGGTAACAACAACATTAACATGGGTGAAAACGATTTTGCGGAAATGGAGTACGTGAATATAACCATTGTCACTTCAAACAAACCTTATGGATTGCCAGACGCCTCAAATCCGTTTTTTGACAAATAAATAGCTTCAAAGTTTAACCTTACCCTTGGAGGAGTTCACAGTGGTCATGTTCAGAGTGGTTTGCGCGATCCATTCTGCATGCAGAGAAGAGACAAAGGAAACTGTAAGGTGCATGTGTTTTCCTTAATCCTCATTGCAATTTCAGAGTAAACAATGCAACTAAACTATCGTTTATCATGTTTTACATTAGGATGGTTACACACAAGAGACTTCTGGACCTAATTCAGTTCGTGTTCTTGTCGCAACACGAGCTAAACCCAACAAGAAGAACTATAAAAGTGAACTGGATAAAGAGTTCTACGTCGATATCTTGGAAGTTAGTATTTTATTCTACTTTTAAAAATGTGATAAATCAAAAATTTTGGTTTGTGTTATAACGGAGTCACTTATAAACATGGACAGGTTTTGAATAGGCCTGAAGAAACAGGGAGGTTTAACTTATCAACTCAGTTTCCATACTATAGAGAAGACCTGTTCACACCAGATCTTAGTAATACACAGCTCGGAAAGCCTGTTCTGTTCGATATGGACATGAGCGCCGGAGATTTTCTCACTCTCTTCTATCTCCTTAAAGTTCCTGTGGAGATTATAGATTTGAAAGTGTGTTCTTGTTACATAAATGAGACATAGCTATTGCTTGTTACACAAGTAACTCTCTCATCACTTCTGAAATTTACGGGCAATTATTGTCAGCCCTACCGGTTGGGCTAACGCAGCGACAGTAGATGTGGTCTACGATCTGCTTCATATGATGGGACGCGACGACATTCCAGTGGGCCTAGGGGACATGCTCGCACTGAACCAGTCTGACCCGGAATCTCCATCCGTTGGAGATTGCTTGTATACCAAGGCGATTCCACAAGGCTGTGGCGGTTTTCTTGATTCCGACACTCTCTATGGCCTTGCTCGTGACCTCCCAAGAAGCGCTCGTAGGTACTTAACATATGCATTGTGATAACCCTGTATGCAGAAATAAATAGAGTAGTCTGACATCTTTTCTCAGATACATTGCAGAGAACTCAGTGGCACGTGGAGCTTCGAGGACCACTGATAGTCATGAACTTGGACAGCCTCTGGCACTTGAAGTTTGGCAACATCTGACCAAATCTGTTAATGAAGTGACTAAGATCACTGTACTAACAAATGGACCGTTGACTAGCTTAGCCAAGATCATCTCTTCAGATAAAAACTCAACCTCACTTATCAAGGTGAGAACCTTTCTCTGATATAAAAAAAACATTGTCTGAGGTTCGAAGAACCTTGGTTAAGGGAGCTTTTTGTTTAAAATTGCAGGAAGTTTACATTGTAGGCGGACATGTAAACATTGACAAATCAGACAAAGGGAACATATTCACGGTTCCTTCGAATGCATACGCTGAGTTCAATATGTTTCTTGATCCTTTAGCAGCTAAGACTGTTCTCGAATCTGGTCTAAACATCACACTCATCCCTCTAGCCACCCAACGCAACTTGAGTTCTTTCCAGATGATGCTCAACAGTCTCAGCTCTACTGATAAAACACCTGAATCTCAGTTCGCGCACCGGTTGCTCTCTAGACTACATACCCTTCATCAGGATCACAGGAGCTACAAGCATGTGGTAGAAACCCCTCTCTAGTCTTCTGCTTCCTAACAAAGATGATCTTGTCTGGTTTTTTAAACAAACAATTAACTGTTGTCCCAAGGAATGCTCTATAGAGAGGTTCTTGGAGCATTGTACTTGGGAGGAGATCAAGCTGTGTTGAAGCCAAAACTACGAGATGAGCAAGTAAAAGTGATCGCAGAAGGGTCTGAATCGAAAGACGGTCAAATAGTGATCCATAAACTGCATGGAAGACGAGTACAGATACTCGAAAGCATCGATTCAAGAGGCTGCTATGAGAGTTTCGCTTCAAAGCTCAATGACAAGATACAATCTGCAGTCATAGGAAGCTTTGAAGAACAATGGAACAAATGGTTCGCATCACCAAGCAGAACACTCAGAAGGAAGAAATGGATCACATAACCTATAAACGGATTTGACTAAATATATGTGTTTACATATTATTGAACTCTTGTAGTTTTACATATTCATGTTAGTAAAAGTTCACCAAAGATAACAACAACTCCACAAAGAGACATCAACATAGAGTTTTAGAAAAGAGGGTAGAGAGTATAGTCTAGCAAGCCTTACAGCTACGCCTGCAATAGCCAGGAAGCTCAGCAGTACCAACCATGTACTCAGGGTTCTTTGTGCATTCCCCAAGCACCGCCCATCTCTCACAGCTCTCGTTCCTATCCGTGCAGTTTCCACCAGGCGTCACAATCTTGTCGAATGAGTCCACGTGGATCCACTTGGTCGCTGACCATTTCTCTCCTTCGATCACGGGGCATCCACCGTGAAGGCTCAACGGGTCAGGGATTGCGTCAGGGTGGAGGTTGAAGAACAACAAAGCATCCCCTTTCCTTGGTTTCACTGATAAAAAAATCATTAAACCAATAAAACACACACACAAACCAAATGTCTGTTTTGTTTTGTTTTGTTATGTTTCTTACCGGCGATTCCTTTCTTGGCACAATCAGAAAGGTCTTCTTGGTTCTCAGATAGGACTCGGCGAGAAGGTATCTTATAAATAAAAAAAAAAAAAAAAACAGATGTTTATGAGAGAGAGAACAAATGAACCAATACAAGAGAACTTCATCTGATACGAACCTCTGCATGGGGGAAGACGGTTTCTCCACCTCTTGTGACATTAGATAGATACATGAGAACTGTTGCTATGCGGTGTCCACCACGTACAATGTTGACCTTGTCATGGAAGTAGTCAAAGTGAGCGTCGTATTTTTGACCGTACTCGTATCTCAATACCTGAATGTCTTCCCCGTTCTCTGCCACCACAGAAACAAAATGACTTAAGTTTATAAGATTACAAGATCTTGGTTAGCAGTTGTTGTACCTATAGGAAGAAATGTCCACGTGGAGATCTTGTCTTCTATACCGGCAACAATGGGATCCTGTGATCAGCAAAGAGAAAAGAAAACTTCACATGGGAGAGGGAGTAGCAGATTACTCTAGTCACAACAATGATCTAAAAGAGTTACAGATCTATGTATGTGGCAGGATTAGGTTCTAAATTCACACCAGACGATGGAGATTGACCTATCAAGATCTGTCATTTGGAGGATCTATGCCAAATAGGAACATATTCAGAGGGAGAGATCCGGTTTAACTACTTGGGATTAGGACTCTAACTTGATCATCCAAGCAAGAATAAGGAAGAGAAAAAAGATTGAACCTTTGCTTTGGGGATAAAGGTGCCAGAGCTGGTTCGAACTTCGCTGAGCTTGCTCTCTCCACTATCATTATCAGCGACAGCAGATCTCTTGAGGCTGGCTTTTGCCTTTTTTTTTCCGACCAAATCGAAAGTTTTAGAATATTTAAACAAGACAAAGTTTCCAAATTTAGCCCAAAGCGAAAGAAAAACTCACAAGCGAAACCATATGATCACATTCCAGTTCCGTGAGGAACCCTTCATACACAAACGCCCTGAAACAATGATAATTCACCGATTCATCATTGAAATGTTCAAACTTTCCCAAAAAAAAAAAAAAAATCAGTCAGAGGGAAAACCTGGGTTTCGATGAAACCTGCTTCACTTTGGAAGGATTAACGATGGCGCTAGTGGAAGATTGAGGGAAGACGGAGAAGAAGAAGAAGAAGATAGCCAAGAACAACAAGCATCCTTTATGAGACATCGACATTGTTAGTGAATTGGATCTAGAATGAACGAGAGTCGGTACAAGAAAATAGATCAGGATACGGAACTTAAAAAGAAAAAGACATTCGACATCGTTGTTTATTAGTATGTTCGGTCATAACGACAACACGGCTCTGCCTAATGTCGGGTTTTTTTAGAATGTTGGTTATACCGTACCAAACCAAATTGTACCGTACCCAATCTTCCGAATGCTCCTGTCCGGCTCCATTCAATTTCAGATGATGAAATTATGCCTTGTCTTTGCTGTCAAATGACCATTTAAAATTTTTCATTTAATCAACCGGAAAACGGGAACTATGGTCCGAATACAAGTCCGACTCGAACAAAAGCACCCTATTCAAATATTTTCTAACTAGTTTCCTTCGATCTATCCGGTTTTGCTAGATCGGATCTAAAACGACCATCTAATAAAGTAGTGCTGTATTTTATTTTATTTAGTAAACTTCTTTAGAAATAAACATATAGAACAATAGGATAACATTTAACAAACAATAAATCAAATATAGAAGAATACAACATCATGATCATGATCAAATACATATGCAATAAGTGAAATCATTCTCTTTAAACTTAACAAGTAAGATGTTTCAAGAGTCGTTAGATGTTCCGAGAACAGTCTCCATGTGTCGATTAATATCGTTCAAATATTTTGTTGAGTTGTATTCTTCGTTATCCAATAGTTCTTCTGAGTATGTCCTCTGCAGTTTTGAGTTTTCTCCTTCTCTTAGCTTATCTAAGCTGCACTTGTCTCCCTTCAGAATTTCCACAACCTGGATGTATATGTATCATAGATCATTATATATGTGACCATATATATAATCACTCTGCTAAAGAAAAGTGTGAATGTTTTTGTTATGCATGCCTGGCTCATGTGAGGCCGGTTCATGGAGGTTTGGTGTATACACAAGGACGCTATGGAGACAAGACGGTCCAACTCTTCTAAGTCGTAGTCATCTCCCAAAATCGGATCAACAAGTTGTTTGATCTTGTTTTCTTTAATCAATGGCTTGGCCTGCAAGAAAATAGATGGGTCATGTTAGTAATTTCACAAGAAATGAATATAAAAGACCAGTAACGAGTTTTTCAATGTACGTCTCTCATCATTAAAAAACATCGAAATTATTATAAAATTTTCAAGAGTTGAGAAACAGAAACCCACTTAAGTTTTTATAAATTAAAAAAAAATTGGGTTAGTTTCTCAAAATTTTGAGAAATAATATTATGATTCTCTTTTTTTTTTTGGTTTATGGAACAAGAGACTCGTTTTTATACGCTTACTAGAGATGATCTAACAATCTACTCACATTGGTTCTGAAACCAAGATCCATGTCAAGGAAATACGAGAGAAGAGCTCTATCTAGCTAGGGTTTAAGAGAGGGTCACACATCACATACCCACATAACAACGCTATGTTGTGAGCTGTCGATGGCTTGTTTACCAGTAATGAGCTCAAGAAGCAGTACACCAAAAGCATATACATCTGTTTTCTCGTCTACAATCCCGTGCATGAAGAACTCTGGCGGAAGGTAACTGATTTATGAACACATAAAAGACTGTGTCAGACATATGAAGCACAGAGATAAGTAAATCCATGTATATGATCTTATATCAATGAGAGGTTCAAAACCCGAATGTTCCTTCGACTTTGGATACAGTATGGTGAGTCCATTGGTCTGGTAGCCATTTCGCCAGCCCAAAATCAGATATCTAATAAAGAAAAAAAGAATAAGGTTTTGAGTTCATTCTTTTTCATGATCATAGTTCGAAAGACTATTAATTTCTTAGGTTTCTCTTAATAGTCATTACCTGAGCCTCAAAGTTCTCAGTGAGAAGGATGTTAGAAGCTTTGATGTCTTTATGAATGATCCTTCTCTGACACCCTTCATGGAGATAGTACAGTCCCTCTGCTGTTCCCATCGCCACTTTGTATCTTATGCTCCAACTCAGTTTCTCTTTTGCCTCTACAAAAATGTTACAAAAATCTTAGTTAGTTCTTTGAATCAAGATTGCTTTGAAAACATCAAATAATAAAGAGATGTGTTCACCGTATAGCAAAGAAGCGAGGCTTCCATTAGGAGATAACTCAAGAACAAGATGCATTCCTCCTTCAACACAATATCCAATAAGCTTAGCAATGTTTGGATGATCTACATGAACTATGATCCCTAGTTCTGACAAATAATCCATCGTCATCTCTTCCGCAGACCCTCTAGTCAGTTTCTTTATGGCTACTATTTGCCCATCTGCCATCTCTCCCTTATATACCTCCGCATATCCGCCTTCTCCGATCAGATTCTCTGCCATGATATCCACAATATTCATGTCCCATTACTCCATATATAGACAAAATGTAACAAAGATTCTTAGAATTAGGGTTTTCAAACCAGGGCTATAGCCATTTGTGGCGGTTTGAATATCTTGGAGGGAATAATTTTTCCAGGAAGGTTTGAAAAGGAACAAGTCATCAGTGTCCAGAGCAGCAGCAGGTAGAACAGGGATCATGTTGTCTTTTATGCGTTTGCTCTTGCGTCTGGTTAGTTTAGGGACTCCTTTGAGATGTGAGAATGTATTGAATGGCATCGCTGATGATCCTTTCTTGAGTAAACGGTGAAAACCTCTCCAGTGACCGTTGGTAGGACCTACATGCGAATGATGATGACGGCGATGGTGGGGATGATGATGATTAGCTTCTGATGATGATGTGTCTGACGTGCTCAACACGGAAGATGATAATGTTTCAGATTCTATACTTAGTAAATCATCGTCTGATTCTGATTTGTTGGTGCAGAATGTTGCTATTTGTTCTTCATCTGGACAGAATGATAGGTAAGATTTTCATGAAATTGTTTAGCCAAGAACAATATCAAAGTCAATGAATTTTTTTTTTATTGTTTTACCATGAGAAGAGAAAGAATCAGAGAAGCCAGCTCGAGATCTTCTTGTTGACAGAGGAGATAATTGTTTTCCACGATTCTCAACGTTTACATCGCTGAGAGAGATCACGTGTTTACATCAGAAAACAAATTTGAGTTAAATTATTTTCAGATGACTTGCAAGACAAGGTACACATGCAATGGTTTGCAAATCTTTGTTCTGAGAGCAACGTTAGCAGCATATATCTCTAAATGATTTGTTAAAAGAGATAAAGAAAGGAAATTACTCGGAGGGAGACGGAGAAGACGTTGTCGTGGAAGCAAGAGTTTCTGAGGAGTCTCGAACGCCTTCCATGGAATTGGAGACAGAAAATGAGATTAAGGAAAGAGAAGAGAGAAAGTAACGGAAGACATGATCATTGGTTCTCTTTTATTACACCTCATCTTCTCTTTTGTTATAACTAAAAGTCCGCCTATTCTTTCTTAATTTTAGATGAAATAAAAATCCTTTTCAAAATAGAAAATGCGGCAAATGCCCATAGAATATTCTCAATAATTTTTACCAAAAAATATTCTCAATAATTTGATCAATATCTAAAACCTAAATTAAGAGTAACAGAATAATATATTCTTCAATCTCAGTTTTCTAATTAAAGTCAATATGAAAGTGAAAAAAAAAATATTACCATTTTCCGATATTTTCAGAAGGAACCCATTGTTTATGAGGATGTGACAGCTCCCACGTTGCTGGGTTAACGCCACGAGGCACAGTCCGTCTCCGGACAACCCGACAAAGGTTAGTGGACCTGAAGTCATTAGAGACAGACACAAGTCTTGTACTGTTGTAAAATTATAAGCTTTGACTTAACTACATGTTGACCACTTATTTGTATTAAAGATTCAAAGCTTCTTCTATGGGCCTGAGGCTCCGGATAGAGTTGACAATCTTTTATTTGTTTGTGATTCGTTCCAAAGACGTTCAAGCTTTGAAGAATATAATGCAAGGAGAAGGAAGAAACGACAGAGATGAGGAAAAGCCACACCTGATTCGGAAGCACTGATTAGTTGCTTCTTATACAAGAAACAATATTATTAGTATAGTATCTATGTATACGGCTTTGTGAACTAGTTTTCTAAATGTTGTTTGTTTTGGCGGTTGTAAAATGCATCCTAGAATGTAGTTCAGCTAAAGCAAATTTCACTCTAAGCAATATCAATCTTGGTTTTTGTACTCTTGCCAGGGCCGGCTCATCATTTTGATGAGCCCTGGGGCAAAGAAAAAATTTGTACCCTTAAAAGTCTATGTTTATTCAAAATTTAAAAATATTTAGAAAAATTTATAAATAAATATTTTGTAAATTTTATGATGAAAAAAAAAGTTAACTGTTTTGGGTCCTTTTCAATCTATTTTTTATTAAAAATAGTTGAAAATTGTGTAAAATCTATAAATACACAAAAGATAAAAAAAAATTAACTGTTTTTGGTCCTTTTTCAATCTATTTTTTATTAAAAACAGTTGAAAATTGTATAAAAACTACAAATACACAAAAGATAAAAAAAAAATTAACTACAATTATATGGGGGACATAAAGTTGGACCCGGGGCGGTCGCACCCATTGTCCCCCCTCCTAAGCCGGCACTGACTCTTGCTGGTTGATATTGAGAATCTTTAATTTTGCTGTTTCTTAAGTAGTTGAGGTATGCGTTCTGAGATGTGAATAATGGTTATTTCGCAGAAATAAAACATTAATGATATTTGCAATTCACAAAGGCCAAAGCTTGGTTTGCTCTGAGGAAATATATATGTTTTATTTCTCTCATTAGAGTCCTTTTTTTATAGAATGCTACTAATTCTGATAAAAACTTGCACATATTTCTTCAAAAAGCTATTCACTTGAGCCTGAAGGAATAGTAAAGAATAGCAGAGAACTGATATAATGTTCATTACTTCTGCCTTCTCTAGATATCTTTGAAAATTGTTTGATTGTTTATTAATTAATTTATTAAGTGGTGCTGTCTAAAATGGAAAACGATTTACTTAAATCAATCGTTTACAAAGTAAACTTTCAGATAGTGGAGTGGCTTCCACTGCTGAGAATATCTTATTGACAAAACGAGTTACATTTTGCTACTGAACATAATAATAAATTTGGGTTTTACTTTTAGCCGATTATTGTCACGTGCAAATTGTATGTTAGTATGTTGGGGTGATAAAGTGTTTACATGCGCGATTATTAACTTTAACCATGCATTAATTTTCTTTTTAAAAGGTCAAATAGCAAAAGCGTGACTTGAGCATGTAAATATAATTGTTGTTTAGTATTTTTTAATCGTCTAAATTACTTAAACATGCACATTATTAGGTTCGAATCCATGTTATGGTCGGCCGTTGTTGTGCTAACCATGAGTTTACATTTCTACTAGATTTCACTTTTCAAAAATGTGAAGATGACACCCTGTGCTTAGGTGCTATAGCTAAGTTGACCGAACTTGTTAACATCAGCAACAGGCGTAACATATACAATCATCGATGCTACTGAGACATGTGTGCTAACGCCGGATGTAACTGAAACCGACAAAACATAACCAAAGCTGGTTAAGCAAAATTTTTATCCTATATTTCATCTATTTTTATTAAAACAGTTGAAAATTGTGTAAAATCTATAAATACACAAAAGATAAAAAAATTAACTGTTTTGGGTCCTTTTCAATCTATTTTTATTAAAACAGTTGAAAATTGTGTAAAATCTATAAATACACAAAAGATAAAAAAATTAACTGTTTTGGGTCCTTTTCAATCTATTTTTATTAAAACAGTTGAAAATTGTGTAAAATCTATAAATACACAAAAGATAAAAAAATTAACTGTTTTGGGTCCTTTTCAATCTATTTTTATTAAAACAGTTGAAAATTGTGTAAAATCTATAAATACACAAAAGATAAAAAAATTAACTGTTTTGGGTCCTTTTCAATCTATTTTTATTAAAACAGTTGAAAATTGTATAAAAACTACAAATACACAAAAGATAAAAAAATTAACTACAATTATATGGGGACATAAAGTTGGACCCGGGGCGGTCGCACCCATTGTCCCCCCTCCTAAGCCGGCACTGACTCTTGCTGGTTGATATTGAGAATCTTTAATTTTGCTGTTTCTTAAGTAGTTGAGGTATGCGTTCTGAGATGTGAATAATGGTTATTTCGCAGAAATAAAACATTAATGATATTTGCAATTCACAAAGGCCAAAGCTTGGTTTGCTCTGAGGAAATATATATGTTTTATTTCTCTCATTAGAGTCCTTTTTTTATAGAATGCTACTAATTCTGATAAAAACTTGCACATATTTCTTCAAAAAGCTATTCACTTGAGCCTGAAGGAATAGTAAAGAATAGCAGAGAACTGATATAATGTTCATTACTTCTGCCTTCTCTAGATATCTTTGAAAATTGTTTGATTGTTTATTAATTAATTTATTAAGTGGTGCTGTCTAAAATGGAAAACGATTTACTTAAATCAATCGTTTACAAAAGTAAACTTTCAGATAGTGGAGTGGCTTCCACTGCTGAGAATATCTTATTGACAAAACGAGTTACATTTTGCTACTGAACATAATAATAAATTTGGGTTTTACTTTTAGCCGATTATTGTCACGTGCAAATTGTATGTTAGTATGTTGGGGTGATAAAGTGTTTACATGCGCGATTATTAACTTTAACCATGCATTAATTTTCTTTTTAAAAGGTCAAATAGCAAAAGCGTGACTTGAGCATGTAAATATAATTGTTGTTTAGTATTTTTTTAATCGTCTAAATTACTTAAACATGCACATTATTAGGTTCGAATCCATGTTATGGTCGGCCGTTGTTGTGCTAACCATGAGTTTACATTTCTACTAGATTTCACTTTTCAAAAAATGTGAAGATGACACCCTGTGCTTAGGTGCTATAGCTAAGTTGACCGAACTTGTTAACATCAGCAACAGGCGTAACATATACAATCATCGATGCTACTGAGACATGTGTGCTAACGCCGGATGTAACTGAAACCGACAAAACATAACCAAAGCTGGTTAAGCAAAATTTTTATCCTATATTTCATATATCTTGGCTATTGGAGATATCTTTGGTATTAACAATAAAACATATATGCATATTTGTTATATTAAGAAAATTTATGCATATTTGTACAATCTTATCTGATTTCTCTTGTTCTTGTTAGGTTAAAAACCATGCATACTTGGGACGGTGGTGAATGAATTAGTTTACAAAATAAGAACAATTAAACCGTATAGCAAAAGACTGATATATAGATATTTAAGATAATTTAAAATTTTAAAAAACAAACATAAGAAACAAAAGAAAGAAAGAAAAGAAAGAAAAAAAAAAAGCAGACATTTTTTTACCATCTCCCACTAAAATTCTACAACACTGAACCTCAAAAATGCTTAGGCGTGACATTGCCACAAGTGCAAAGTGGGGTGCATGATCATATATTCCCACTTATATCTTTCCTTACCCAAGTCAACCAATCATCTCCCTCCACGTCATCACCTTCTCAACTAATTAAAACCTAAAAAAACCCCTTTTATTTCTCCTCCCTCCGGCGAGGTGTGAACGACTGAAAAACAACTGTTCCTGATCCCGGAAACTCATCCACGAGCCTGCTCCGGCACTTAAGACCGAGCTTCTTAGCCAGCGTGCGCTCCACGCGCTTCGTCACCTCGTGGTTATAGTCCTCTCCGCCGTAAGTGGTGGCCACCGAGACACAATCTGGCCGGAAAACATCGATGGCGCGTGTCAACACCTCCGAGATATCTCCGTGACCGTCGTCGTAGAGAGACAAACCGCACTCGAAGCTCGCGTAGCTAAAACCGTCTTCAGGCGTGACGTGAATGGTCGAGTAACGGTCTCCGTCGACTCCGTTCATCGAGTAGCCGCAGGGATCAAACGCGAAATCGCATATAAACGCGTTCGCGTTTATCGTGTCTATACCGCTCAGACGCGTCATCTCTTTCCCGGCGGAGTTGCTGTTGTCGTCGCCTTTCCGTCTGAAGAAACTACGAGCGTTGACTCGGTCAAGCTCCGTCATGCAGACCTCGACGACCACGAGCGGCTCGTCGGGCTCCACGTCAGCGCTCGCTGTGAACACGTGCCACGCACGCGAAGGGTTGTTATTATTAGACGGCGTCATGACGGAGGCTTTACGGTAACGGAGAGAGTTGGGGAGGCTTTCTTCGACGATGACCACTTCGTCTTCGAAGCTAGTGTAAGGGAAAGGCTGCGCTTTAGGGAATATGAAGCTTCCTCGCGAGTAGCGACACGCGCGTAGCGTGAGGTTGAGGTTGCGCGCGAGGTGGATGAACGGTCGGATCGATTTGAGGAGTTGCGTGGTGCCGCATGTTTTGATGATGATTTTGGTTGGGTAGACGAAGAGGCTCGACTCGGAGAGGACGTAAGCGTCGAAGCTGCGGTTCGCTACGGCGGAGACCACGGTGCACTGCACTTCGTTTAGGACTTGGTCTAGAGATTCGAAGTCTATTAGACGGAGGCCCATTGGGTTGTTATTGGTTGTTGAGAAACGGAGTTCGAGTCTTTTTTCGAATCCCTCGAACCCAGACACTGCCATTGCAAGGTCAGAAGAAGATGAGTGAGTATAACTGAACAGAGGAGGTTGCTAAGAACAGAGCAGAGAGAATGTGTGTGTGTGTGTGTGTAGAGAGAGAAGAGAGAGAGGTAGTGGTGGTCAGTGGAGGAGAGACGTAGCATTTATAGGGAGAGATTCTGGAGGATAGAGAAGAAGGAGCATGCGGGTTAAGAGACCAAAATATATCATGATTGCAGGCATAATGAAACGAGAAAGATGATGAGAGTTTGTGTTTGTCTTCTATGTTTTGAATGTATGTATGTATGTGTGTATGTGAGAGATCTAATGAGTGTGGGTTTCTGATTCTGTTCTGTGTTTCCTGTATTCTGTTATGAGACAAAAAATTTAGAGGGTTGTTCGTTTACTTTTGTACAAAAACTTTTTGGGATAATTGGAAGAGTAAGATGTATAGCTTCCGTTTCAACCACTGAAACCGAATATTTGGATAGCTGCGGAACGGATCGGATTGAAAAATTGATTATCCAAGATAAAATGGATCGAATTATAGATATTTCAAAAAAAATCTGGATATCTATTCTGTGCTCATCCTTAGGACTGAATATAATGCAAAAAAAAAAAAAAAATTGTTATCGACCTTAACCTTCTAATTCCTAGCACAAGTTCAGTTTCTTCTTAATTGGTTCGAAATACACGTTACCTATCACTCATCATCCTAAACAAAGTACCCATCTTAGTTTACGTACGTAACGCATATTAAATATTATAATCTGACTAGCTGTATATATACACACACACACAAGATCTTGAAAGGCAGTGGAACAAGTGTCTGCAAGAAACATCAGTTTTAGTGGCTTGTGTGTCAAACAATCGCTAATGCACATACAGATACAAGTCCAGTGGTTAAATTGTTATTTCAATATATTTGCACGTAAACCTTGTCTTCTTTTTTTTGCCAAAGCACGTAAACCTTGTCTATTATACGTTTTTTTTTTAATATGGTTTTGACCAAAAACATGTTATTCAATATGAAAGTTTCAGCCGTATACGTATATGTATACAAGCTCCAAAAATCTAGAGAAGATAAGAACAACAGCCTGAGTCAGATATATTTTTTCGAATCATATGGAAAATTTTCGAATTGAATACTTTCTTACATGACGAAAATAATGAATAATTGGATGTAGTAGGAAGCTCTTTTTTGGTTGGAAAGAGAAATGATAAATCGTGTGCTAATTTGAAGATGATTTTGTTGGGGGCTAACTTTAGAGAGACCTCATTAAAGTTGAAATCATAAGTAAGTCCATCTTGTTGCCTTAACAAGAATCATTAAACATTTACCCCTCAATTCATTTGACCACAACTAGCTTTGTCATATCCTTATGTGTATATATACATTTTATTAGATGACTACCCAAGAGGGATCAAGACTGCTAAAACATAATAAATAAAGTTGAAACACAGTATAGTTAGGGACAACAAAAGATAAAAATGAGTATAGTTACAGAATGAAAGATTTTTAGTATTCATCACTAATCGCTAGTCTAACACCACTATTTGGTATGTTTAATCCGACTTTCAATAATGATATGTTTATGTCTTTCTTGAGTTTTTTTAACGTTGGATAATTATACTATTACAAACTATGAGAAACATTAAAGACGGTTATACATCCGACAATTCAACATGTTTTATGAGGATTCATGTCTTGACTGCATCATATAAGCCGTCCTATGTGATCCCGTGGTTGAGTGGTATAGCAGATTTGGAAAGCTACAAGCATTCCGCATTTGAAACCTATAAAATTTAAATTTACCTGCTTGTGTGGCCAGATAACATAGATATATAATTTCTATTGCGATCAAACAGGTATATCTGGCATCGGTGGACAGACGATCCCTAGAGAATTAATCGTTGTACCTCGACCCACCTAATACCCGCAAATTATATAAAAAAAAAACTTAAGTCAATATATATTAGTTTATATCTGCATTCCATTTGTAACCAATTATAGTTATTGTTAATTATTTTGCATGCTTCAGATAAATTAATGGTCAATTCTCCCAAATAATTTTTTTAAAAAGTTTTTGGCATAAATATAGTCTCTAATGATCAAAATGACCAAAATATTTCATTTAAGATGCAAAATACCATTATACCTTAGATATATAAATATAAAAATGAAAACCCTAACCGTCTGAGGCGATTTTCTCTGCTCAACTTTCCTTTTCCGTCTCCTCCAAGGCACGCTGCTCCTGGCCGCCTCCGGCCATGGATTCTGCTGCTCCGATCTCGGAGTCATCACAGGATCTCCCCGCTTCCCCTTGGCACTCGTTTGGTCAAGGCAATTCAAGTCCACCAATGGTTACGAAAGTTGAAAGAGTTGGAAACATTGCAAAAGTTTCTATCCCTGATGAAGTTCTAAATCAATCTCAGCCACTTTGGAGCAATTATGTGGTGTGTCACTTTGTTGGAGAGGATGCCCCACACATCGGAAAAGTACACGCCACCGTTAACAGGATTTGGTCAACCCCGATTAAATCCTTTAAGATTGATGCTCAATTTCTGAACCCAAAAACTGTTATGTTTCGCATTGATGACTCTGTGATGAGAAGCAGGGTCTTACAAAGGCATTTTTGGCATATTGGAGACATTCCAATGATCGTTCAACAATGGTGCCTTAAAACTACAAACCTCAAGCCAGATCTTACGTCCATTCCGATATGGGTGGATTTCAAAGACGTTCCTGATCATTTGTTTACAGAAATTGATCTCAAATATTTAGGTAACATTGTTGGGTCCTTCCAAAAGCTACATCCGAACACACAGATATGTATTCGTTTAGATGTTGCTCGTGTTTTGGTGGTTATAAACCTTGAAGAGTCTCTGCCTACAATTATCTCTCTCGACACGGCAGAAAAAACTCTGATACAGGTGAGCTACCCATGGCTTCCGCCTAGGTGTATTACCTGCAACTCGTGGGGACACAAAGAGTCTGAGTGCGCACAGATGAAGATGGGATCAGTGGTGCCTCAGACGCAGACAAAAGGTTCACCGAGTTCAAGTGCTAACGTAGCTTTACAGCCTGTTGAGAAGGAAGTATTAGAGGCAAGAAATGTTGCACAGGTTGAGTCCAAACGGACTGAGAGCGAACCTATATTGGAAGTTACCAATGATGACCGTGCTGCTCAGACTAAGGAAAGGGATTCTGACATTCAAGGGGAGAATTAGACGCTAGTGACTGGGAAAGCTTCTCCACGAAGCTCGCCTGGCAAGAAATCAGAAAGGCTCAAACAGATAAGTCAGGTGGACGCTGCAAATACGTAGGTTTCTCCTTCTCGGTTTAATCTTCTCTCTACTGATGAAAATGAAGAGAATTTAGAGGAGGGGGAAATAAGTGTAGCAGAGGATGATAGGGATGAGATAAAAGAAGATGAAAATTCTGTGGCGTCAGAAACTGACATTCAAGAGAAGCTGTTAAGACTGAAGTCAACTTCCACTCAGAAGAAGCGTGCAGGACATAAGAAACAATCCCAGACCAAAAAATACCAGAAAAACTTGAAAGACCAGCACCTGTCCCACACTACTACGACAAAGAAGTCCTCCTCACGGAGGAACTAATGATAATGACGTCATTTTTTGCGTGGAATACTCGGGGATTCAACAAAATGCGCAAACATGAGTTAGTTTGTACTTGGGTTCAGTCTTCTAAACCGTCATTTGGATGTCTCCTGGAGACGAGAGTGAAGGAGGAAAACAGTTCCAGTATATTAAATAGTGTTTTTTCAGACTGGAATTCGGTTACCAATTATGATTACCATCGTCTTGGTAGGATTTGGTTGGTATGGTCAGATGAAGTTATAGTTACAGTATTGTTCAAGAGTCCCCAGATGATCACTGTGGAAATTGAAACAATCATAGGGGAGATTTTTGTATGTTCCTGCATTTATGCGTCCAATTTTAGAGCAGACCGAAAAACTCTTTGGACAGAGTTCAATCAAAACAAAGAGATGTTCGGTAACTCTAGGGTTCCTTGGATCCTACTGGGAGATTTCAATGTGGTTCTAGCCTCGGAGGAGAGTTCTAGAGTGTCGAGTGGTTTGGGAGATCAAGTAGGTATGTGTGATTTCTAACAGATCGTTGCAGATTGCGAACTTTCTGATCTGAAATATACGGAACCTCAGTTCACATGGTGGAATCATCAAGACGAAGGTCCAATTGGCAAGAAGCTTGACAGAGCTCTTGTAAACTCTGATTGGAATGAAAGTTTCCCTGATTCGGTTGCTTCCTTTGAGACAAATGGTATCTCGGATCACGCAAGAAGTGTTGTTACTCTCAAAAAGAAGGTGACTGTAAGGAAGAGACGTCACTTCCAGTTCTTTAATTATTTAGCGAAGCATCCGTTATTCTTAGAGACAGTGAAAGAGTTCTGGGCGTCCACAGAACCTTTATATCATTCTCTAGCTGCTATGCACATGTTCCACAAGAAGCTAAAAGCATTAAAACCTCTCCTTCGAGCTTTAAATAGAGAACGGTACGGTGACATCACTCGTAGAACCCAGGTTGCTCTCCAGGTTTTATGTGAAAGACAAAGACAAGCTCTCCTCAATCCTTGTACGGAAACATTTGAAGCAGAGGCAGCTGCAGCACGCGAATGGAATCATTATGCGGAAGTGGAGGAGCATTTTTTCAAACAGAAATCTAGGATCACCTGGCTAAAACTTGGTGACCATAACACATCGTTTTCCACCGTGCTGTGCAGATTATGAGAGCAAAAAATTCTCTTCGTATGATACAAAACGCAAATGACGTATATGTCACGGATCCTGATGAAATAAAGTCTGAGGCAGTGAATTACTTTAAGGAGTTTCTCCAGTCTCCACTCGATCAGGAGGAAGCTGATGATTCTGATGACTTGTCTGAGCTACTTGATTATGAGATTACTGAGGATACAAAAAACGAGCTTCTCAGAGTTGTCTCAGCAGAAGAGATATCAAGCAAACGCATCACTCAATGCCTTCGGAGAAAACTCCAGGACCTGATGGATATACGAAAGAATTTTTTGTGGCAGCTTGGGAATGATAGGAAGTGATTTCGTTGTGGCTGTGCAGTCCTTTTTCCAATTTGGGTTCATGCCTCATGGAGTGAACTCTACGGTGTTGGCTTTGATTCCTAAGAAGATTGACGCTCAGAGAATGAGAGATTACCGGCCTATTGCATGCTGTAACACTTTGTATAAGGTCATATCTAAAACCATTGCTCAAAGATTGAAGAAGTTGCTCCCTGATCTCATACAGCCGAATCAAAGCGCCTTTATCCAGGGTCGTTTACTTCTGGAAAATGTTCTTCTTGCTACGGAGATTGTGAAAGATTACCACAAGGACTCCATATCTCCTCGTGCAGCACTCAAGATTGATATAACTAAGGCGTTTGATACAGTTCGCTGGGATTTCCTCCTCAATACCCTAAAAGCTTTGAGATTTCCAGAGATTTTTATAAATTGGATAAATGGATGTATCTCCACTGCGGCTTTCTCGGTGAATGTTAATGGGGAGCTTGAGGGCTTTTTCACTAGCTCTCGTGGGTTGATATCAGGTTGTTCTCTCGCCAATTCTCTTTGTCATCATCATCAACATTCTGAATCACCGGCTAAATAAAGCAGCTAGATTGGGAAGATTTGGTTACCATCCTAAGTGTCGAGAGGTTGAACTAACTCACTTAAGTTTCGCCGATGATTTATTTATATTCACGGATGGAACAGAGCAATATTTAGCTGGCGTAGTTGAGGTTCTCAAGGAGTTCGAGAGCGAATCAGGTTTGGCTATCAATATGAGTAAGTCTGGCCTCTATATGGCTGGAGCTACCTCGAATGGCCTGCAAGAACGAGCTACTCTCCTGGGTATTCCCTTAGAAACTCTACCCATCTGATATCTGGGCTTACCATTGACCACCAAAAATATGACTCGACTGGAGTATGAGCTTCTTATAGATAAGATACGTTCTCGTTTCTTATCCTGGACAAGCGAAAATCTTTCTTACGCAGGAAGACTTCAGCTCATTAAGTCAGTAATCACTAGTACAGCAAATTTCTGGTGCTCTGCTTTTAAGCTGCCTACTGGCTGTTTGGATCTTATAGAACAAATGTGCTCAGCTTTTTTTGTGGTCTGGATCCCCCAACATCACTTCAAAAGCTAAAGTTGCTTGGTCTGATCTTTTCGTGCCCAAAACGGAAGGAGGATTGGGTATTCGAAAACTGAGAGATACATCAATTGTTTTCTCATTAAAGCTTGTTTGGATGATACTTTCAAGGAAAAACTCCCTTTGGGTTTCTTGGGTTTATCAGTATCTCATCAGGGGATCTTCTTTTTGGGATATCTCAACGAAAACAACATGTGGTTCCTGGATGTGGAAAAAGCTTCTGAAGCTTAGGGATGTCGCAGCTACTTTCTTCAAGATTGACTTAAAGGATGGAGCTAGCATTTACTTCTGGACAGATATATGGTGTGAATCAAACCATTGATTCAAGTTTCAGGAGAAGTGGGTACTCAAATTTTGGGAATTGCCCGAACAGCTAGAGTTGCTGATGCTGCAGATGCTCAGGGTTGGAAGTTTCGGAGGTGTCACGGTCGACTTATGCAGGGAATAATTGAGAGAATTAGCTGTGTTCCCCCTCCCAGGTCCGAAGCTGGCAACGACCGTCCTCTTTGGAAGCAGAGACAAGACATATATGAAGAGAGGTTTGTATCGAAAGCAACCTGGGAGCAACTTCTTTCAGCTCACCCTGCGGTGGAGTGGTTCAAAATTGTCTGGTTCCCTCAAGCCCTTCCACGACAGGCGTTCATCACTTGGCTAGCGTGCAGAAATAGACTGGATACGGGAAACAGAATGAGACAATGGGGTCATACGCAGATATGTCTGTTGTGTGGAGAACCGGATGAGACTCGCGAGACTCGCGATCATCTCTTCTTTGCCTGTCCTTTCACCTATACTGTTTGGACAACCCTGATGAATCCGTTCCTGGCAGGACGCATTAATCCTGATTGGTCTAGGACAGTTGCAAGTCTCAGGAACAACAGACTCTCTAAGTTGGACGCACAGCTTGTGAGGATGGCTTTCCAAGCCTCTATTTATTGGATCTGGCGTGAAAGAAACGGACGACGTCATCTTCATCCTCCTCACTCTGCTCTGTACATTGCTCGGACTGTTCATCGTGAAATGCAGAATAGGCTTATGGCACTGCAACATGGGAGAGGCGCTGCGGTTGATAACGAAGGTCTGCACAGATGGAATACCAAGACTGTGCTGCCTTAGGATCGATGCTGCCATATCATCAGCGTAAAGACCAGGAGGATCTGTCTTCTTCCTTTGTTTCTGTTTTATTCTCTTCCATTTTTCTCCAACAAAAGTAGAGCATTCTTGTGCTCAAAGCTCATTTCATTGTGTCATCACTTCTCTTGATCCCTTAGTTTAGGATCATGAAATTGTACAACTTTTTTTGTTGTTATAAAGTTAACATTTCAGCAAAAAAAAATAAAAAATAAATATATATATATATATATATATATTAATACAAAAATAAATAAGTAAAAATAATAGTTTTTTATAGTTTCGAATTATATGTTTTCAAATTTGAACTTTTTCTAAAAAAAATTATTTTTCGATTTTTTATTTTCGAATTTTGTTTTTATTTTTTCCAAATTTTATTTTTGAAATTTGAAAATGTTTTTTGAAAATATTTTTAAAATTTTATATTTAAAATTATAATATGTATATTTTATTTTATAAAATTCTAAATCCTAATCCCAAAATCCAACCCCCTAAGCTCTAGATTAGTTAATCATATGGATATAAGTGTTTTTTTACCTCTTTAGTGAAATATTTTGGTCATTTTGATCCCTAAAAGTTATATTTGTGAAAAAAAATTTTTAGGTCTATCCTAGGAAACTTATCTAATTTAATTATTTAGATATAAAAAATATATATATATATATATTAATGTGGTATGGTTTCTGATTCTTTATATAAATTCTTTTTGTAGTATACGGTTTCATTAGCTACTTGATTTAGGTTCAAACGAAAAGGTTTATCGAGATTGTATAATTTGTCCACTATGTACCAATGATCACTGCAGAATTACACATTAACAATGCGACATTTAATTAATCATAATAAATTGTATGCTTGTCGTCAAATATATAGTCTTGTTATTTGTTAAGAAATCAAGATCAAGTAAGATTATGCTTAAAGTCAACTTATTCATCCAGTAAATCATGGAGCTAGACTCGCAAAAATATCATTGCAACTATTGGTATTTTATTAATAATAATTTACCGGTGGAAAACATCTGAATCGCGGATGGTTATTGCTGCTAACCGGCTTTTAGTTTATCAGGTTTTACAATTACAATTTACAAATGTCATATATGTTTGTTACATCGCTAGTTCAGAAATTTGTCGGGCGGGAACTTATCAAATTAACAAAAAAACAAAAACAAAAATTACTACCAAATAAAAAATGCTCAGGCGTGGCAACTTGCTAATTATATATTTTCCCTTTCAATTTTATTAGGAATGGATGAAATGAATGCTTCGTTACGTGATATCAAAAGTGCCATTTCAACATCATTTCTATTTTTCATGCAGTTTGATGTCTAACTCTGTATTCCAGCACTATCATTATCTATTATTTTTGCATGAATTTTGTATAATCTGTCAAAAATATCATTATAAATGCATGTACTTGTGACTTGTGTGGATCACCTCCAATTCTAGCAGCTTACTCGTTGTTGACTCCATTGCTATATATATATCAGATCAAAACTCAAAGGTTAACTGAGAAATTATAAGTTTATCCACATTATCTGGATTATTTGAATTTGAATCTGAACTATTCACTAGTCAATAGACTTATTTGTATGAAGTCTTAAATTTGATTAACAGACTAGTTACATATTTTATAATATAAAATTTAACTATCATGATGTCAAAAATAACTATCAAATAAATGCTAAGTTTCCTAAATAATTACAAAATATATATTCAAAGTGATATCGTATCCTCGAGATCAACACTTAATTCAATTATAGTGAGCGTTTTATCTAATGTTCACATTTCTTAAACTTCATACCACAAATAGATAAATTATTTGACTATATCTTTTACTATTTAATCATGTATCTGAAATATATAGACCCCATTTCATGCACATTAATAAATAATCCTAATCAAATATCCTTCCATCTAGTAATGACATATTTAAACAGTTTTACAGAAACAGTTATCTCACAAAATAGCAAAAACTATGATGTATACATTGACTTGAGCAGACGATAACCTTTTGTTAAATGCTTCTACTTAATTTGGTAGACTAAATTATGACGATTATCACATAGTCACCAATATACAAGTTCATAGGTGAGAAGGATTTGGGACCAGATAGTTTGTCTATAGCTTTATATGCTAAAAAAGAAAAGTAATCGATTGGTCTTAATGCTTAAAATTCCTTCCTCGTTACTATAGATGGTATTCTTAGCTTTTAATTTAAGTTAGTTTTTTATCAAAATATTACCACAGTTATAAATTTATAAAATGAACCGTAGTATAAGAAAACAACTAAACGATTGATTTGGCTATGATTTAGAATAGAAAAGTTCTACAATTATGGTAATCGACGTGGAGTAGTGTTGATATGACTGTATCTTATATAAACCAATCATCGAGTTAATTTTCATATATATTGTGTAATTAAGGACATCAGGTTTATAAAGAAACCCGCATAGTTTGGACTAAACTAAAATAACATAATAACCAAAACCAGCCGAACTGCTGACACCTAAATATAAGTTGATTAGGGCTCGACATTTTATCCGATAGCCGAACCCGTATCCGAATCCGAACTAAAATTCGAACCGAAATAGCAAAATATCTAAATGGGTATTGAATTAGGAGAGATTGAATATCCAAATCCAAACGGGTATACCCGAACCCGAATGGATAACCGAACATATGTTCCTTAAACCTATATTCCTAGTTTACTTCTCTAATTTTATTCAAAATATTTATACTAGTTAGGCACATGGTTTAAAATTAGATAATATACATTTAATTACAAGAAAAATGAATTTTTACTCACTTAAAATGCTTAAAAAGCATGTCAAAATTTTTGTTTCATACATTAACAAAAGTTACATCCAAAATTTGAAAAACAATAATCAAATCAGTGTCTTTTATTTTTAAAAAGTTATATTCAAATCTATTAATCATTCAATCTATTAGAAAATAAAAAATCAGTTAAATAAAAATTATTATTTTAAAATACAAAAAACTTGAGAAATGAAGAATTTAATATATTTTTTTTCAAAATCTAAATATCCGAAAACCTGACCCGAAATAACTGAACCCGAACTAAAAATACCCGAACCCGAACCGAAGTACAAAAATACTCGAACGGATTCTATACAACTCCTATACCAAAATATCCGAAAATTTGAAGTACTCGATCCGAACCCGAACGGGTATCCGAACGCCCATCCCTAGTTGATTACTTAAACTTTGGTGAAAGAATGAACCGAAAATACATACCATTTTCATATAAATATAGTCCTAAGACGCTTATCAAAATGTAAGAAAATAAAAGGACAAAACAAAGGAGGAAATATAAAAAGACAAAACAAGGAGGAAACGTTTTAGGGGTAGCAGCGCAGTAAGAATAATGACCACAATCCCACGTATAGAGAGCTGCACGCGCACCCACCAATCTTCTCTCTCACTTGTTTCTTCCAACACTCCTACACCCACACATACTTATTTATTAATCAACCAATTAATTAAACAAATATAAAGTAGAATATTCCACCCATACTATAGGTACACAATCAACAAATTTTGAATTCCGTAAGATTAGCTATACAGTAGTATAACTTTCACCCCTTATCTCGATAAGTTATGCAGTATGGAACTACAGACATAGTGGATCACTCCAAGCGTGCTCATCTCATCTTCATTACCGTCTTCGTGCCCATCTCATCTTCACTCGGAATAATTCCTCAATAATTTTAGTATTAACTAAAAGTATTTACGAACAAAGACCAACTAGTTTGCAAACAAGACCCAATTATATCAAACTATATAAGAACCTCTTATACAAAATAATATATATATATATATATATATATATATATATATATATCTTATTATAAAAAGTTTGGTTTTCAAAGTTACTAATTAGCATGATCGTGACGCATGTCAATTATATATTTAGGATTGTGACATGTGTTAAATACTAATCCTATTATATAAATAATTATTTAATAGTATTTTTTCTTTTTTAAGGTTTAAAAAAATATTATAAAAAAATTAAAATTCATAAAAACAATTATTTAATAGTATTTTCCTTTTCTATATCCAAAACAAAGAAAGTTGTAAAAGCTATATGAAAATAATTTTCCTTTTTTAAAAAATCATGAACAAATAGAATTATAATAGTTATTTAATAGTACTTTTCCTTTTTAACTAATAAACAAATAAAAGCTATTTTTCTTTATTAAAATTCTAAGAAAAAGAGAGTTGTAAAACTAATCTTCTTATTTTCCTATAATTAGTTAATTTTATATTGAAGCCTGTTGGTTTATGTTTGATTAAGGCTTAGTGTTTTTAACTATGTGGTCTAGGTTTCGAGTTTCAGAGAAGCCTGATTATTAGTTTATTGTAGAAAAAGTTTATAGGATATTTTCAGCATTGTGCAGATAATGCCGTCTGATGTGGATTTTATAAAACAATTCATGGCAATGTACTCATACGTAAATCCTCATAAAACATGTAGAATTGTTAGATGTAGATATATCTATGTAATCTTTCTCATAATTTATATTGACATAATTAATTCGCGTTAACAAAAAGAGAAAATTTTATATTATCGATATATATTGATCTATAAGTTAAAAACTATTATTTACAGAAATAAATCTACCACTAAAATAAATATTTTTTTAGTTTTGTTTTGTTTTATTAAATATTATTGACTAAACAGAAGATAATTGTAAAAGGTTATATGATAGTAATTTCCTTTTCTTAAATCCTAAAAAATGTAAAAGGGTATTTGATAATCTTTTATTTTTTCACTGTAAAAAAGGAGATTTATAAAACATAATGTTTTTCTTTCTTAAAAATTCTAACAAAAAATTTAAAAACATAATTAATATTAATTTTTGAAAAGAAGTTGATGACAAGATGATAAAACTATTTAATTAATAATAATAAAAATTAGGATGTTGTCGTGATTGGTATATGTTTGCTCTTACAAAAATCAATATATATTTTCATGTTTGGACATAGGAAGTATATTATTATTATTATTGTCACCGTAAGTAATCTTTATACGCGTTTTGTTAAAAACAAATCAAGCTTCATCTTCATTTTATTATTTTTTGTTTGTTTTTACTATATAATATTTTTTCTACTTCATTTTTAATTAAAATGCTATTACATACATATATCATTAAGAAATAGTAAATTAAAAAATTATTAAATATCGGATAAGTTTAATAAGACATTAAATTAGTACATAAAATGTATAATGTTGTCATTAACTCGATTGACCTTATTTAGCTTTCAATTTATTTGTCTTCATTATAATTCTTACTTTGAACTGAGTTTGGTTTAAATTTTTAAGTATGGGTGTTTTCTCTAGTGCTAAATACAAAATTTGTAACAGTTCACCTATGGACCATGATTATTAAATACATATACTAACTAAAACTTATGTGTAATAACGAGTTCTTAGTTATAAAATAAGTCTCAGGTAACATATATTAATTTATTTTTATCAAATCAAAACATCAAACAAAACCCTTGCAACGCACAGACTCATATCTAGTATATATATAATTCTTTGTCAAAAAATAAAAGATAAACAACCTTATCTGTATACAAAGTTATTTATGTATATTAATCCATTAACTACGGTTATAGAAAATGAGTTATTCTTGGGTTCACCCCCTAAGGTGAACCTTTAGGTTCACCAACCAATAGTATTTGGTTATTTAATATTTGATATCTTTTAAAAAAGGAAACTAAATAATAATAAAATAATGTTTAAAAAATAAAAAGATAAAAATATCTAAAAATAATAATAAGTGTAAAAAAAAAATTAATATTGTTAATGCCGTCAGCACAATACTAAACTCTAAACCCTAAATCTTAAACCCTAAATCCGCCGGTAAATGCTAAACCCTAAAACAAAAACATTAAATCCTAAATAATAATAAAACTAAACCCTAAATCCTAATCACTAAACCCTAAACCCTTGGGTAAACCATACTAAACCCTAAACCCTAAACCCTAAACTCTAAATCTTAAACCCTAAACCCTCTGGTAAATCCTAAACCCTAAAGCAAAAATATTAAAAACTAAGTCTTAATAATACTAAACCATAAATCCTAATCAGTAAATACTAAACCCTTGGGTAAACCATGAACCCATGGATAATCATAAATTCTAGGATTTATGGTTTATCTGAGGGTTTAGGATTTAATTATTAGGATTTAGGGTTTAATGTTATTAAGATTTAGGATTTAATATTTATGTTTTAGGGTTTAGGATTTATCTAAGGTTTAGGGTTTAGGATTTAGGGTTTAGTATTATACTAACAGCATTAACTATATTAATTTAAATATTTTTTTCCAATTATTACTTTTTAGGTATTTTATATTTTTATTTTAAAAATACAATAGAACTTAAAAAACTTTTATTATTTTGTTTCTTTTTTTAAAAGATATCAAATATCAAATAACCAAATATTATTGGTTGGTGAACCTAAAGGTTCACCCTAGGGAATGAACCCAATAATAAGTCAAATAAAATTTTATCTAAGAAGATGCATTTATTTCAAGACTAGGTCTACGTCTTTTGTAGAGCTACTGATAATGAGCAAATTTATTTTCATACAATATTAGTTCTTAGTTTCAAATTTAGTTTGGATATTAATCTCAGTTTGTTTGACATGGTTCAAATCATCTGATCGATCGAACTATAAAACTTAAAACTAGATCTTGATCCGCGTAACCGCGCGGGTCTTTTTATTTCAATTTTATAAACATAAAACCTTGTTTTTACATCATTATAATATAATTAGTAGCAAATATTTTTACAGTAGCCATATATTTAAATTGTTTGTATGATTTTTTTCAGACACAATAATGTTATAGTTTGCATCTTTGTAATCTAATCAATTGTTTTAACTTATTATGTGTATTTATAGTTTTTTATTATATATTTATTTTGTTTGATTTGCATTTCATTAATTGACGATTTAATATATATGCAAAAATTAACTGATTTGGTATATATTTTGTATTTATCTCATAACTGTTTATCGTGTTGATTTACACGAAATCAAGTTAGATTTTCCATGTCATAATAACTTCCAAAATATTTAAGAATTTAGTAATTTATTTCATTTTGTGAATTTATAATATTTAAATATATAGTTTGATGAATAAATTGTTTACTATTTTAGATATTTTGGAAGTTGTTCAGGTATATTTTCAATTTATAAATATATAACTTTGATATTATAGTAAAAAAAAAATTCCCAAACAATTATTTTATTTCTCAACCTTGATATGGTATGGAAAACCAGATCGGAACATAGAGCTGGGCATTTTATCCGATATCCGAAACCGCATTCGAACCCGATCCGAAAAACCCAAACCGAAATCCGAACCGAAGTAGCAAAATATCCGAATGGATATTGAATTAGGAGAGATTGGATATCCGAACCCAAACGGGTAATACCCGAACACGAATGGATATCCGAAGATAACCGAACATATATATCCTTAACCCTATATTCCTTGTTTTGCTTCTCTAATTTTATTCAAATATTTATATTGATTATGCACATGGTTCAAAATTAGATAATATACATATAATTGCAAGAAAAGTGAATTTTTACTTACTTAAAATGTTTAAAATGCATGTCAAAATTTTTGCTTCATGCATTAGCAAAAGTTACATCCAAATTTTAAAAACAATAATCAAATTAGTGTCTTTTATTTTTAAAATGTTATCTTCAAATTTATTAATCATTTAATCTATTTAAAAATTAAAAAAAATTAGTTAAGTGAAAGTTATATTTTTAAATACAAAAAAACTTGAGAAATGAAGATTTTTTTTTTTTCCAAAATCAAAATATCCCAAAACCCGACCCGAAATAACCGAACCCGAACTAAAAATAATCGAATTCGAACTATAAAACTTAAAATATGGGCCTTGGATTATTTTATTTTTTTCATTAACGAGTGTTTATGTAAAGTTCTGAATGCTAGATTTACGTTTACAAATCTACACTTGCTTATCATAATAGTTTAACAATGCATGTATTAATTCCTTCTTGGCAAACTGTTGTAATCAATTCTTTACTAGAGCTGGACCCGTCCGATCGGACGGGTACTTATTTTCATTTTTTATATATAAATGAATATTATTTAAATATCTATCGGTTTATACTTTTAAATATCATATTTCTAAATTTTTATAAACACAGCGATCAAATATTTATGTAATGTACAAATAGTAACCCGCGCCCGTTATTAAACTTTTGAAAAATTAATATTGACCTATTGATAGTTTGATTAATATTTCTTGTAACATGAAATTGTTTGTCAAATGTAAAAAGAATTTAAATATTTTGCTCAGATATGGATAATATGGTAAGATTTAATACATTAGAAAAAAGAATATTTGGTTATAAACATTAAATATTGTTTTACAAGTAATTCAAAGATATTTAAATTTCAGTATTGAATTTTCTTGTTGAAATGGATAAACATATATTCTATAAATTCTTGAAAAATATATAATCTTAGGTGGGATTTAATTATATTAAAATAATATTCAATTACAAAATATTTCATCTTGTTCTATAAGTAGTTTAAATATATTTAAAATCTTAGCATATATGGATTTTATTTTTCAAAATAATTAATGGTAAATTAAACATACATTTTAGGAATATTCATAATATTGTTTAATATCAAATTTTTTTCAAAATAATTAATGGTAATGTTATCCAAGTTTAATATATTGTTAAAATCGATTTTAAATATGAATATTCCTAAAAATCAGCTAATTTATTTTAGGAAATATATTAAATACGAAAATTAAGTTAAAATTGATTTAGGAAATTGTTTAATAAATAGGAAAAGACAATGATTAATTAAATATAGGTTCATTTAATTACTTCAGTGGCATACTATTGTAAATAAAAGTGAAAACTTAGGGGTATTAAAAAAAGACACACGAATAAAAAAAAGAGAAAACTTTTCCGGCGAAAAAGGTAACTAACCCTCGTCACCGTCTCATCTGCTCATTCTCGGCGTCGCTCCGGCGCGTCGCTCACCACGAGCACCAGATCCGGTCTCGTCTCATCTCAACCTATCTTGCAAACTAACTTACCCAATCTCTCGTGCTCTTGCCATGAAACCCCCGGAACCGCATGGCGTGAGCGCAGTGCCTCCATCACCGCTCATCCCTGTCGATCACGGTGGAGGATTAGCCTCCAAACCAAACACTCAAGTTGGCGTCTATCACTGCCACTCCAGATCCTCGTTGGCCATCTAAAGTCCGCTGGTCAATGGTGACTCCACCGCCTGAAACGCTTCCAAGCTTGGCGAAGTCGTCTTCTCCGGGAAAGTCAAGTACTGTACCCATCGCTGTAGATGATTCTCTGCCTCCGTCGTCTGCCAAGAAACAGTCACCGTCAACCATACCACCGTCTTCGCCTTCTCCGGCTTTGAAGGATTCGAGCAATGGGTCTCTTATCGAAGCTAACTCTCTGTCCGTGCCCTCGTCTTCTATGGCGTCTTCACCTCGAGCTCCAATAGTTCCTCTGAAACAGGCCGCTGAAGCCTCTCAACCTGGTGAGTCCAACATAATTGATAGGCGTCTGAAGGAAAAAGATTGTTCCGAATTAGATTTGCTCACTCCTCCAGCGGCAGTAGGTATGGTCTCATCTCCTCCTCTCACGATAGCGGCTGAGATCCCCACGTCATCTTTACTCTTGGGAAAGGGTGCTTGGTCAATACCAATCAACATTATCTCCAAAGAAAAAATGCAGTCTCCATCCGTTGATCTTTTTAATCAAGAGAATTGGCCAACATTGAAAGATTCTCAAAATGGCGACCTTAAGAAGCGACAAGGGTTTGTGGGGGTTAAAGGCAAATCTTTCAAGGAAGCAACTCAGGTTTCCATTCCTCAGGATGAAAGAAAGGAAGACAATATCCGATTTCCATGGGCTGCGAAAATGGATCCAGCTGCTCGAAATCTCTATAGAGCTGCAGAACCTCTTTTCTTAGATGATGGTACACCAAAGGTAATCATTCCTAAACACGTTCTGCTTCAGGGTGTAGAGAATCAAAGAGATTATATACTTGGCCAATTCTTTAGATGTGCGCCTCCTCCTGGTGGTCTTATCCACGCTGTTCTCAACAAGATTTGGGGCAGAAAGTGTTCAATCTCCATCAAGAAACTGGAAGACTCCAAATATCTATTCCATATCCCTGATGCAGACACTCGAAGATGGGTTCTTCAAAGGGGACTTTGGCATGTTGATGATTGCCTTATGTTCGTTGCTCCATGGGTCCAACAAACAAGTCTCGCTATCCCTGAGATAAGAACGGTTCCCATTTGGGTAACCTTAAAGACTATTCCCAATATTCTTTATTCTATCTCAGGAATCAGTCATATTGCCTCTGGATTGGGAGCTCCTATTGCGACTCATAAGCCAAGGTTAGATCCCTTTCTCATGGGTGAAGCAAAGATACTTGTGGAAGTTGAACTATGCAAAGCATTTCCACCTAGGATTGCTGCAAGTGATGAAACAGGTTTCATCTCGATGGTTGATGTGGATGCGGCTTGGCTACCTTCTACGTGTGGTCGTTGTGGTCAGCTTGGGCATAAGGAAAAGCGTTGTTTGGAACCAGCTAAAGTAAATGGCCTGTCATGGACATTGCTGTTGACCTTACCGACGACCGCGAAGCAGTGAGTGCCAATCAATCTCCAAAAAGATTGCCTCAACAATTTCCACGAAGGAAAAAACTTTGAAAATATAGTATCTTCATCAAATATAGCGGCTGTGGCTACTCTTTCAACTCCTACAACTAAGAAGGAAATCAATGATGTGCAGAATCCATCGGTCTCCCAAGCTGGCGATATCGAGAAAATCTGCATCAACAAATGACCTGCTAGTAACGATGCGAGGCTTCAACTGAGCCTTACGACAATACACCATTCGAGGTCCTAGCTAGATCACTCACACACTCGCAAGAGGTATTTACTGCCCCTTGCTCAAAGAATGATATCACTTTGCCTATATTAGCATCTGCAAATGCTTCAACTCAGTCACTGATTATGGAAAAAATCCCATCACAAGTCACTTTGGAAGGCTCTGTTTCTTCTGAAAGGGAGGAACATATGGGTGCCTACACTCCTATCGCTCATAACCATCAAAATTTTCATTTAGATCCGCTGAATCCGGGTTCTTTAGGGAGAGATGATGGTAATGATGTGGATGAAGAGACTTCTAGTTACTTAACTAGAGGAGGCAGATCAATCAAACCAACTCAAAAGATTCAAGATATGGGATGGACGAAGGTAGGTGGAAGAGGTAGAGGTCGTCGTGGCCGAGGAAACAAAAACCACTGAATAATGTCTTTCGACCTCTTGTTGCTTATGATTCTTAGCTGAATCATTCATTAGGGTTGTTATAACTCTCCTTCTTTTTAAAAACTTTCTAAAACTTATGAGTGAGAACTCATACTTGTAACCTTTTTATGCATTTATTATGAAAGCCTTTTACAAAAAAAAAAAAAAAAAAAACTTAGGGGTATTTTATATGTGTACTTCTGAATTAATAAAGTAGATGTTAGCATTCACGATATCTAGTGGTTTTGGGTTAATACATCATGTTAGCTTTTGAAATTGAGCTAGTGAAAGTCCTTGGAGCAATGGATCTAAACTTCTAAGACATTGATTGTATCATAAAAAGGTCAATCACGGATATCCATTATATAACTGTACCACGTGACTTAATTCATCTTACATATATAATAATAAAGAAAATATCTAAAATTTTCTGTTTAGAAAACATTCTTCACAAAATCTATCCTCTCTTTTTAAAGCCCGTGCTGTATTTTTCTTTGATTCCCTTTAATTGCTAATCTATTCAGGTTTGGGTTAACAATTTCTTTTCAAGTGTCGAAGTATTGTACCTTTTTTAGAAAAAACTTCTTTTTTAAAAAAAAGAAAAAGTTGTTTCAAAGTATACTTTAACCTACCAAAACGCCTAAGTTATATTCTATTCGTTTTAAAAATGCATATTTTAAAGTTTTCACACATATTAAAAGGAGAAATTTGCCAATAACAGCCTAAAAACCCAATATACATTTTTACAAATATAATCAAAAAGGTTTTTTCTGTAGTTTTGTATGTCTTCTCAAATAAGAGATCTTAAAAATAATTTATAAATTTTATAAAAAACTTTTAATGGGTGGAAAATTAAAATCATGTAATTATAAATATTTGTAAATGATATAAATTAAGATTAGTAAAATTAAATTTTTTAACATAGATGAATGAATGTAGATTGAATCATGATATTCTTTGGTTTATGGTATCGTAACATATGTCATAACACTGTATGTATTTTAGGGTTAGATTTTGGAATCTTTTTTTTTTTGAAAAATTAAATTTGATCTATATGTATTTATTTTTGTGTATATTAAATTCTTTAAAAGTTGATTTTGATTTTAATAAAGTGTTAGTTTAAGTTTACTTAGTTATTTTATTTTAGGATTTAGGTTAATTAAGTCTTCTAACAAATAATGCACTAGAAGACAAAAAATTCTGGGTGAATATTTTCAGGAAGATTTTCAGAAAACTTTCCTTAATATCTTCTAAATTGAAAATATATAACCTATTGAATTTTTTTTTGCCTCACAATATAAATTTTTTTTACACATTCTCTCTATTCGTCTCAAATGGTTGAAACAAAATATAATAATTCTTACTCTAAAACTCTCCAACCTCTCTATAATCTGTCTGAACATGAAAATACCAAACATTATATCAATTTATCATTTTTTTGTCTCATGTCTTTCTGCCTAAATTATCTTGTTTTGCAGATTTTTTATTACATGGTTCTCATCTTCCACTCCTCTCAAGGTAGATCTATAAGTTTTTGATATGTATGTTTGTGTGTTCTATAAAGGCAAATATGTCTAATCTTCCACTCATTTTCTCTATTTTGAAGTCATATAAACATTTTTGGATATGTAAGTTTTTCAGATCTGAGTCAGATTTTGGAAGACTTCTGGGAAGTTTTCTCGGAACTCTTCTGACCGAGTCTTCTCCATGTCTCCTATTTCATAACAGATCTGAGTGTTTTGGTAAGTTTCCATGTCTGATTTTGCTTCATTTGGTAAACTATTGTAGCTTAGAACTCTTACCTTTTTCCCAAACTAAAACTCTCACTACAAGAAAACGCGGGCTTTACAACGAAAAGTTACGACGAAATTATTTTCTCGTAAAATTACGAGTCCACTACGAGGACTTTACGACGAAATGTTGTTTCGTCGTAAAGCGGATGTAATAGTACATGGAACTCGTTTCGTCGTAAAGTAGTTGTAAAGTTACAACGACTTTACGAGGAATATTATTTTCCACGTAAAAGCGTTGTAACTGTACAACTACTTTACGAAGAACCTTGTTACAGTTATACTTGGTCCAAACGTGTATTTAGTGTGCTTTATACCTAACTGAATTCGTTGTAAAGTTGATGTACACTCCATGTAAAAGAGTTGTAAATCCGTAGTAAAATATTTCGTTGTAAAATACTTGTTATACCTTTACCTACCAAACTCGAAAATCTTCTATATATATGTCATTTCTCAATGCTAAAAACACACCAACAAATCTAAGAAAAAAAAACTGAAAACACACAACTTCAATAAAAAAATGGTTGATGGATACAATATCTACGAGATACGGAGTTGGATGTATTCACATAAAGATTCCACCGGTAGAGTGACGGAGACCTTTCTGAGGGGGCTAGAGACATTCATGCAGCAGGCAGGCTCTACACCGCTCACACAGGAAAGCGGTAAGATGTTCTGCCCTTGTCGGAAATGCAAAAATTCAAAATTTGCACTTAGTGAAACTGTATGGAAGCACTTAGTAAATAGAGGATTCACACCGCATTACTATATTTGGTATCAACATGGAGAGGGTTATGGTGGAAATGAAGCTAGTAGTAGTAATAATCATTTTGAGGATCCTGGTAATAATGAAGAACCGAATCAGAATGAGCAGATGGTAGATCATGATAGGATTCAAGACATGATTACTGATGCATTTTTAGAAACAACTACAACAATAGCTCATGAAACTGAAAATGTAGAAGAACCTAATTTGGATGCAAAAAGGTTTTATGAAATGCTAGATGCTGCAAATCAACCAATCTACACTGGTTGTAGAGAAGGTCTCTCTCAATTGTCTCTAGCAGCTAGGATGATGAATATTAAAACGGATCATAATTTATCTGAGAATTGCATGGATTCTTGGTCGGAGTTGTTGAAAGAGTACTTGCCAGAAGACAATTTGTCGGTTGAATCTTATTATGAGATTCATAAATTGGTTTATAGTCTGGGGTTGCCTTCGGAGATGATAGATGTTTGCATCGACAACTGCATGATCTACTAGAAGGACGATGAGAACCTGGAAGAGTGTCGATTATGCAAGAAACCACGATTCAAACCGCACAGACGTGGAAGGAATAGGGTACCGTACCAAAGGATGTGGTACCTACCAATTAAAGACATGTTAAAAAGATTATATCAATCTGAGAGGACTGCTGCATCGATGAGGTGGCATGCTGAACATGGACAGAAGGATGGCGAGATTGCTCATCCATCAAATGCAAGAGCGTGGAAACATTTCAACAAGGTATACCCAGATTTCGCTAACAATGTTCGGAATGTTTATCTTGGGTTAAGCACTGATGGATTTAGTCCATTCGGAATGTCTGGGAGACAATATTCTTTGTGGCCAGTCATTCTTACTCCGTATAACCTGCCGCCCGACATGTGTATGGAACAAGAATTTTTATTTTTAACCATATTAATTCCTGGGCCGAAGCATCCCAAACGGTCGCTTGATGTTTTTCTCCAACCATTAATACAAGAGTTACAGTCGTTGTGGTCAGAAGGGGTGAGAACGTATGATTGTTCCATGAAAAATTTTTTTACGATGCGAGCAGTTCTACTGTGGACGATTAGTGACTTTCCTGCTTATGGGATGCTGTCTGGGTGGACAACTCATGGAAGATTATCTTGTCCAATTTGTCGTGGATCGACAGATGCTTTTCAACTGAAGAATGGCAGAAAGAGTTGTTGGTTTAATTGTCATCGTCGATTTCTTCCCATTTCCCATCCGTACCGAAGAAATAAGACATTGTTTAGATACAAAAAAGTTGTCAGAGATAGTCCTCCTCCATATCTCACCGGAACCTGAGACCACAGCAGAAATTGATTATTATGGCTCTGGAAACGTGCGCGTGGAGGAAGCGGCGCGTTAGGAAATATGTCTGAAGGGTATGGAGTCTCTCACAATTAGCATAAGAAGAGTATATTTTGGGAGCTGCCTTACTGGAAGGATCTTCTTTTACGCCACAACTTGGATGTGATGCACATAGAGAAGAACTTTTTTGACAACATCATGAATACAATATTGAACGTCTCAGGAAAGGCAAAAGATAATAAAAAGTCAAGGATGGACTTACCTTCTATTTTCTGGAGAAGTGAGTTACATATCAAGAGCAATGGTTGTCATCAGAAGCGAAAACAACTTTGTTTAACTGGGTCTCATCAGAAGTTAAGTTCTCTGATGGTTATGTTTCAAATCTGTCAAGATGTGTTGAAAAGGGTCAAAAGTTCTCCGGAATGAAGAGTCATGATTGTCATGTGTTTATGCAACGACTACTTCCATTCGCTTTTGCTGAGCTCCTTCCAACAAATGTACATGAAGCACTTGCAGGTAAATATTAATTAATAGTATATTCCATATGTTTATAAAATGTTATTAATTGAGTTATCTTTGCAACATACAGCAATTGGAGCATTCTTCAGAGATCTTAGCACACGTACGTTCAAGGAAGAAGTCATCGAACAACTTCATGAGAATATTTCCATCATATTGTGCAACCTGGAGAAGATATTTCCTCCATCAATTTTTGATGTGATGCAGCATCTAGTCGTTCACCTCCGTCTGAAGCATTACCGTGGACCTGTTCACAACGGATGGATGTATCCATATGAGAGGTACATGAAACATTTGAAGGGGAAAGCAAAAAATCTAGCAAAGGTGGAAGGTTCGATCATTACTGGGAGTTTGACAGCAGAAACTTCTAACTTCACGTCTTACAACTTTGCTCCAACTGTCCGTACAAGGAAAAGAGTTCCTAGAAGATATGATGATGGTGGAGTACCTTCGTCATATGCCATAGACGGTGTTCCTGACATTTTTTGTCAAATTGGCGATTTGGTGGTAAGCTGAATGAAGTCTGGTGGTCTAGTGAAGAGGACAAGCATAGTGCCCACACATATATTATGCTGAACTGTGGGGATGCAATGACGTCTTCTTTTGAAAGGTAAAATTATCTTTATCGTTGTTAATTATATTTATTGTTGTTAATTATATGATATGATACATTTGTTTAATTTGCAGCATGTTTGTATCTCAAGTTGAAGAAGCAATACCGGGAATATCTGAAACTGAAGTGGAAGGAAGAAAAGAAAAGCACTTTGTCAAGTGGTTAAAATCACAGGTATTATATTTGATTAAAATTAAGCAATCTTTGGTACTATTCTAACGGTGATGTATTTTGTAGGTTGAGTATGATGATCCATATTACCCTGTATGGTTTCACGAATTGGTCCAAGGTCCAGTAGCAAAGGTCACCACATCACATATGTACTTCACACGAGGTTTTACCTTTCACACATAACAGTATGGAAGTCATCAGCAACAAGTAACTATGGAATATGTGTGAAAGGCGAAACAGACTTTTACGGGATCTTGCAGGAGATTATTGAAGTGGAATTTCCAGGGTTATTGAAGCTAAAATGTGTCCTCTTCAAATGTGAGTGGTTCGATCCCGTTGAGAATCGAGGTGTTCGGTTTAACAAATTTGGTGTTGTGGATGTCAACTCTGGGAGAAGATACAACAAATTTGAGCCTTTCATCCTAGCTTCCCATGCCGAACAAGTTAGCTTTCTTCCATACCCGACGCTCGGGATTAATTGGTTGGCTACTATCAAAATTACACCTCGTGGACGAATTGTTTCTGGAGAAGAACTACCATTGCAAGAAGAAGATGCTATTAATGAAGTCGAGGTTCCTGATCAACAAACTGATGAAATTCTTTTGATCGACCCAAATAACCATTAATATGAAGATCTTCCTGAAGATGTGACAGATGAAGCACGTGAAGACGAGTTCGAGTGTAGTGACGACGATGATTGTTCTGATGTTGATGAGAACTCAAACAATTCAGAATGATGAAATATATGTAACAAATGTTGTATTTATCTTAAAAAAAATGTTGTACCAAATGTTGTTTTTTATTACTTAAATGAGATACTTAATGTATGTGTACTATATATTGTCTTGTATAATATCTATTTATTTGGGGTTAAAATTTTTAATTTGTTGAAGTTAAGGGTTTTAGTTGGATAAAGAGAATAAAATGTTGAAAGAGTGATAATGGTAAGGATGAGTAACTTTGGGGTTTAGGGATTTGATTTTCGGGGTTTCATACTTTTCCTCGTAAATTCGAGGTTAAAAAGACGCGGGCCTGGTAAATTCGTCGTAATGCACTCTAAAACCACCACTCCACGTAAATTCGTCGTAAAGTTTAAAAACGCGGGCCTGGTAACTTCGTCGTAACATAAAATATACGGGCCTGGTAAATTCGTCGTAATACAAAAAGCGGGCCTGGTAAATTGTCAGAACTTTAAAACGCTGGCCTGGTAATTTCGATTAAGTAGCGTTAATCTGAAATTACGAGGACATCGTTCTATATATATAGCAGAACTCATTTTTACGAGCTTTGCTCGTAACTTCCTCCCAAAATCCCCCCCCCCCTTCAAAAGTACTCTCTCTCTCTAACTTTTTTTTTTTTAAGTTTAGGTGGTTAGTTTAGAGAATTAGTTTAGGTTATTAGTTTAGGTTATTAGTTTAGGTGTTTAGTTTAGGAAATTAGATTAAAGAATTCGTTAAAGATATTAATTTTTTTTTTTTAATTTTTATAGATGGCTCCTAGGAAGAAGAAACTAGTTTCGATGCACCGGCGTATGCCGACTTGTTTGGCGATGGCACATCTTCATCTAGCGGTCCGTTGTCTTCTTCGGGACTGTTCGGACTCTCGGCATCTCGGGAGTTTCTTGACCCTCCTCCTATTCCACCTCAGATGCCTCCCCACCAGCTCCACTGTCGCCCGGATCAGCCTGCTCCACCGGCCGATTCATCCCGATTCGCGGGTGCGTGTTTATGCACCATTCACGAGATACACCGTCGAGGATTTGCTTGCCCAGCCTAGACAAGAGGGTTTAGACGTTCTGGACCCGATAGACCCGGGTACTTATTGGTAAGTACATTAAATTATTTAATTTTCAATTTTCAATTTTCAATTTTCAATTTTTTAACAAATTTGTTATATTTGCAGGTTTGGGGCTAACAACCGTGTTGGCGGGCGTTCGAGAGCGATGAAGGGATATTACGGCCCTTATCCCAACTGAGCACGACTCAACACGCCAAGACGGGCGTGGTTTAAGCAATTTCGGTAATATTTACATAGAATTATTCATATTTATATTTTTAAATAATTAATTATTTTTCTAATCTTTTAAATTTGTTTTTCAGCAAAAGTGGAACTGGTCCGTAGGAATCACCGAGAGGGTGAAGAGGAGTTCATTGCAAAGGCAAAGCCTCGTCTTTGCAACACCGTGATCGGACTGGAAGGACAAGTGGGAGTTTTACGGCTATGAGGGAAGCCGAGCGGGGTCACAAAGGAAGCATGGGATGGTCTCATTGCCTTTTGGAAACTACCCAGCTCCATCCGTAAAGCCAACTCCTGCTCCGCTTCCCGAAGAACGAAGGATAAGGATGGCAATTTGCCCATGGTTCATAAACCGCCAAAACCACATGCCAGGATTCGTCTTGAAGTTGTAAGTTTTAATTAAAATTAAAATTTTAATTCTTTTAAATTTATATTTATTAATTAAATTTATTTATTATTTTTGTTTATTAGCTGGAGAAGACAGGAGTTATGCCATCTCTCTCGAACCTATTCAAGATGACTCACGCCTCACCGGAGGGTTTTGTTGATCACGCATCCAGAAACTCTTCAACGCGGTGGCTACTCGGATTGAAGAGCGAGAGACGCAACTTACCCAACAGTCTGCAGATGGGTTACCCGTCAAGTTGTCAACCGAAGAGATCGACCGGATCTTCGAGGAGGTAAAATTTTATAATTTTTAAAAATTTAATTTTTATTGTTTGAGTATATATATTATTAACTCTAAATACGTTCTTTATATATAGGTGGCTCCTAGAAAGAAGGGACGGACGGTCAGAATAGGTTCCGTTAACGAAGTTGCAAGGGCGACTTTGTCATACCATTCGAGACGGGACCAGGACAACAAGCGGATGCAGGCTCGAATGGATACCCAGCAGGAGCGTTTGGACTCTCTCGAGAGTTTGCTGGATATTATGGCGGTGGAAAACCCGACCATGCAGGCGCTTTGGCGGACAAGCAACTCGAGGATGCAACATTTGGATCGGCGAGGAACTTCTTCGACCGAGCGCCTCGGCCAACTACTTCGATGATGTTGGCCTTTAGAACTTTATTTTTTTATTTAGACATTGTTTTGTATTATAAATTTAAATGCTATTTTATGAATTTATAATTTTTTTAAAAATTGATTTTGGTTTCATATTTAATTTTTATTTCAAATATTATAAATTAATATAATTAAAATTAATTAATATTATATTTTTGGAATTGTAAATTCGTTGTAAGTTTCCACGTAAAATCCTCGTAAACTTTACGAGGAATTTACATGGCGTTGATGTAAACTCCTCGTAAACTTTACATCGACTTTACGTGGAAGTATTACGTGTCTTTTACAACGAAATATTACGACGTATTTACATCGAAGTTTACGAGGGCATTACGACGAACACTTTCCTTCCGCTTTACGAGGAAATCGTTTCCTCGTAAACGTTACGTGGAATTTACGACGAATCCTCCGTTACGACGAGCGTTTAATAACGAAACGCGTTTCCACGTTAATTCGTCGTAAAGCCTCTATTACGACGAATTTACGTGGAATACCGCCCTCGTAAAAAATATGTTTTCTTGTAGTGTCTCCAAGCTCTCTCTATTCTATTTGAACTTGAAAGCACAATTTTATATCAATTTCTCATTTTATGTCTCATATTTTTCTTACTAATTTTTCTTGTGTTTGCAGGTTTTCTATCACATGGTTTTGATATTCCACTCCTTTAAAGGTAGATTTATAAATTTTATAAAAACTTTTAATGGGTGGAAAATTAAAATCATGTAATTATAAATATTTGTAAATGATATAAATTAAGATTAGTAAAATTAAATTTTTAACATAGATGAATGAATGTAGATTGAATCATGATATTCTTTGGTTTATGGTATCGTAACATATGTCATAACACTTGTATGTATTTTAGGGTTAGATTTTGGAATCTTTTTTTGAAAAATTAAATTTGATCTATATGTATTTATTTTTGTGTATATTAAATTCTTTAAAAGTTGATTTTGATTTTAATAAAGTGTTAGTTTAAGTTTACTTAGTTATTTTATTTTAGGATTTAGGTTAATTAAGTCTTCTAACAAATAATGCACTAGAAGACAAAAATTCTGGGTGAATATTTTCAGGAAGATTTTCAGAAAACTTTCCTTAATATCTTCTAAATTGAAAATATATAACCTATTGAATTTTTTGCCTCACAATATAAATTTTTTACACATTCTCTCTATTAGGTCTCAAATGGTTGAAACAAAATATAATAATTCTTACTCTAAAACTCTCCAACCTCTCTATAATCTGTCGAACATGAAAATACCAAACATTATATCAATTTATCATTTTTTGTCTCATGTCTTTCTGCCTAAATTATCTTGTTTTGCAGATTTTTTATTACATGGTTCTCATCTTCCTCCTCTCAAGGTAGATCTATAAGTTTTGATATGTATGTTTGTGTGTTCTATAAAGGCAAATATGTCTAATCTTCCACTCATTTTCTCTATTTTGAAGTCATATAAACATTTTTGGATATGTATTTTTGTGTATTCTATAAAGGTAGATCTATCTAATCTTTCACTCATTTTCTCTGTCTTGAAGGCACTTGAACGTTTTTGGATATGCAGGTTTTTCAAATCTGAGTCAGATTTCTGGAAAGTCTTCTCGGAAGTCTTCTAACATATAATGCACTAGAAAGTCTTCTGATGGAGTCTTCTCCCATGTCAAGTGGAGTCCAAGCTTATCTTTGTTGAGGAATGATCTCTAACTCCATGTGCAATAATTTTGTTTATGGTCTGTTTTGTGATTTGTATGTGTATTATTTTAGTTGTGAATTCTTTTGTAATATCAAAACTAGATATTAATGAAAAGAATTTGGTAAATATGTTAATATCTATAATATTATCTTGCCAAAGTACTAGATTTTATTGAAGTTATTGATACAACTTCAATAGCAAAACATAATAACACAAAAATTTAGTTTTACTACAACTAAGTGAGAAGGCTTCTCAAGAAAACTTGGTCAAATTCACAAAATATCAAACATTATATAAGCTCAAACGTATAACACTTTCACTAGAAGTTTTCTGGGAAGTCTTCGGAAGACTTCTCAGAAAACTTTTCCGATGACTTAAATTTTAAGTGAAAAGTTTTAAGCGGAAAATTAAAATATGAGCGGAAAATTTAAGTGAAAATTGAAATTTTAAATCTCATGAAAGTTAAAAAGTATATCTTATGATCTAAGAAGACACCTTAGACCACATGACTTATATTCTTGAAGTTACTTAACACTTTTGAAAGTTAAAAAAAAAACATATCTTGAAGTTAAAAATACAAGTTTTACAAAAACTAGTGTAGAAGATTTCTCCATAAGTTTTCGCTCATTAGCTAAAAACATCAATAAACATGAATTTTATTAACCTCACAATTATCACCAATTAAGTTATGAATTTCATTCAAAAGCCTAAATATTTACTAATATACATGAATTAACAAGAAAAGATTAAAAATCTTTTAAACTTTAGAGAAAATGAATTAACAAGAAAAGATTAAAAATCTTTTAAACTTTTGAGAAAATGAAAGTTTATTAAACATTGACCTAGAAGACTTTCACGGATGTCTTGCCCAAGAATACTTCTAAGAAGTCTACCATGAAGGCCATTTTCGCAATTGCAAATTTACAAAGGAAGACTTCCACAAAAGTATTCTCTATAGAAGACTTCTGTAGAAGTCTTCCTTTGTTATTTTTGTTTCTGAAAAATTCTCGAAAATACTAGAGAAGACTCTCCTACAAGTCTTCCAGAATAAATATGTTAGTTTTTTGCAATGAACAAATTGTGTCACAAATTTACTGTCTATAGAAGATTTCCTGGGATTTCTTCCGACAGAAGACTCCTTGGAAGTCTTCTCAACTATCACATGAAGTTTTTTCATTGTCGATGAAAGTCTGTGTAGGTTACTTTGCAATTGATCATGTTTGACTTTTTATAGAAGACTTACGTGGAAGTCTTCCGCCATAAGACTTTCGTGGAAGTCTTACGCCAGAAGACTTCTCGTTTTATAGAAGACTTCCAGAGAAGTCTTCTATAAAAAGTCAAATTTCTGACTTTAGTCAATTGCAAAATTAACATGTTTATCCGAGAAGATTTCCAGGGAAGTCTTTTCGTTTTTATTTTGTTAACAAAGAAAAGTTGGAAGACTTTCAGAGAAATTGTCTCGAAAAACACAGAGAGTCAATTATAAAACTAACATATGCATTGACGTGAAGACTTTTACGGAAGTGTTCTTGGCGAACAGATCTGAAAATTTCAAAAATAATTATTAGATCCAGTGAGGTTCATGTTTAGCTTCTCCAAGAACATATTACTTCTTAAAGAAAGTTACTCACTCGTTCTTGACCAAGAATCATGAACTTGAGTAATTCTGGTAAGTTTATAAATTTTGAAGTTAAAATATTTGAATTTTGGGATGAAATAAGAGAGGAAGTGAAAGGAAAATAGTATTTGTATGTAAGAAATAAGAATATGAAGATGTAGATGTTGATTTTAAGTGCATTTAGAACTTGAAATTGGTTGTTTATGGTAGTTGGTATATTGATGATAAGGACAGTACTTTAAATAAAATAGGAAAATGAAAATGATTGAGTAAAACAAACTTTTTGAGAAAATAAAAAATAAAAAATAATTGTATTTTCGTGAATAATTTAAATTTTTAGGAATAATTCCAAAAAATTCATAGGTTGGTTCTGTGTTGTCTTGAGTTTGACAACAAAAGCTTTGAAAATTGAAAATTCAAAGCGACCAAAAAATAAATATCGGCATTGGTGTTTTGTATCTAACCCTATAATATTATGGATATCTAGCTCGATTAAGCAACACAATAATTCATAGAAAATTAATCGAAAATATGTTCTAATTAATCGAAAATATGTTCTAATTTAGAATATCTTGAAGATGATTTGGAATTTGAAGATAGCCAAATTAATCTTACTATCCTCTTTTTCAAACATTTGTTTAACCTTTTCAGGAGGAGTATTTTCTTTTCTCTGTAAACAATTTTTTCTTGCGCAATAAATTGAACATTCCCGAAAAAACTTATCGCTTTGACCCCTAAAAAAAGATTTCCGCCAAAAAGGTTGCAAGCATGACATATCTAGGAGTCTTCTTCTTCGTCTCAATATATTGTGGGGCCAGCAATTTGGTAGGAACCGTCGACATGGAAAAGGGCCCCACATAAGAGTTGAGATTCTTACAGCATCATCGGAAATGCGCCCTAAGTCGACGACAAAAGAGGCAAGTAGGCCCCACGACTTATGAATCCGATTCTTTAGACAGTGACATGTGAACCATGGTGGCCCTACTTAAGTCACTCCTCTTGGTGACAGTTACGCTTATGTTTGGTACGTTTGTTTTTTTTAATAGAATCAAATTTTTTTTTTTGACTAATTTCTTCCATTAAGAATCAATATTTTTGAGAACTAAAAGTTATCAAAGTAAATGACGGGAAAATCAAAATTACCTGTATTAGGAATTGATTATATGTGGTAATTTTATGAATTACGATTTTTTTTTATATATTGGGTGTCTAGCCAAAAAATATAAAGCATAAGTATACAATTCTACTAAGAACATCTCTATAATACTAGTTACAAAAAAAAAACATCTCTATAATATTATCTGAGAAGTCAGTTTCTTATGTATCGCGCTCACGTTAACTCTCACGATGGTTGATTACATTGATATCCCTAATGAATTAATAATATTATATTTAAATACTATTATTGAATTTTTTTTATTTAGTTTCCTATTAAAAAAATTCCAAATAACATATATAATAAAAAATAAAACATTATAAAAAAATTTAGAAAAATTAAACGAAAATATCTGTATATATAATATGATTTCATTAAAAAAAGAAAAGTTCACAAAATAAAATATTCCAAATTTACAAGTTCAAAATTTGTTTTTTTTTGTTCAAAAAAAAATTAACAATAAACATCTTTTGATCAAATTAAAAAAAAATAACAATAAACAAGTTCAAAATTTGTTTAAACTGCTTATTTTAAGAGATATTGAAGAGAACAATTAACAATAAACATCTTTTGATCAAATAATTATAAAATATTTTAAAATAAATAACACTATATACTTTAACGATGTCGATATATTATATTTTGTCATTATTAAAATTATTTGTTTTCTTGATATTAAACTTTCTTTTAAATTTTATATTTTTATTTTTGTGGAACTTAATATAACCATAATCAAAATACCAGCAAATCTAATTTTTAAGATTATTTAAAATAAATTTCAGTTTATCATTTAACAAATCTAAGACATAAAATTATTTAGAATCTATAAAATATTTCTATTATTTGTAAATATTGATATGTGTTCATAAGCTTCCAAAAATGTATTAGTTACTTATGTATGTAACTTCCTATAGATCATCGCTTTATTTTTTATTTTTTTTAAAACCAACATATAATTTGATAAATATTATGAAAATACATGCACATTTAAATGATAAATAAATTCAGTTTGATTTTACGTAATTATAATAAAAAGTAATTATACTTTACTTTGAAAGAATATATTTAACTCAATATACTCACAACATGAATGACTCGACTAATCCAACTTGTATCTAAAATCATAGATTTAACTACAATAAGAATATATAATTTTATTATAATAATAATTTATTTTATAAATGTAAATTATAGAATGACTCAAAACCTTTTAACAAATGAAAATAAAATATTAACCAACTGTTACAATTTAGTTCTTTTGTAAAATTTATATGTATGCATGAGACTGTAGAATAATATCGTTATATTAATATATGTGATTTGAAATCGGACACTTTAGTTTGTTTTTTTTATTTCATTCTAAGCACAATATATCTTAAGTTATACATAATCTTCATCAAATATATTTACATATCTAAGACAACAACCAGTGTAAATAAAAATAAGAAAATTAATTATAATTTTAATATATTTAAAATAAAAATAATATAGTTGAATTCAGAGAAATAGATACAAATCAATATACCCAAATGATAACTAAATCGACTATAAAAACAACAAAACCGACTAAATATTACATATCTAAAATCATATGTCTAATTAAAATAATATAATATTTTTAATATAAATTTTGCATACAAATTATAAATCAATTTAAAATTAAAAATAAATAAAATAAATTATTATAGTATATTTATTTTATAAATATTTATATCCGTGCATGAGCACGAAAAAATCACCTAGTAAACTATATATATGACGGGTCCTTATATATAACTCCAACTTTATAAAAAACAGTTGGCCTTAGCCATCACTCACGATTTACTGTACACATTTGATGAAAGTGATATAGGCATCACCGTCTAAGCGCACATAGTTAAAGGATCGCTCTGAAAAGTTAGTTAATTTTTTTAGTTACTGAGATTAGGCCTAAATGAGATAAGTTCTATTTGATAAACTATTTTCGTGATCAGAATTTCTTTTTAAAAAAACTTAGGAACCCTGAACCAAATTTTTTAGTCCGAACGTTGCGATCAAGGTGGATTTAAGACACATCAAATCATAAGGTAAAGCAGTTTTCATCTCTTGCTTTTTTTCTCCTCATGTTTTCTTTGGTGTATACTTTACGGCCAAACTGAAAAAGAAACAGCAGAAAAGATTGAACATATCTTAGTGGGACTTCTATCCAATTCAAAAGATTTTATAAAATTATACTCTATTTCCAGAAGTAACTTCGGATGGTTTAAGCATGATTGCTTGTAGATTAAAAATAGTAGAGTAATTACGTACGTTCTCTTTAGTCATCTACATGTGTAAGCAAACTTGCTTAGAAAGATACTCCCTCCGTTTCATATTAGTTGTATTTCTAGGTTTATGCACACAGATTAAGAAAACATTTAATTTTACATATTTTCAAAATAAAAATACTATTACCAATACATATAACCATATTTCAACCAATAGAAAAATAGAATAGAGAATATTGTCAATAAAATTTTTAGGTTGACACTTATTTTGAAACAAAAATTATACTCTACAACGATAAGTAATCTGAAACGGAGGGAGTAGGAGTTATAAAACATTACCAAGACACTCCGATGACCAGGATTCAACCGTCAAATCACTACAAGAAAGCTGGGTTTTGACGAGGAAGATTAACGAGGAAAATATTTCCTCGTTAAATAACGATGGATATTACGATGAACTCACGAGGAAAAAAGCCCACGTTATTTCCTCGTTAAATAACGTGGATATCTTTTCCTCGTAGGAACACGTAAATTGGCGTCGGCTTTACGTGGATGGCGTCGGCGTTAGGAAAAACATTTCCTCAGAAAGTCGGCGTAAATATAGCTTCGTATTTACGTGGTTAAAGTTGGACGAGGAATTAACCACGAAATAATTGAAACACGTTTTTTGTTTCACCTAATTATATTTACGTGCCAATTCCTCGCTAATCTCAACAACCAGATTCGAAAATTTCCTATAAATATGGACGTTTGAATCTCATTTTAGACACACCAACAAATAAAAAAGTTATAAAAAATTATGTCCACGTCCGGAATATTTTTGAGTTCGAAGGTGGATGTATATGCATAGAGATGCTAACGGAGAGTGACGAAGAATATCTTGCGGGGCTGGAGACATTTATGCATCAGCAATTCCACCATTTCGCGAAAGTGGTAAGATGTTCGCCCTTGTAGGAAATGCAACAATTCTAAATTGGCAAATCGTGAAAATGTTTGGAAGCATTTAATAAATAGAGGTTTCACGCCAAATTACTATATCTGGTTTCATCATGGAGAAGGTTATAATTATGATCAGAATGAAGCTAGTAGTAGTAATAGCAACTTTCGGAAGAACTGGTTGATCATCATTTGCTTAATGAACATAACCATCGGGAAGAGCAGATGGTAGTGGTAGATTGTGATAGGGTTCATGATATGGTAGCTGATGCATTCGTAGCTCATGGCGAAGATGAAGAACCTAACATAGATGCCAAAAGTTTTATGAAATGTTGAATGCGGCAAATCAGCCACTTCTGATGGTTGTAGAGAAGGTCTCTAAATTATCGTTGGTCGCTAGAATGATGAATATAAAACTGATCACAATCTACCGAAAGTTGCATGAATGAATGGGCGACTTGTTTAAAGAGTATTTGCGGAAGGCAATGAGTCTGCTGATTCTTACTATGAGATTGAAGCTGGTCTATAGTCTTGGGTTGCCGGAGATGATAGACATTTGCATCGACAACCTGCATGATCTACCGGGAGTTGATGAGAAGTTAGAAGAATGTCGATCTACGAAAGCCACGATTCAAGCCGCAAGGACGGGACGTAATAGGGTACCGTACCAAAGGATGTGGTACCTACCAATTACGCATGATTGAAAAGATTGTATCAATCGAGGCAGACTGCGAGGGAAGATGAGATGGCATGCCGAGCATACTCGACGGATGGTGAGATGACTCATCCATCGATGCAAGAGCCTGGAAACATTTTAACAAAGTATATCCGAATTCGCTAGCAATAGCCGGAATGTGTATCTCGGTTTATGCACGATGGATTTAGTCCATTCGAATGTCGGAGACAATATTCATTGTGGCCAGTCTTTCTTACGCCATACAACCTGCCACCGAGCTGTGCAATTTACGGAGTTGATATTCTTGACCATATTAATACCTGGTCGAACCATCCAAAAGGTCTCGGATGTTTTCCTGCAACCACTTATAAAAGAGTTGAAGGATTTGTGGTTCTGAGAGTGAGGGCGTATGACTGCTCAACGAAGACGAATTTTACGATGCGGCGATGCTTTTGTGGACCATAAGTGACTTTCCGCTTATGGGATGTTGTCGGATGGACAACACATGGTAGATTAGCCTGTCCATATTGTAATGGAACGACGAATCGTTTCAACTAAAAATGGTAGGAAGACAAGTTGGTTCGATTGTCACCGTCGATTTCTTCCGCTGGCCACCCATACCGAAGAAACAAGAAATTGTTTAAGCACAAAAGGGTTGTCGAGACACACCTCCTCCATATCTAAGCGGAGAACAAATTGAAGCGCAACTTCGATTACTATGGAGCATTGGAAACAGCTCCGGTGGTAATTGGCATGTCCCCAGAATATGCCTGATTCTTATGGTGTTCATCACAACTGGCACAAGAAGAGTATATTTTGGGAGTTGCCGTATTGGAAGGATCTTCTTCAGCCACAACCTCGATGTGATGCATATAGAGAAGAATTTCTTTGAGAACATCATGAATACAATATTGAATGTCCGTGGAAGACAAAGACAACATAAAATCGAGGTTGGACTTGCGGACATTTCGCAAGAAGTGAGTTACATATAAAAGCAATGGACAAGTTCGGTTCCCATATTTCGATTGTCTTGAAAAAAAAGTCGGTGTTGTTATTTGGTTGCATCGAAGTGAAGTTTCGATGGGTATGTTTCAAATCTCTCAAGATGTGTTGAAAAAGGTCAAAAGTTCTCGGGATGAAGAGTCATGATTGTCATGTCTTTATGCAACGATCGCTTCCATTTGCATTTATGAGCTACTTCCAACAAACGTACATGAAGCACTTGCGGTATATATATATATATATTAACACAGTTATTTTAAAATGGTTTAGTTTGCTATTATATATGACTAATAATGTGTTTCATTGTATTTGGAATATACAAGGCATTGGAGCATTTTTCGTGGATCTGAGCACACGACTCTTAAAGAAGAAGTCCCAACAACCGCAGGAGAACATTCCCATCTTATTGTGCAATTTGGAGAAGATATTTCCACCTGGATTTTTGGCGTCATGGAACACCTAGCTGTCCACCTCCCATATGAGGCATTACTGTGGACCTGTACATTACGGATGGATGTATCAGTATGAACGAAAGCAATGAAATATTTGAAGGAAAAGCAAAAATCTTGCGAAAGTTGAATGTTCTATAATCAAGGGAAGTTTGACGGAAGAAACTTCTCACTTCACATCGTACTTTTCGTCAAAGTCATTACTGAAAATCCAAGATCACGATGATGGCGGTGTCGCTACCAACATATGCAGTTGCTGGTGTTCCGGACATCTTTAGCCAGATAGGTCGACTTCGGTGGAAAATTAAAAGTGGTTTGGTGGTCGAGTGAAGAAGACGCTCATAGTGCACACATCTATATTCTACTCAATTGCGATGATCCTTTGATGCGTTATTTTGAAAGGTAACATATATTGACAATTCTAAATACATATATAAGTTTAATTTTAAATACATATATATAAGTATATTAATTTTCATAAAGTTTGTGATTTTATAGCATGTTTGTTTCTCAAGTCGAAGAAACATTCCCAGGTATATCTACAAGTCATGTAGACAAAAGAAAAGATCAACACTTTATTAAGTGGTTCGCGGACTCGGTATTACTCTAACTTTTAATTTTGCAGAATTTTTCATACAATGTATAATATGAAACTCTTAATTTTGCAGGTTGATTATGAAGACGATCCAGATTATCCTAAGTGGTTACATGAAGTAATTCAAGCTCCACGTGTAAAGGTTACCACATCACAGATGTATTTCACACGAGGCTATACTTTTCACACATATGAGTATGGTGGCAGCGGTGACCACCTATGGAATATGTGTGAAAGGCTAAACAGATTTCTACGGTATCTTGGCGGATATTATTGAAGTGGAATTCCGGAATCTTGAAGCTGAAATCGTTCTTTTCAAATGTGAATGGTTTGACCCTATCGTGGACAGAGGTGTCGGTTTAACAAATTTGGTGTAGTTGATGTCAGCGGTGGGCGAAGGTACAACAAATTGAGCCTTTCATCTTAGCTTCACAAGCAGACCAAGTTAGCTTTCTTCCATACCCCCGAGTGAGAGAATCGGGAATAAATTGGTTAGCCGTGATCAAAGTTACACCTCGAGGACGAATTATCGGTGGGGAAGAACCACCATTGCAAGAAGAACAGATAAATGTCGTCCGAGCAGGCTCAACAACAAATTGATGACATCCTTCTCATTGATCCATAATGAAGAATATGAAGATGTTATGGACGATGCCACAAACGAAGCTGTTGATGACGAGTTTAATGAAAATGATGATGTTTCTAGTGATGACGAGAATGACGATGTATCTGATTGATGTATTTGTTTTTCGATATAATCACTAAAACTATTTAGATAATTTTTATTAAAAAAAAGATTGAGATTATAAGTATTGAAATTGTGGTTTTATAATTTAGGGTTTGGATTGGAGAGAAGAGATATGAAGAAGAAGATAAGAAAGAAAGTGTTTGGGGTTTGGAGATTCGGTTTAGAGATTTCCACATTTCCTCGTAATATCCTAGTTCATTTACGTGGATTTTACGAGGAAAGTTAAGATTTCCTCCTTAAAACCATTAGATGGACGAGGCCCTACGATGAAAGCTTGTTACGTGGTTTTAACGAGGAAATTCGTCCTTATTTCCTCGTTGATTCTAAATCTAAATATCAACCCCTAAACTCTTAATTTTTATCTATTTCAAGTGTACTAAAAAGAAGAGAAGAAAGATACTGGAATCACATATGGAACTACGCAAATCTAACCCGCGTAAGGCTATACTATATGTAACTCCGGTATCTTCTTTCTTTTTTTCTCAAATCTTTGTAATTTGAAACACAAATTTAAGAATATATAGTGTTTGATTTGGGTGATTTGGGTGGGATATGAGAAAGGAAACATCCATGTATATATAGGAAAACATATCCTCGTTACTTCCACGTCACCACATTTCCTCGCCATTTCCTCGCCAAGTGGCGTGGAATTAACGAGGAAAGTTTTACTTTTAATTTTCCTCGTTAAAGCCACGCCACTTGGCGAGGAAATGGCGAGGAAATGAGGAATTGTGCAAATTCGAAATGTTAATATTTACATTAATTTTTAAATTGTAGCGTTAATTTTTTTAATTTTCCTCGTTAAAGCCACGCCACTTGGCGAGGAAATGGCGAGGAAATGAGGAATTTTGCAAATTCTAACCTAACCCTAAACCCTAAAGGCCGAAACCCTAACCCTAAACCCTAACCCTAAACCATATATTCCAAATACATCTTCCTTAAACCACAATCTCTTAAGTTAGATTTGAAAATAATATTTATATTTTTATAAAAATATAATTAAAATTAAATTACAAATTTTTAAATAAAGATTTAAAAAGTAGTCTCTAAAGTATTTTCGATTTGGAAAATGAAATGTTGAAAAAAAAAAAAAATTAGAAATAGAGGAGATTGAAGTTATAGGAATGATGGTTTGAGATTATATGAGGTAGAAGATATGAAAGATGGGATTATAGGGTTTGGGGTTTGAGATTTTAGGGTTTAGGACATTGGCCTCGGGCTTTCCTCGCCAAGAAAAAGACGGGCCTCGGGCTTTCCTCGCCAAGAGCGGGCCTCGGGCTTTCCTCGTGAGTTCGTGGGCTTCTGAGGAACAAAAGGCGGGCCTCGCACTTTCCTCGTTAACCTCTGAGGAAATAGCGAGGAACCTAATCCTATATATATCTTGGCCATGACCTCACCTCATTTCTCTCCATTTCCTCTCCTCTACCTCTCCATAATGGTAAGCCTCTCTCTTTCCTCTCTTTTGTATAGGATAGATTAGGTGGTTAGTTTAGAAGTTAGATTAGGTGGTTAGTTTAGAGAATTTAGATAGGTTTATGGAATATTTATTTATATATATTAGTTATAAATTTTAGTTTAAGTGTTGATTTTAATTTTGAATTTATTTTTTCTCAGAGTATTCGCAAGCATCAGCGCACTCCTCATTACGCACAGATGTTCGGTCCGCCGGTACTCGGTTAGACCCGCCATCTGTTTCAGGTCCCGGTTCTTCTTCGAGTCAGCAGGAGACTGTCGAGACTCGGTATTCACATAGAGTCTCGCCTCCTCCGATGGCTCCTCCACCGATGCCAGCTGCTCCTCATGTGCCGCCGCCGATGCCCGCGAAATCATGAAGTTCATGCTGATTTGCAGGTGCCGCCGAAGTGCCCCTTATTCTCAGTACGGTCGAGGACATTCATTATGCCAGGCGAAGGCTAGATCATAGACCCGACCGACCAGGCGGAACTATGTGGTAAGTTAAAATATTTTATATTTTTATTTGACTTTTAAAAATAATTTTAGGTTAAAATTAATATTTATATTTTTAATGTTTTTTCAGGTTTGGGCTTGGCCTTACGACTTGCAGAGGGCGTAGCAAACCACGATGAAAGGTTACCAGCGTATCCACATCCTAACTGAAACTAACTCCAATCCACGTCGAAGGGCGTGGTTCAAAATTTACGCTGTAAGTTATTAAATTATTTACTAATTTAATTTTTGAATTTTAAAATTTTAAAATTATCATAAATTATTTTCTAATTTATTTTTTGGCAGCAAAAATATAATTGGTCTTTGGGGTCACGGAGAAGGTCGCGGAAGGGTTTCACGAGAAGGTGAAAGCACGGTTGCTTGACACGGTCTCCAACTGGAAGGGTGACTGGATCGTGAAGGGTTATGTGAAAGGCAAACCCGCTGAGCTCACCACGGAAGTGCAGGATGGCCTCATCGCTATTGGAAGGATCGAACTCCATCAAAGTCGCACAGGCTTGCTCTAACTCCGTAACTTCGGTTGATGAGAGCGGCCATAAGGCAATGCTACACTCTACGGGCCAAAACCCCACGCTGCTATCCGTTTGGAAATGGTGCGTAATTAAATATTTTAATTTATTATTTTTAATATATATATATATATAATAAAAATTTAACTAATTTTCTTCAATGTTTGTAGGCCAAAGAGTTGGGGCCTTCCCCACTCTTCTCGAACTTCTGACGGACCCACAGGAATAAGGCGGGCCAGTTTCTAGATGGAAAGTCGAGCAAATCTACAACCAGGTGGCAACTCGGGTTGCGGGCGTGAGACCCGGTGGCCGAGTCGCTGACGGATTGCCCGCCGCTTTATCCGTACGAAGTGGATCAGATTCTGAGGAGGTAACTTTTAAAATTAAATTTTAAATTATTACTTTAAAATTATTACTTTAAATTTAAAATTTTAATATATATATATGTATATATATTTTTGTTTTTAAGGTTGCCCAGAAGAAATCACGATGGGGATTGGTTCCGTTAACGATGTTCCGAGCGACATCGTCTTATGGTCGAGACGGAGGGCGAAGTCTCTCAGCTACGTGCCGAGTTGGACTCGACAAAAACTGAGCTGGCCTCGACAAAAGCGAGTTGGCCTCGTGAAAACTTCCTTCACAGCTCGTATGGGTGGAGTGGAGGGCTTTTTGGACGTGATAGCCGCCACAAATCCGGAATGGGAGGCATTGTTGAGGAACATGCGACAACAAAACCCTATTCCAGGCGAGCCATCCGGCACACATAACGAGGCAGATGTCGAGAGAAGGAGCGATGAATTCTACCAGGCGATGCACGAGTCTTCTTAGTTTTTTTTAATTGTTCTTTTTTTTATGAATGCTAAATATAACATATTTATTTATAAAATATATTATTTTAGAATTTTTTTTTAATTTATAATTTTTTAATAAATAATTTGATTTTTATTAATTAATTATATTTTTAAAATCTATAAAATAAGAAGCGGCAATTCGAAGCTAATTTACGAGTTCTTTACGTGGAAAACTAACGAGGAATTAACGAGGAAATGTCAACGTGGAATTAACGAGGAAAGCTTCTCGAGAAGTTTACGAGGATCTTACATTGAATATTTTTCTTCGTATTTACGTGAACTTTACGAGGATCTTTTTCCATGGTATTTTCGTGGTATTTACGATGAAACATTTTCGTGGTATTCTGAGGAAAGTCAGCGGCGTCTTTACGTGGAAATATCACGTGGTATTCTGAGGAATACTTTACTGCTCTTTACGAGGAAATATCGACTAGCTAATTAACGAGGAAATGGCGAGGAAATATATTTAACGACAAGCGTATTACGACCAAGCGGGTTTCCTCGTTAATTCCTCGTAAGTCCTTTTTAACGAGGAAGTAACGAGGAAATTCGCCCTCGTAAAATAATTGTTTTCTTGTAGTGAATATGATATATATATATATATATATATATATATATATATATATATATAAACTAATAAAATCAAATTCGGAAAATTTTCAATCTAAAAATATTAATGCGAAAGACAGCACAATATGTGCTATAGAAATTGTGTAAGTTAATATCATTACGTATTAGTAAATGAAGTGTAAAATAAAAATGAGAGTAGGGGAAGCTGGTTCTAATGAAGATAAATTGAGTGCTACTGTATCATGCGCATACAAGTTTATATCCAAAAATAATTAACCAAAGAGGCCCACTCTCTTTTAGACACCTTAATTCATCACTATAACATGTTGTGCTCCCAACAATCTTTCTCATTATCTTTATTAATAAGTTTTCTTTGCATAATTATTTTAATCTCCAAGGAAAGATGGAAAAAGAAGCAGATCTGGAGAACGGAGACAGTGCATGCGTAATAAGATTAAGAATTTAAGATGCGCCTCGAGTCCAGAAACCAAATCTAGGATCAATATCGACACCCGATTGTGTTATTTTTGGTTTTGAAATCTATATAATAATCAAAGTACTAGTGTCTTAGGCATCTTAGCAAAGAAAGACGTACTTGTATAGTTTTCTTATGAGGTGGTTGGGTACATATAAGGCAATTTATTATCCGATGCAAATCATTCCTCGTGCCTCATATGCTATGTTTTCCTTTCTTTATTATAAACATCAGAAACCGTATTTTCAAATTTGATTTCTTTCAGAATTGATAAAATAATAAAAATTAAGAATCAAGGTGAGGAAAGAATCTGATGGACCCTTATGGTTTCACGCAATAATCATTCCACTGAAAGAGCTAATACATGCATGCATTATACACTCGACTTGCTTCATTATTTAATACGTTTATATGATTTATCTTATTTATACTTCTTTTTGTTTGCTAATGAAGTTTTAGGACCAAAAGTCCATATCCACAACTATATTTCTTATGTTGACTTGTTAACTTGTAGCGATTGAATGTGTCTGTTACGTGTATAATTGATTTGATTTGAATGGTGATATGTAGTCGTAGATAACTAATATGCTTCAAGAGCAGCTAGCGAACTCTCGTTATCATCCAAAGCCGTAGATCTACGAACAGAAGTACATCCTTATCTCTTGTACATAATTTGATTCTTATAAAGTTGTCACAATAATGAGACGTGCTTGCGTAAGTGTGCGTCATCTCTTTGTCATATTGTGCAAATCCAACAAGACATTATTATATGTGGCACTTTTGTAATGGAGAGACTTTCAAGAGATTTGGTTTGGTCTCTTTCTTTTTTTTAATAAGATAGCTGATGATGAGAGAAGGGTGAAGCATGGAGGCCATCATGTTCCCTCTTCCCCGAACCCTCTGTCCACTTCAAAAGTTGTCTGATTCTCTCTTTTTAAATTACTTCTAGTATAGTTTAGTACATTTTAGATTCATTTATTTTCATCTACGCTACTGCTTCCGTAGCTTCTGACTTATTTGATATCGTTGTATTAATCTTGGGCTTTCATCTAAACAAAAAGTATATATGTTACAAAGAAAACCCACTTTGGGTTTTGCAATGAGTACGGCTTCTAACCAGTGCCGGCTTAGGAGGGGGGACAATGGGTGCGACCGCCCCGGGTCCAACCTTATGTTCCCCATATAATTATAGTCAATTTTTTTTTTTATCTTTTGTGTATTTGTAGTTTTTACACAATTTTCAACTGTTTTTAATAAAAAATATATTGAAAAAGGCCCAAAAACAGTTAATTTTTTTTTATCTTTTGTGTATTTATAGATTTTACACAATTTTCAACTATTTTTAATAAAAAATAGATTGAAAAGGACCCAAAACAGTTAAATTTTTTTTTTCATCATAAAATTTACAAAATATTTATTTATAAATTTTTCTAAATATTTTTTAATTTTGAATAAACATAGACTTTTAAAGGTACAAATTTTTTCTTTGCCCCAGGGCTCATCAAAATGATGAGCCGGCCCTGCTTCTAACGGGAAGGATTATCAATAACTTGGAACTCGTAAACTATATATGATGCATTGACTAATAGCCAGTCAATTTAGTATATTATATATATATATATAAACCTATGCGTGTATCCCTCGTAATTACATTATTTCGTGTGATGTTATATGATGCAGCGTATCATCACCTTCACCGCCATTGTTAGACCATCTCCAATGGTTTACTCTATTTTAGAGTAGATTTTACACTAAAATAGAGTAACTCTAAAATAGAGTAGAGTTTTTCTCCAATGGTTTACTCTATATTTCACTCTAAAAAGGGATATTCTTAAATTTATTCTTTTTTATTTTATGTTTAATATCTTTTACTTACAAAATTTACAAATTGATCTTTTATATTTTATACTTCACAATGTTCTTATAAATTATATATTTATATCAAACAATTATTATCTTAAAAATTACATTATATTAAAACATAATACATTCAACTTAAGCATCACCATTAGTGTATCTTTCCCACAAATGATCAATTAACGAATTTCGAAGTGCAAAATGAGCTTCTTTATCTTTGATTTTTCTAAATCGACCAAGAAACTCTTCAAACCGAATATTATCATTCTCACGTGTTTGAACCTCGGGAGGTGGAGCTTCTCTTCCCGCTTCAATCGGTGCGTCAAGATCTCGTTCATCCTCAATTATCATGTTGTGTAGAATTATACATGTCGTCATAATGTCATGTAACACATTTTTTTTCCAAAAACGAACTGGTCCTTTTACAATAGCAAAACGCGATTGGATCTGGAGGCAATTTACCAGAATATTAAATCACAATTTTCTATGATTTTAATTTTATGTTATGTTGCTTATTTTTAATTTTAGTATTTCTTTTTTTTTTGGTTAATTTTTAAATTTGGTGTTTGTTTTCTTTGGCTAATAATAATAAGTTTCAACTCATATATATTTTGCTTAAGATAATAATATGATGTTTGCATAATTAAATTACATAAATAGTTACAAAATAAAAAGATTAAAGAATCAAAGGACTGAAGTATAAATAAAAAAGTTTCATTCTATAATAGAGTGAGAAATAGAGTTACTCCAAATATAGAGTGAGAAATAGAGTTACTCCAAATATAGAGTGAAAAATAGATTTACACTATTTTAGAGTGGAATATAGAGTGGTGTTGGAGAAGGTTTTACTCTATTATAGAGTTTGGTGTAGAAAATAGAGTGAGGTTGGAGATGCCCTTACAGCTTCTTTGTTTCAGGCTTTACTTGAATTATAAGTTATCATTAGTTTTTTTTTATATTTTTATTAGAACTAGAAAATTGTTAAATCTTCTTTTCAACTTAGGATTAGCTCTAGTTTGATAAGCATAAATAGCGGCTTTCGTTTTTGTAAACAGACATATTACAATTGATTAATAAGATTTCTCAGATTTAGGGTTTTAAAAGAGCTTTACAAAAGGCACTGCGAAGAGTATTCACACATATCGTTCTTGTTTTCGTCGAGATTTCAAGAACACGTTATCGGATTCAAGATCAAACCCTTGATCATTTGTATTCATAGCTTCTGCTCTCCATCAGTTGATATCAGAATCAATACGTTTCTGGATTTCTTCTTTCGTGATCATGACAAAGAAACGTTAGAAGGAACTTCTATATACATGACCGATTTAAAAGCTTTCCTCGTAAAGATGCAGACTGCTACACAATCATCCATCCAACAACAAGGCGACAAGTTGACTGCAGCAATAGGTGCTGTAACAGACTGTCTCGACGCCTTGACCACATCATTGACCATCTTGATGACACATTTGGACCCTCAAGCCCCGCCCCTTGTTCATGCACCACCACCACCAGCTCAACAACACCTTCCTCCACAACATCAACAACCACAACAACACCAACAACGACTTCCTCCTCTTCAACAATTTCAACAACCAATAATTCCACCACAACATCAAAATCAATGGGATAATGCACGAGAGGAAGACGAGCTTCATAATGCACGAGAGGAAGACGAGCTTCATAGGCGCATTTATTATGATGCCTTGCGTCAACGAGACAACTTGGACACGTGATGGTAAAATAGTTTTCGGGTCGGCATACCAGAATTTCATGGAGGTCTGAAAGGTCACGATCTCATTGACTGGCTCGTATCTGTTGAAGAAATCTTGGAATTTAAACAAGTCCCACCAGCTCGACGTGTCTCCCTCGTGTCCATGCGCTTTCGAGGTTATACCGCTACATGGTGGAAGCAACTAAAGACGGCGCGGTCACGCACTGGAAAAGCTTCTATTCACTCACGGGAAAAGCTAACAAAACACCTTCGGCAGACCATCCTTCCTCACAACTACGAGCGCACTTACACAAGGTTGCAAAACCTTAGGCAAGGTATTCTTGTTATTAAATCGTAATGAGATTCATGACATGCAAGTTCAGTTAGTATATCGTTTCATTGGAGGATTACGACCTCAACTACAGACTTCAATGGCACAATTTGACCCTATTACGATTGGAGAAGCTCAACGGCGTGCCTCTTCGTTCGAACAACAGTCACGATTGACAGACTGGAATCAGTCATCAACGCGATCAAAACCATCTCAAGAACCTTCGGGAAGCAGAAAACCCCTGAACACAACAAAGGAGACAGGTGATGCTTCAAGTTCAACGACACAACCAGCAGCTCAAGATGAACAGAAACTTCGTCGATCAACTAGGCCAAATTATGCTGTTATTCTTGTGGCGAACTAGGACACCGCCAGACACCCTGTCTGCATGCTACATGTCGAGGGTTGTCGTGGATGAATCTTTTGCAAACCAAGAAGTCTATGATTCTCAAGAGGACAACGACAAAGACACGAACGTGGTTCATCACACTAAAGGCGATATGGGTCATATGCTTTCTCCTGCGATAGTCTTGTTCAACTCCTCTACGTCATAGTGATAATACGGCTCCAGATTCGTGGACGAATCCTTCTCAACCGGGGGAACCTGATGCAACGTATCATCACCTTCACCGCCATTGTTATGGGCTTCTTTGTTTCAGGCTTTACTTGAGTTATAAATTATTATTAGTTTTTCCTTTTTTTTATTAAGACTAGATAATTGTTAAATCTCCTTTTCAGCTTAGGATTAGCTCTAGTTTGATTAGCATAAATAGCGGCCTTGGTTTTCGTAAATAGACATATTACGATTGTTTAATAAGATTTCTCAGGTTTAGGGTTTTAAAAGAGCTTTGCAAAAGACATTGTGAAGAGTATTCACATATATCGTTCTTGTATTCTTCGATATTTCAAGAACACGTTATCGGATTCAAGATCAAACCCTTGATCTTTTGAATTCATAGCTTCCGTTCTCCATCATTATATATGGAATATATGCACATATGTAAGCTTTGGCTTGTGGTCTATATATAAGTCTATTCTAACTAATTCACACACACATACACACACACACACACACATATATATATATATATATATATATTGGTTGATAATTATTCTACTAATAAGCTCCCACAATACTGTCAGTCACAATGACATGTAAATATGATATGGATTTTACTTAAATCCAAGGATCAAAGTATTATAGATGAGTGTCAATCCAATCCTAAGTGATCATGATGCAATGAGAATACAAATAAATGCTTAATCTAAGTGCTATTAAGATAGTGAAGTGATATTCAAGTAGCTAAACAAGACAAGAACAAAAACTGAAACTTTCAATCAATAATAGCAAAGTGGATCCATGGGTATAGGCATTTGACTTCAAGTGACTAAGATCTAGTCTAGAGTGGCAAGCTATCAATCAACATGTTTCCTTAAGTCTAGACAACAATATTAAACAAGTTCTTTGTCAAGTTAAATGCTCATTTACTTTTCTTAATCAAACATCAAATGTCTTTAGTTCAACTAACTCAAGTAATCATTAAGAATAAGTCTACTAACAATCTAAGCTTTCCTAACATCAAATATCTTTGGTTAAGCAAGTAAAGAGCTATGAAGAGTTGTTTCAAACATTTCATCAAACACCTTCCGGAAATGAAATATCTAAAACTCTAGATTTTAGTGGCCAACACTAATCTAGCATTAAGAACACTCAACTAGCAAGGAAATAGATAGATCTAACACTAAATACCCTAGATCATCACTTAATCATCCTAATCACCCTAACCCATGAATCCAAGAGTTTACTCACTAATCACCATGTTTAACCTTAAACTCATAGTAGATTCAAGACTAATCATGATAAGAAGATGAGACAAACTCAAAATACTCAAGAAATGAAAATTAAAGTGATAAAGATTCAAGCTTTCTCCAAGTATCAATGTATTTTTAGAGAGAAAACCATATATCTTAGAGTTTTGGCTTAACAAATTATTTATAGCCATCACTAAAAACAAGTGGGCGAGTAACAAGCACACAAAATAAATTAAATTTGAAATGTTTAAAGTGTGTGAGTGGTCTCATGAACCCGCTGCGCCATCCCGCTCCACGCTTCGCTTATTCCCTAGCGGCTTCAGAGTACCAGCTGCTTCTCCCCTCTCCTAGGCTTAGTGACGATCTGGGAATGAGCTCTGTTGCTCGAGTGTTGGAGTGTTCTAGTCTGGTCGCTCTGCTTGTCTGCTCTAGGATGCGTCTGAGTTACATCGACGTCAACACTTCGCTGCTACAACTCGCTCTGAAACTTGATGACTTGAATGGGACTTAGACGATCATGTTCTGTCTCCAGTGGCTTCGTGGTCGCAAGCCTGACCCGTTCTCGAGCTCGTCTTCATTACAGTGGCTTCACCTCCTCGCTCTATCTTGCCCACGCCGACACTCCTTCTTCGTCTTCCTCGAGCATGACCGGTAAGATCGCGTTCAAGTTCTTCGCCTCTGCTCGTCGAAATGGTGATTCCTACATCGCCTTGCTCTCAACTCACGGTGAGCCCTCTGTTTCCCGAGCTTCTCTTCCGTGACATTACAACGTCCTCCGCTGCGAGTGGCTCTCTTCACAGTCGAAGACAACTCCCATTCTCGAGCTATCCTCCTCCATCGTGTCCCAGGATCCACTCGTCGTCGTTGTGTATTGTTCCGTCGTGGTCGTCGTCACCGGAATCAGGCCGTGCCGTCGTGGATCGAATAGGAGCTCTATTGTAGATCAACAATTGTGACTTTTAGGTTATTTGCGTGTTGGGTCCCCTGGCTTCTTATTTCTTTCATTTTAGGCTCAGGCTTTCACTATGTGCAGAAACGTCCTCCATTTAGCCCCTTAACTTTTGATTGCGACAATCTAGACCAGCGAGTTTCTAGTTCTGCACCATTGGTCCTTGCAGTTTCATCTTATTTCGTTTCTGCCCCAATATTCTTGATTTGCAAATTAATCCTTTCAAACTGACCTCAAACCTCCAATTGGTAACTCCATACCTAATTGAGATATGTGCATGGAAATGCAATCTAATAGTATCTAAATGCTTTTCTAAATGATCAATATGCATATTAAATGGTAGTCGAAATCATGCAAATACATAATATATCAAAATATCGACTCAAATTTGAGTTTGAAAGAACAGTGCATTTGAGTTTGAAAGAACAGTGCATTTTTTTTTCTTAAAGAGATATGTGCATAATCGTTAAATTAGATTTGAGTGGCCAACAATAATCTAGCATTAAGAACACTCAACTAGCAAGTAAATAGATAGATCTAACACTTAACACCCTAGATCAATTAACTCAATTATTTATTTTGTAATTATTTTTTTTCACGTGAGGTTGTTGTATACGTAATTCACGATATTTAATGTTCTCTAAAGAAGATTTTGGTTTCACAAAACATATGTACATAAAACACCAAAAACTCGAGGCAAATTTATTAATGAAACACTCACATTTTACATTCCCTTAAATAATAATAAGATTAATATGTGTGAGAAACAGTGTTACAAAAATTAATTTTCATATAGCTAGTCCAAATATATCCCCAGCTTTACTAATTTCTTTGCATACATCAAAATTGATATTTTGAGAGCAAAAAGGAGGCAGCTATGATGATGTTGTTGGGGATATGAAGAATTTGATAAGGAAATTACGGGCAAACTGAAATGAGGGGTGAATCTAGAAGGATTCTCTAGTGGGTGCAAAATTAAATAATGTACATAGGGAGGGCTAAACATGAGAGATCAGGAATGACATTAAACCACTTCATCAAACTGATTTCCTTGCATTTTGATATACAAAAACGGTTATATTGATAATATTGCGAGGGCACGTGCCACCATAATCAAAGCTCTGGCTTCGCCGATAGTAAATCAAAAGCCCCAACTTCTATGCAATAAAAAGATATGTTTGGACTTTAGGGTTTCCATTAAACTCTCTAAGAGCACCATTATTCCGGTTTCTCTTAGGAGTTTTTAGAATTAATGGAGCATTTAATTAAATCAAAAGGAAATTAATTGCATGTAACCGATCTTTAATGTGGGATTTTCGCAACCGATTACAAAGGAGGTTCTATGTGCACGTGTCAGCTAACCAAGTCAGGAGGATTTATTAATGTTTTTTTTCTTCTTCTGTTTCTTTCTTCGACTTCTCCGTCTTCTCTCTTCTCTCGTGTTCTCTGAAGGACGACGCGTCTGATCCGTAGAGAATGATGCCATCCTCCGCATCAATCTCATCGCCTTCTTCTCTAGCTATTCTCTCAGCCCAAACTCGATCTCCACTCTCTTTCTCCAGCTTCACTTCAGCGCAAGGTCGAGAATCCCTGATCTTCCTTCTTCTCTGTTTGCTTCCCATTGACCCGCAATTTCATCAACGTAAGAATCGATTTTTCCTTTTTAGTAGATTCAATTTTTTTAATTGTTTTTGTGTAGACGATTCAGTTTCTGGGTCTTGAACAAGGGGGTTTGTGTTGTTTTGTTCGTTGCAGGTGGGTTTGTTCAGGGGATCCTTGCGTTTTTGTGGATCTTGAGGCCTTTCTCGAGGTAAAGATTCATGCTATATTAGGAGCGGATTGTTTAGTTGCATATTAACTGATTTAGTCTTTATTAGTCTATGTATATGTCATAAGTTATTAGGCTTTATTAGTCTTGTGGGACGTTTAAATTGATTGAGATGTATCTTCGTTTTTGGGTTAACTGACTTTTGTTGAAGAATGTATATGTCATAAGTTATACTTAGAGAGGCTAGCATCAAGTTAAGAGCTTTGTATAATGAGTTGTTCCAGTGAATGATCTCTGTTAAGTAATTCTTTTTAATGTTTTTATTCATGTGTATTTGCCTAATAGAATAGCATCATCTTGAAGCTCTTATGATCATCTACTCGTAGAATTTAGTGATAATCTACTTAACCTTGTATATAGATTATTCATTATGTTCATTATTTCCGTTTAATGTCTTCATTCTTTTGCGAGTCCTCTATTGGTGGTTGAGCTTGCTGTGGCACAGGATAAAACACAACACCTGTCTTGGAGAAGCAACCACTACCGGCGCCTCTCGGTGAGGTAAATTTGCCAAACTTTAGTCTTCTTCAAGTCTTGCATTTTCCTTTATTGCTGTAGTGTGGCTGGTAGTTGATAGAGACGGTTAATAAATGCGAACTAGAATTAGGTTATGGTTAGTTAAAACGCGTGTGATCAATGCTTGTTTTAGTTTAACATTAGGACTGTGTGCAATGTAATAAATATGTTAGATTCATGTCACGTCCTCTTAACTCAACTCAACTCCAAGAGTTATTTATATTTGTGCAAATATCTTCTATTATGAAACAAAAGAGTCTCTCCAAAATATCATTTATATTGAAACAGATGGTGCAGGTTCCACCTTTGGTCCGTAAGCATGGCATCTTCTTCTCATAATAATTCTGATAATTTTGATCAATATTTTGATCAACGTTTTGATAACGTTCGAGAATCTTGTCGTTGCTTATAGTGTTCAAGAAGAGGAGAGGCCGGAAAGGAAAAAATGTGTTTATATCGAAAGAAACCATGAAGCAGGCCATATACGTTTATGGAATGATTATTTCAGTGAAACTCCAACGTATCCTGAAAATTTATTCCGACAATTCAGAATGAATAAGCGATTGTTCATGCATATTGTTGATCGACTCTCCAATGAAGTTGAATACTTTCGACAAAAGAAAGATGCTCTCGGAAGGATTAGTCTCTCTCCACTTCAGAAGTGTACGACAGCCATTCGTGTCTTGGCATATGGTTGTGCGGCTGATGCTTTTGAAAAATACCTCCGACTCGGTGAAACCACTACTCGGTCATGTGTGGAACATTTTGTGGAAGGAATAATATATTTATTCGGCGATGAGTACCTAAGAAGACCAACACCCACTGATCTTCAACGTCTACTTTATATTGGTGAGCAATGTGGATTTCCCGCGATGATAGGAAGCATCGATTGTATGCATTGGGAGTGGAAGAATTGTTCCGCCGCATGGAAAGGGCAATATACTCGTGGTTCGGGTAAACCAACAATCGTTTTAGAGGTAGTTGCTTCATATGATCTCTGCATATGGCATGCATTTTTTGGATCTCCAGGTACCTTAAATGATATCAATGTTCTTGATCGCTCACCTGTTTTTGATGACATAATAAACGGTCAAGCTCCGTAAGTCACTTATTCCGTCAATGGAAGAGAGTATCATTTGGCTTACTATCTCACCGATGGTATTTACCCGAAATGGGCAACTTTTATCCAATATATTCCAATACCACAAGGCCTGAAAGCAGTTGTATTTGCTCAACGTCAAGAAGCTGTCAGAAAAGATGTCGAGCGTGCTTTTGGAGTCTTGCAAGCTCGTTTTGCCATTGTTAAATGTCCAGCACTTTTTGGGATAAAGTCAAAATTGGAAGATTATGAGAGCATGTATCATACTCCATAATATGATAGTAGAGGACGAACGAGATGGATACACTCAATTTGATGTTTCAGAGTTCCAACAAGGAGAAGACACCGGAAGTTCACATGTCAATCTCACGTTTTCTACAGATATGCCTTCAAATATCGCCAATATGATGGGTGTTCGAACTAGAATTCGTGATAGACAAATTCATCAACAACTAAAAGCTGATTTGGTTGAACAACTTGGTTCCGATGCTTCTTTCAAATTATTCTCGGTTATTTTACTAATCTTTGTTTTTATGTTTTTATTTAAAATCTTATGTTGAAAATGTTATCTTTTAATATGTTTTATTTGATAAATAAATTTTATCTTCAAAAAAATAGTTTATAAATTTTTTTTTAAGAACCCTTAGTTAAGAAACTACTATTGGAGGTACAAAATCGAACAATTTCTTAACTAGAGTTCTTAAGTCCACTTAAGTATATGTATATACTAAAATATTCATCAAGAAACACTAATGAGTTTCTTGGGATAATGGTGCTCTAAGGTAGATGAATCATAAATATATAGCCGAACAAAAATAGAGGACATGTAGGCATTTACATAACCATTATATATTGTATTAGTTAATTAGTTTTATTACAGAATACATTATCGATCACAGAGCTGCAAAAGAAGTTTTCTTGCGACTTGTAAACTATTTGTATTGATTCTGACGTGTGATTCAAATCACTGTATTTATGACGAAAATTTAGTATGTATATCTTGAAATTTGGTAAATGATGGTTTTGTAAAAGCCACATTAGAAAAAACAAAAAAATAATATTGCAAACAATGGTTGAAAAACAATCAAGAGTTTAATCTAATTTGATATGTTAGATCATGTATGGCCCAATTAGATACAAGACAGAGTTACGGCCCATTAAAATTCAAGATATGTAAAAATTTCCTTTTGTTTTTTTTTGTGCACATCATTAATGACTTTGAATTATATATTGACGTTTTTAATTGGCTTGCCTTCTTCTCCTTCGCCGAACTTGGTATTAAAACCTCTTAGCCACTCACCATTGTCTTCTTCCTTCCTAGTCTTTTCGTTTCCACCAACGTAATCGATCTACCATTTGTCTCGATCTCCGCCGGACACTCTCGCTGATTATCAATTCTCTGTTCCTGGAAAGTTTCAAACTTGCAATAAAAGAAGACGTTTTTGAGTGGTTTCATATTATGACATGTTTGGGTTGTTTCAGTGTTAATAATGTGTATCTGATGATTGTTTTCTTCAGGGGATACAAGCGGTTTTTCAGGAGGTCTGATCTAGAAGCATCAGACTATCTGAAAGACAATAGTATCTTCGTTCGTTGCCGTGAAGTCGTGCACTGAGGGATTACAATATATCTGTACCAGGTGGGCCAATAGTTAGGGAGTCTTTTGGAAAGTGGGAAAGGTTGTGATGTTAGTTTTGTAGTCGATAGAGAAACATTTGCTGCGCACAAACTGGTTCTTGCAACGCATTCAGGGCTCAGCTTTTTGGTCCGTTGAGAGACAGGAATGCTGAACGCATAGAGATAGAAGACATTGAATCCCCTATTTTCAAGGTACTCTCTTTAATTCTCTTTCTGTGATTACATATGTTTGATCTTGGAGTATGTAAGTAGATATCTACATTCCAGGGGTATTACAAGGTCTTATAGGAAGTGATAGATATATATATTTCTTGGTTCCTTGCCTTTTTATTCCGGGTGAGTGATTGTGATGTCATACAGAATTTTCTGTTCGCGAATGTACCATCTGAGATCTTCTCCTGGGACGCTATTCCTGTTGTCGAGTTTACTCACCCAGGATAAGGTTCGTTCTTTCTGCTTCTCTTCCTAGCTGGTTGCATGACTGTCTGAATGAAATTGAATCTTTAGCATATTAGTTAGATTGGCTGGACACTTGAGTGCCGTGATAGGTAATGAATCTATATCTGTTTTCCTCTGTCATGATAGGTCTTATAAGTGGCTTTTTAGGGATATTAGTCTTTGCTTTAGGTTCAGATCCTAACTCTTTGGTAGTTTTGTTGCGCGATGTGTACCCTGATACAGACTCTTGTTCCGCTTTTTTACTCCTCGTGTGCAGGTTTTGCTCCATTTTATCGACTGGGACGAATTACCTGATATGCAGGAGTTAATGGGCATTGACTCTAAATCAGCTTCTACTTTTGTGGCTCAGCATCTGCTTGCAGCGGCAGACCGGTATGCTCTTGAGCGGCTTAAAGCAATCTGCGAGTCAAAACTTTGCGAAGGAATCATAATAAACACGGTTGCAATCACCTTGGCCCTAGCGGAGCAGCATCATTGTTTCCAGCTAAAAACAGTCTGTCTCAAATTCGTTGCGTTGCCAGAGAACTTGAAAGGTAAAAAAAAAGAAGCATCATTCTTTTTGCTGTGAAATCGTTCTGACTCAACTCTCTGCTCATCTAATGTGGCTTATGTTTTTTTTTTGCCCTCTTGTTTTTATCAGCTGTTATGCAAACAGATGGGTTTGATTATCTAAAAAGGAGTCGTCCGTCTGTACTAACTGAGCTATTGAAGTGTGTGGCGAGGCTTAGTGAACACTTTGTTATTGCATCAGGGCATCGAAAAGAGATATTTGCTGATGGTTGTGATGCGAATGGAAGACGAGTGAAGCAACGGTTGCATTGAATAGATTTGTGCATTGTATAATCTCTACAAAGGATAATGGCTGATCTTAAGATCCAGCAACGAAAATTGTCTTTTTCAATGCTTTCTATTAAAAACAAAGATCCAATGAAATTTGTTGACTAATCTTGATGTCTATCTCAGTAATCGCTGAGACTTAATAAAATTTTAGAATTTGAAGGGAATAGAATAAGTATTACAACGTGAAAGACAACGGTAACAGTTCTGTGAAGACAAATAACATGACGCAATGTATGATCAAAATAACGGGTTTCTTTCTTAGTTCTCCATGAGACATGATGTGGTAAAGCTTCTTCTTCTTCTACACTCAAAACATCATCCTAGTACCAGCAACTCATTGCAGTATCTTGTGCAGCAGTCTGATAGATTTAAGATACTATGAACTCTGTATTACTCAATCAATACGAAACTCCAAATCCAAGTACTAATTACAAATATTCAAAATAAAAGTACTACGATCTCAAAGAGATCGGCCAGCGACTCATATCATCAACAGAATTAGAATGATATCAAGCATAAAGAAAATAGAAACAATACGAAACTCCAAATCCAAGTACTAATTACAAATATTAAATTTAATATAATAAATAAAATTTAGAATTGAAATTAAAATATAAATAATTTTTTTGAAACTTCAGATAAAAAACGTTGACCCCAATAAAAAAATTTTCTGGTTTTGCAACTGTTTCCCACACGAGCTAAAACTTAAAAAGGACCAAATTACTTCGCAGCTAGTTTCTGACAAACCTGACGATGAACTGATTGTTTCCTTAGCACCCACAGCAAACTTAACATCCCTTCGATGAAGATCAGCCGACTTCTTCATCAACTCTTGAGCATGCGAAAATTAGCTTTAATATCCATCAGCATCGCATGTTCACGCAAAGCCTTTTCCAACTCCGAACGGAAGTAGATCCATCTCCAAACTGTACTATAGACGGAGGCTCACACCCATAAACCACCTGAAATGGCGTGGACTTAATATAAGTGTGATACGAAGTATTATACGAGATCTACGCCCAAGCCAAAACACGAGACTAAGTCCTTGGATGCTAAGATACAAAGCAACAAAGATTTGTTTCTAAACACTGATTCAGCACCTCAGATTGTCCATCTGTCTGAGGATGAAACATCGTGCTATACTTCAGTTTAGTCTCTGCCAAGCAAAAAGATTCCTTCCAAAAATCACTCAAGAATATCCTATCTCGATCAGACACTATACTCTTTGGAAATCCATGTAACCATACTACCACATCGATGAATTTTTGAGCCACATCAATCGTAGAGAAAGGATGTTTCAAAGGTAAGAAATGAGCATACTTACTCAGACGATCAATAACCACAAATACCGCATTCACTCCTTGTGACATAGGTAGGCCTTCAATGAAATCAAGAACAATATCCTCCAAAATACAAACTGGTAAGGGTAATGGTTTCAAGAGACCAGCAAGGGTAAGAGTTGAATGCTTGTGAGTCTGACAAACCGAGCACTTCATCACATACTTTTGCACACACTTAAAAATTCCTTCCCAATAAAAAGATTGTTGTACCCTCTTCAAAGTCTTCAAAACACCTGAATGTCCACCTCTTTTACTATCATGAAATTCTCGTAACAACCAACGAATGAATCTGGAATTCTTAGGTATTACCAAACGCCTCTTATACCACAGCTTCCCTTATACCACTCGTTGATTTGGATTATCAAAAGAATGTACTTATCTGCCTAAATCTCATTGAACACGTCCTGTAACTGCAAAACTGAGGGCAATGTCAACGATAACAGTTGGAGATGTGTCGACTCCAAACAACGAGAAAGGTCATCAGCTGTCTGATTCTCACAACATGGTTTATATAAAATCTCGAAATCAAACCCCAATAGCTTGATCAACCACCTTTGATACTCCATATTCACTTCTCTCTGTTCCAACAGAAAATTCAAATTGCGTTGATCCGTATGGACCACAAACCTACGTCCCAAGAGATAATGCTTCCACTTTAACACTGCCATAACAACTGCCATCAACTTCCACTCGTAAGCAGGCTTAAGTTGTTTCCGAGGAGACAAAGCGTGACTAAAGAAAGCAATATGACATTTATCTTTCATAAACACAGCCCCTACACCAAAACCGGAAGCATCATATTCCAGAACAAATTGCTTAGCAAAATCCGGCAAGGCCAATACAAGAGCAGACTTCATTGCCAACTTAAGCAACTCAAAAGCAGACTGAGCTCCTTCAGACCACGAAAACTGGTCTCTCTTGAGTAAATTCGTTAACGGATTGGCAATCACCCCATAGTTCTTCACAATTCTTTCGTAGTGTAAGGCCCAAGAAATCCAGCAGCTGTTTGACTGTTTTAGGAGTTGGTCAGCACTCATAGTCTCCGTCTTCAAGCTATCAGCTGCCACTCCATCTTTAGAAATAATATGCCCCAAATATTCCACCTGAGACATTCCAAAAACACACTTTTCGGTTTACAAATAGCTGTTGATCTTTGAGTATTTGAAGAACCAATCGCAAAAGCTGTACATGTTCTTCCACTGATCGACTGAACACCAATATATCATCGAAAAACACAAGCACTAGTTATCGCAGAAACGGCTTGAACAACTGATTCATCAACCTTTAAACACTGCAGGGGCATTAGTCAAGCCAAAAGGCATGACTAGAAACTCGTATTGCCCTTCAATGGTCCTAAACGCCGTTTTCTCAATGTCTTCCTCCTTCATAGAATCTGATGGTAACCTGAGCCAAGGTCAAGCTTACAAAACACTCAGACACCGTTAAGTTCATCAAGAAATTGATCAATAACTAGAATAGGGAACTTATTAGGTATTGTGACATAGTTCAATGCTCTGTAGTCCACACAAAAATGGTAAGACTTGTCCTTCTTCTTGACAAGTAACACTGGACTAGATAATGGACTACTACTCGCTCTGATCACACCAGAATCCAGCATTTCTGATACCATCTTCTCCATAACAATCTTCGTTGCATGTGGATAACGATATAGTCTAACCGAAACTGTCGTAACTGAATGTTCTCTACCCGAATATGAGGCAAGCCCGTTGGTAATGCAAAAACTGCATACCATTCTTCCAAAAACTGCAACACTGCAATAGGAACCTTGGAATGAATTGATGTCATGTCAGAGCTAATGTTAATATGTTCACTCAGATTAACACTAGATGCACATGATGGCTGCAATACTTTAAGAGAAAATCGTGACCCATGTAAACTTCTATCTCCATACATAGTCACTTTCTCTCCCCCGTAGATAAATGAGAACATCTGCTCCTTCCAATCTACTTCATATTTGTCTAGAGTTTACAGCCATTGCACGCCAAGAATCACATAAACCAATCCCAGTTCTAAGGAGATGAAGTCTGACGTCAAGCTAGTTGAGTCTAACTCAAAAGAGACTGCTTGACACACACTCATGCCCTTCATTATCACTCCATTTTCTAGCAACACGTCAAGGCTACTTGCTGCACAAACTTTCAAGTATAGCCTCGTCACAACTTGTGGTGATGTGAAGTTGTGGGAAGCTCCGCTATCGAGCATGACTATCACCTCTAAATGACCAATCTTGCCATGTAACCTGGTTTTTAAAGGAGAATAAATCCCAAAAAAGCATCCGTAGACAAAGTTTTGAGCTTTTTTTGCGTAATTGGCACAATGTCTTGCACGTTCTCTTCATTATTGGCCCATAATTCCACTTCAAAACCATTAAGAACATAGAGGATCCGGAATTCCTTATTAGGAAAGATGGCCTCATGAGCCTTCGACCACTTATCCCCACATTTGAAACAAATTCCATTCATCCGCATCTGATCCAGTTCCGCATCCTAATCTCTATGACGAGGCCTTTGAGAAGACCTATTAGGAGGAATGTTCTCCTTCTGTGATCTTGACTCCTGTGACAATAGCTTCTGTTTATGCGCTTGAAAACGAGCTTTATTGTTATAAGAATTCCCTGATCTCGCATACGAATTAACTGCAACATGTTGCTGACTCGAATCAGCCTTCGGTACCACACTCAAGAACTTACAGAATGTGCTCGATTCTCCATTTTCAACACTGCATTGATAAAAATTTGGTAAGCCCTCGAGATCTTTCTTGTGGATGACTTCCTTCATTTCTAAGTTCAAAATATTGAAAAAAAATCGCTCCAAATGATGATCTTCCAGATCAGGAACATGAGCAGAAAGTTCTTCTAACTCTGAAAGATATTCTTGCACTGTACCAGTCTACTTAATAGCGAAGAGACGCGCTCAAGTTCTTCTTCAATAGATTCTGAAAATCGCACCAACAACATTTGTTTAAAATCCCTCCAAATCCGAAAACCTCCACGACGCCTCACCCAAGCATACCATTTCTTCAGAGCTCCTTGAAGACACGAGGGAACCAAATCCAACTTCGCTTCATCACTATACCTTTCGAGATTATAGAAGTATTCAATATCTGAAATACAATCTAGAACTCTAGATCCATCACAAAATGGCATCTCAACTTTCTTCAACATACTCTCTCGGTTATCTAAGTTCAAATCACTACATCGATAACCTAACGGACTACTCTGATTTTGTTCCCAGCGAGAGCGATATACGTGAAGAACCGATTTGTTGAACCTCTTCGTATATCGGCTCTTTCCCACTGATTTCATCATCGCTTGAACCGATGAAGCTAGATTCTTCATCGTCGTCTCCAGTGATGACAGCTTGCCATCGATCAACGACATCTTCAGCTCCACCTTTGCAATCGCTGCGTTTGCGACACCGTCCTTGTTCAATCGGAAGAACGCTCCCGAAGAAACTCCACTTGACCTTCAAATCCCAAACCTCACAGATCTGCCTCGTCGGCGATGTTTGAGTACACTGGAGAATCACTTGTCGACATCGGAATCATCGTATTCAAAATTTTCACCACACCAAAGATAGATTTAAGATACTATGAACTCTGTATTACTCAGTCAATCAATACGTAACTTCAAATCCAAGTACTGATTACAAATACTCAATATCAAAGTACAACGATCTCATAGCGATCGGCCTGCAACTCATATCGTCAACAGAATTACAATGATATCAAGCATAAAGAAAATAAAAACAACACAACTCTTATTTATACTTCCTCCAAATCCACTTATTAGTAAAGACTATGGATGCTCCAGTGTCTTTATTTTACTCTTATTCTAACGGCAACTCCACGTCAGCCAACTCACTCTTTCCCTCCACATTCAACTCATCACTCTCTACCTCCTTACTCATCATGTTCTCCAATCTCTTCCTCACATAAGCCTTCTTGTACTCATCACAGTCTCTTTCTGTGGTATATACTGAAGCTTTTGTTTCAATCTACTTGGACTTTAGTGACTGTGAAGTCTTCATCTCCTTTGTTGCTTTTGCAAGGTTGAGGACTTCTCTTTGGGTATTGAGCTGGATTTCTGACCATCCTACGCTATTATTTTTCAAGAACTAACTTATGTGGCTGCGCCGCAGTGGTTATAGTGTAACACTAATCCCACTACTTTTCTAGGCCAAGCTACTGCTTCATTACAACAAGGTCAGAAACAACTGAAGTTCTGCATAGTAACTGTATCAACAGAGAGAGCGTAAGACCTTGGATTGTTTGAGGGGATCTAATTGGCATTTGCGCTTTCCTGTCTCCACCATGCTGTCTCTCTGATGCTACACCTAGACAGTCTATCAGTGACTTCCACATCATGATTGCTATCATAGTACAAAACGCAAGCCCTGCAGAACATATGACTCAGTGTACGCTTCGAGAGAATCCCAAATCATCAAATGTTTATACAGAAAGTAAAGCATACCTAGGTAATGATTCGTGCTTCTGCCTCTCAGGGGGAGTATGAGAAGTACCATTCTTGTAGTGTTCCTAGAGGCAAGCAAACTGTTTCTTGAAATGTTCCACCGCACTGCTGAATGAACAATGCATATCATGGACGAGTAGACAAGGGTATATCTATAAAGCAGGTCGGCCAAGTACCTTGGGTACATAAAGTTCGTTGTCTCAGATCCATCTAAGTATTCTTTCAATATCTGTGGGTGGTACTCAAGAGACTCTTTATCTATAAGCTCCCTCACGTTCTCTTTTGTGATCCTCCGCCTCTCGAACTCGAATTCCAACTTTGTGACAGGTTGAGCACATGTCTCTCATTCAACCATAGCTAAACCATTGAAGTAAGACATAAAATCCATAGTTTTAGTTGCATTCAACCAAACGTACATCATAATGAGTGTAATGAAGGAAGCACCTCTTCAGCTGTAGGCCGGTCCTTTTGGTTCAAAAGACGACATCATTTCTAGAAGGCGAAGAGCGAGAGGATCAGCATGTTATGTGAAAAAGAAATAGGCTTCTTCTTCCTCATGCTGCTTCGGTATCTTCTAGCTTTCTCGTTCCTCACTTGTAACCTTCAGTTCAGCCAAGAAAAGTAACAATGCAGCTGTGCTGTAAAAGGACACTGACCCTTCCAATGGATTCTGCTGATGGAGTTCCCAACATATCAGTCACCAGATCCAATTGATGAACCACATTATTGCTAGGGAAAAGAGGTTTCCCTGTTAAGAGCTCTGCAAAAATGCACCCTATGCTACATTTATTTATTGCTGGTGTATACTGAAGATAAGCAAAGGAATTACAATCCGGAGGAAAAAGCTCTAATGACTAGTACTCCCTTATTGTTGTCCAAAAAAAAAAAACTAGTACTCCCTTATTAAGATTTTGAAAACATTTTATATATGAAAAATCATGGTCACTTTTGAGAGAAATGATCCACATAGTTCTGGAGCCCAGTACTATCTAGTAGCTGCATAGTCTTAAGGACACAACGAAACAGGACAACATTGGTTTCATGCCAAGAAAGAGTAATCTTTTTGATGGTATGCATTGGATTACTACACAGTTCAGAATATAGCAGTTGGTGTATCATTGAATGCTACTCTTGCGAGTCCAAAGTCACAGATCTTGAGTTTGCAATCAGCATTTGCCAATATGTTTTTTGGTTTTAGATCCCGATGAAAACATTAGGTGAAGAAAAAAAAAAGCAGTTTAAGTAAAAGACTATCTAAACCAAAACTTTTGCTAATATGTGAAAGCTTAACCTGTGTGTATATATTTGAGGCCACGGAGAAGCTGATAGAGGAATAACTATTGTCTCGGAAGTACACTCAAGTTAATGGTTTGATTGTAATATCTAACAACTTTAAGGTTATTCTAAGTTCTTAAAATATTCTGTGGACGATAAAAACACTGAGAAATCCTTTTAATATATCAGCAAACTTTGCTCTGTATCACTTTTCAAATTATATATGGGGAATTCATAACTAACAGAAGAGAAAAATGTACGTTCAATGTATATAGAATCTAACTTATCACCAAAATTCAAAACTAGGGAGAAAAATCTTTCAAGATTTTCGTTGGCAAATAAAATCTTGAAAGATTTGGAATTAAAGAAAAATCTTCGGAGATAGGAAACTGAAATTAGATATGGTTTATTGGAATTTTGGAACAAATATTAGTTTAGATTAGGTTATTGACTTCTTGCTATAACAAATATTTATATAACACTATATTTGAACTGAATTTCATTTTTCATATAATCGATGTATCTTACAATGATAAATCATTAATTTGAAAATAAAAAAATACTTATATATTCGGTAAGATCAATACTATTAAAACCAAAGTGACTTTTTTGAGAAACCCTTGGAATTCAGCAGTATTTACATCTCTCTGCCACTGAAATATTTTAAAGCTATGATTTTTATTAAATTCTGAATTTTCTGAATTTCTTTTTATTTAAACAAAAGCTACATTTAATTAACATCAACCCCTACAATTTCGATATTCCTTTTATTTAAGTCACACCTTCCCATTGAAACATTCACAGAACAAAGTAATAATTACATTTTTAAACAATCTTGAATTGCTATAACACACTGATTTTAATTTAAACAGAAGTATATGTATCAAATCTTTGTATATTGATAATGATGTTCCATCGACACCAAAGCTTCAACATTTATTGGATTCTGCAAGCTTCCAAATAAAAACAATACACTCTGTTAATACCAGTGTATCAACCATTCGTCAGTTCCAATCAATGTTTTGGTTACTGACGATTGCACCAGAAAACATACATGTTGCATTATTCAAAATCATTAATATCTAACATTTTAATTTTCAGAATTATTTTTATATATTTGTAAGCAAGTATATGTATATATTTATAGGATGTGATACAATCGAACTCATAAACCCCAGATCATTTTTTATATTTTCATATAAAAGATCAATATTTATATTTTCATATAAAAATATCAATAACAACCAATCAAAACAAGAAACCACAAAATTTGGTAACTTAAATCTCTATTATGGTATAAACTATTACATAATAAATACACATAATTAGAAACCTCACGGGATTAACCATTTTGCAATATAGTCGACCAAAATATTGAATTTGCAAAGCTTTTTCAAACCAATAACAATAAAATATAAACCACTCGATCAAAAGGTAAAAATTTGGCAAATGAACTAAATTTTCGAAGTTTCATACATAACCATATCAATATACTAAATCATAAATACCAATCTTTTTTTTCAAACCAGTAACCATAAATATCTATACACTTAAATAAAAGTGTAAATTTAGTCAAATAAACAAAAATTTCGGGAAGTTGCTTAAATAACAATAGCGAAAATACTAAATCAGATATACCTGGTTGATCTTAATATTTTCATATCTTCAAAATATCAGAAACAACCAATCAAAATAAGAAACCGCAGCATTTGGTAACTTAAATCTATATTATATAATAAACACGAAAATCTAATTTTCTATAGCTTGAATAAACTTGCTCCGCAAGATATATGATTTTACTAAATTCACGGCTTATATTCTCTAACAGTATTGAATTGGAATATCCTAAACCCACGACCTTTTCTTTTCCTATATATACAGCATTTTAACATCAAAGCAAACACACAGATTTCAAAACGTTTCTCATATAATGTTTCTAAAAAAAAAGAAGATGGTGTACCTAGATGAGATTAGGCCATGGAAAACAAATTAGTTTATTGAAGCCAAAGTCATGCACACCTGGAAACCATCCAATGTCAGTTTTGGTGAGAATTTAGAGATCATATTAGCGATAAACAGTAAATATTGCAAAATTTCAAGTTTTCAGTTTATGATAGGTTTTCTTGAGATTGTGAATAATGTGTTATTCTTTAAAATTTATTCAAGGGGATCAAAATTCATGCTACTTGTAGAAAGAACTATTTTAAATCTTTGGTATAAAACACTTATCTTCAGTCAGGCTGGATGTATTTTAGAGGACAAAGCTTAGTAATTCCTACTTTTTACAATATAAAAAGCAATTAAGGAATTCTGTATTTTAGAGGACAATATATACTAAACAAAATTGAATGCTTAATAAACATTCAAGATTTTTTAATTACTTGAAGTCATCCCAACACGTATACATCTCATCTAATAGGAACATAAGTAATCGGATCCAACATGCAAAACATATCGGAAAAAGGTTAGATCTGTTTTGTTTTGTTCTTTGTAAAACCTTAAAATATAACGAGCAAGATATGGATCAAGAAGGAAGACAGAAGTATATTTTCTTTACCTTAACGGATTTGTTTAAACGTTTATCTCGGAGATCTACATCTTTCTTCAATTGGCCATCAAATTGAACGAGTTCACCAAGATCTATCTTTAATGCCTCAGATCGCTTCTATAGCATCGGATCGCTTACATCAAAGCCATCTGAAATGACATGCAAAACAAATCAAAAACACAAACGATATTGTTTCAGCCTGCGATGAAAGGTACAAGATATCTGAGAAGGATGAAGAAAATAGATACAAAGATCTACCCTGAAGATGACGCGCTTTAGAATCATTGAAGGGAAGAAACTTTCTCCAGTCATCACTTAATTGACTTTTATTTTTGGGTAACCAATCTGTTTTCTGAAATTTTTAGAAAAAAGTGTTTGTGTCGATTGGTAACCAATGCCAATTAATTTTTATCATGTGTTATACGGGCTTTGCAATATATATATTGATTAATGGTTACAGTCCAGTTTTAAATTTATTGATATAAATGAAAATCAGACTGGCCCATTAACAAAACTCAGTTACAATTATATACAAAATAAAAAACATGTAAAATACAAAATACCATCATTTTAATGTATAGATGATAAAATATTACAAATATTATTTTTTAAACAAAAATATATAATATTGATATGTTATTTAATATACAAAACCAAAAAATTCCATACAATTTTTGTTTATACTATAGATGGACTACGGTAATATTTTTGGTTATAATAGTAATTTATATCTTAATTAATATGAAAAAAATTCCATTAAATTTCAATTAATAGTATAGGTTGACAATAGTAACTAATATGTAGTTTAAAAAAACACATACCTTTTTTCTTAATCATAGTAATTAGTATTAGTCAATAAGATACAAAAACAATTATGTCCTATTTTACCATATTAGTATTAAAAATGTTGCAATATATTAACCATATCAAAAACACTTACAATTTTGTGAATCACGTAGCTCTAATCAGGGTGGACAAAAAATTGAACCCGAAGAACCCAACCGAATTTGATCCGAAAAAATAGTACCAGATCTAAACCGAAATTGATTAAATATCCCAATAAATTCAAAATTTTGGTATTTAGAGAACCAAACCGAACCGACCGAACTGAAGTATTTTGAGTACCTAAATGCATCAGAAATAAATTTATATACCTAAAAATAATAATTATTTTTAGATTTAATGTATATTAAAAACATCCAAATTATAAGATATTTTGAAGTTGTTCAAAATACTTGAAAATATATACAAATAGTCAAAATAAATGTCTAAAATATACCCAAAATAGCTAAAATATACCCAAAACACCAAAAATATTTGAAATATCGATTAATTATCTATCCAAATATTCAAACCAAACCAATTTATATGTTAAGTTTACGTAATTTGACATATCCTATTCAAAATTTATATGTAATCTATATTTTTATTATATTGAAAAATTTAAAGTAAATAATGAATTTAAAATTTTAAAAATAATTTTGACGGGTTATCCTAATCCAAACAAACCCGAATCAAAATTTAGAAATACCCAAATGGGGCTGAAATTTTTGATCCCGAAAATCCAAAATCCAAATAGACCAAAACCGAACCCGGATGTGTACCCGAACGCCCATCCCTAACTCGAATCAATATTATATATGTTGAAATTAAATGACCGTTAAGATACATAAAATATTAAAGATTTGATATTAATATAAGAGGAACCAAATCCCGCGCTTTCAAAGCGCGGGTCAAAATCTAGTTTTCATTATAACCGGTGTGTCTTTACAAAAATAAATCAGTTAACCTTAAAAGTTAATGCCAAAATACTTAAACATATAGTAAATTTATTCGTTCTAAAAAAATTCTAGGATTTAGTCTTACTACTAAATTTACGTTCGATTTTCTTCAAATCATATCAAAACTTATGAATTCATTTGATAAGTAATCAACATAAAATATCATGAATATATAAAAAGGAATGACTAAATATTTTTGGACTTACAAAATATTACATAATATTACATCTTTTTAGAGTTGGCAAGATCAAACTGATCCACTCAATAATATGTTTACCCACATATTTTTTAACTTCAGTTAGGATAGAAATGTTTTAATCCAGTGATTATATACTTTTATGTTAACAAGGTATTTAGTGACTGTTGTATGACTCTATATTTAATACTAGGGGTGTGTCCGCGCTTCGCACGGAATTTTATTTCATTATTGTTAAGTATGATTTTTGAATTATGTGGTCATCTTTATTTATTAAGAGCATTATTTTGTATTCTTGTTGTATTATATAGTAATAGGTGATATGTTAGTAGATTGTTTGTTTGTTTGTCAATAATGTGTTGTTGTGTGCATAGTAGTACTTATTAGTGGTGAAGTAAGTCTCTGATTTAAAGCATATTAAATTTCAATAATTTTGTATTTAGATATTTTTTTATTTAAGATTTAGAGTTTCACCGTTATATTTTATTTTTTCAATTATTTGAACGTTATTATTTTAAGATATTTTGTACCCTTTCCCTATGTTTTGACATTGAGCCGTCACAATTTATGTATTTCGTTTACTTTTTCGTCGGTGATGTGTTTCTCACAATCACCCGGAAAAGGATTCACCTTTGTTCTTCCTCATCTTTTTCTCGTGTGAGATTATCTAGTATTTGTTATAGATCTCTGTTTTTAAGTTTCCAGTTGTTCGGTTGTTTCTCACGGCATTGTAGACTGTTCCTGTCAATATTGGATGCTTCTGTTCTTCCTTAGATTTTGGCTGATGTTAGGAAGTGCATCTCCTTGAGTTGGGTCAGAGTTTAGTCGTCTTTGATGCTGTGTTTTCTCGTCGTTGGCTTACCGTTGATAGTCCATGTTTGTCTTAGTTTTCAAAATCAGATTTTTGGTGATCTAACTTTTATGCTCTTTTCCATAGCTTGAGGACGGTTCTACGGTTTGCTGATTTCTTTTCGTCTACCCTTCCATCTTTGCTCTCTCATCTCGTTGCAGCTCTCATCACAGCTCGAGTCTCTGGTGGCTCTGCCTTTCGCCATGTTTGCCACTCCAAGTTTGGATAGTGTTTTCCTCCGTGTATGTTCTATAGGTTTGAAATGTTAATTCTGGTCTCAAGCTTGTGCTTTGGTTTTTTGGTGGTTGGTTTCATTCTTCCTCTTTCGGGTTGTTTCTCTTCTTCTCCAACTTCTCTGAGTATAAGTGTGCTGAGTTAGTCTCTTTTAGCCAGAGCTTTGTGGCTCTTCACATGCATAAGTCTTGTTTGTGCTTGTTTAGTTTGTGAGGTACTTTTTACTTCTTAGTTGATGATTATTCTTCCTCTAATCCGCTTTCTTGGTTCTTTGCATTGATCTTTGATCGTGCTCCTTTGTGTTCGAGGGATTGTTTTATCTCAAAGTTTATCTTTTCTACCATTTTCTAACCTCTTTTTCTTATTGCCAAGACATTCTACTATAAAATGAGGTCTAGTCTTTGTTTTTTTTTTAATCTCTTTTCAGTTACAGATTTTTATTGAATTAGTGTTACTTTGGATTTTACTTTTCTATTATGATTACGGAGGTTTTATGTTTAGATTATGTGTTGTGCTGTAATTTATTTTTCTTTTTTTGGTTAATAATAAATAAATATATAATTTGTAAATGAAATAATAAAAATAGTAAAAAATAACAAAATAGTAAAAGTTTATGTTATTTTTAATTGTGAATAAAATAAATATTTAAAATATGTTTATATTATTTTACTTTTTATTCATCTTTCATTTTTATGACTAATAAAATAGATTATACAAATTCAAAAGATGATGGTTAGTGTGAGAATGATAAAATGTGCACAATTAAAAAATGATGAACCAAATTGCAACAATTTAAAAAAAGAAGAACCTAAAATATAAAAATAAAAGAGGACATATGTCAACAAACCCCCCTTCCACATGTCACATGAAGAAATAAAGAGAGAAAAGTCTATTATATATATATATATATATATATATATATATATATATATATATAGATAACGGAAATGTATCCATATATCAATAGTTAAGATTTCTACGTACTTGCTATTTTAGCATGCCTAAATTCACCATATGATTTTTCGTAGTTACGCGAAAACCGCAAACTTCAACCAATACCAAATGAGAATAAAGATTAACAACTTGTCTAACAAAAATAGTTAACCATAAATTAATCGTAGCCCATAACTTTGTCCCTAAATTTAAAAGTTGATGAGACTAGACGGACTAATGCATGCATCTTTCAAATTATTATTCAATAAATAATTCAAATACAGTATGGCTCTAGTGACTGATGTAAAAGTACATAAAAATTAATATATTTTACTTTGATGGTGAAATATTCTTCACACAGTTTATATATTTAACTATAATATAATTATAATATTTAATTAAATCAAAACCTTGAATCAAATCACAATTGTACAAGTACTTTAGGAATTTCTAATGACTTTTCTTTTACAGTTTCTCATTTGAAAAATCAGGTCTTAGAGCAATTTCATTGGTTAGAGACCCTAATGGGTTCTAATGAATAAATTAGTAGTTAATTTTGTGATTTGAAAAGTTTAAAACCTTTGTTAGTCTAATTAATTTTCTCATCCTCCAATAGGAGAATCTCATTGAAGTTCTTAAACTTTTTTTTTTTTTAAATTGAATGATTTGAAAGAAAAGAATACATAAAAAATTAAATAAAAATGACATAAAAACATATTAAAATACAAATAGAAATCGTAAACGAGAAAAAATCGATTAGTTGAAATCTTGATTTGTTTCAAATTTTTGTCATATATTCTCAACCAAATCAGTTTTCAATTGTTGATGTATTGTTTCTCACATACCAACAAGGGATATGAATTATACTATCACGAACTCGGTTCCGAATGCTCATCATATTGCCGAATAAGGATGTGTAGCGAATAAGGATGCTTTCGGACAAATGTATAGTAACAAGGAAACATGAAAAGAGAAGAGAAGAGAGTTTATTGATCTCTGTTCTGCTGAGTGATCGTACCTGCCACTCACGAATCTCCACTTCTCGATGTCCAATGCATCCATACCGACGTAAAGGAAAATAAAAGTCTCGGCTAGAAACGACAAGGCAGCAAAGGTATGCATGTATCAAAGCAAACGCATAAAGAGTAAATATTATTATGGAAAACGTTTGAAATCGTGATTGACTTCAAGCAAAAGATGGAGAAGCTGGAGATTGTATTACTTGGTGGTTACTCTTGAGCTCTCGGTTACGTTGTGCCAGGTGTAATGGGACATCACAATACCACAGAAAATACTGTGAGAATACCACTCAAGGCGAATAGCTGCAACCCAAACAAAATAACAGTATTAAACTGATTCTTTCAAATGCAACCAACTCGTAAGTGAAAAAAGGTTTCACAGAATATAACCTCAGCAAGCATGTATGAGAGATATGCCATAAGCATCATGAGCGCAACCTCTCAATCAGTGGAGTGCCTGAGACATCCAGTTCAGATCACATCACAGACAAGCTTACAGAAAGCCACATATGAAAGCTAAAGTCAACTACCTACCTTCCAAAATAAAGCTTCTTGATGACATAAGCACTTATCAGACCAGTCTGCAAGATGAACAGCAAAACCAATTGTATTTGAGAATGATTATAACAGAAAAGCGTGTAAGTATTAGCCAGAAGAAAATGCAATAGAGAAAATTAACCGGACTTACAGCTACGCTAAGCACAGTGCTCAAGAGAAACAGATACAAGAAGTTTCCAAGGAAATGAAAAGCTGCTTCATGGTTGAGGTGGGTGAGGTCAAAGCCCTGAATTGCATTTAAGAGCACAACTGACGTGGCATCATTCACAACGCCCTCTCCAAATACAAGACTGTAGAGCAAAGGCGTCTCATCTTGATTGAGAACAAATATGGCACCAAAGAAACAAGAGTTTGATTTCGGTCGTGTAGATACTTCTGCTACTTAGAGACATGTATTACCTGCATTGTGCCGACAGAGTCGGTTGCAGCAAATATGGCACCGATTGCTGAGAAATAAACACCAAATAAATCAAGTTTCATAGAGAAACAAAAAAAAGTCAATTGGAACAAAATGAAAACAGATGATGAATTACCAAGAATATCGCCCAAGTCAAAGGTTGCAATGTCTAATTTCTTATTTCCTCGTGAGTTTTAACGAGTAATTTACTTCGATTTTTATATACAGAATTAAAAAAATATATAATTAGAAAAATATTTATAATTTTAATTTAATTATAAAATTTGAATTAAAAAATACACAACCAATAAAAAGAAAAATATATTTATTCATAAATAATTAGAATTTATATTTACAACGATTAAAAAGGAAATAAAAAAGTAAGGCTCGTTCATCGTCCGGTAGAACTCATCACTCCTCCTCTCTACATCCGCCTCGTTATGGGCCTTGCTTGTTGACTCGCCAGGAATTGGATTTTGTCGTCGCAAGTTCCTCAACAAGGACTCCCATTCCATATTTGTGGCCGCTATGACGTCCAAGAAGCCCTCGACTACACCCTGTCGAGCTGTGAACGCAGTTTTGTCGAGGCCAACTCGTTACGCAGCTCAGTGACCTCGTCTTCCCGTCTCTGACCATAAGACGATGTTGCTCTCGGAACATCGTTGACGGAACCAATCCCCAACGTACGTCCCTTTTTCTTAGGGACAACCTTAAAAACCAAAAAAAAATTATTGTTAGTAAAAATTTAAAGTTAAATTAAATGAATAATTTAAAAATTATAATTTTTTAAAATTTACCTCCTCGTAAATCATATCCACTTCAACTGTGGATAAGGTGACGGTAGTCCGTCGATGAAGCTGCTGTGTCACTGGGTCGGCGCTCTTGAACCCGGTCAGCAACTTCATTGAAGATTTGCTCGGACCTAGGATCTACGAATCAACCCGACTTGTTCTTGTGGGTCTTCTCGTAAAGTTCCATAAGAGTCGGAAGCTGTCCCGTCTCTTTGGCCTACAAAACATTCTAGAGAGTTAGTATATATAAATATATTATATAAAAGAAATTAATTAAATTCAATATTTAATTACGCACCATCTCCAAACGGATAGCGGCGTGGGGTTTTTGGCCCGTAGAGTGAAGCATCGGCCCGTGACCGTGCTCATCTACCGTGTTACGGGAGGCAGAGTAAGCCTGGGCGATTCTTATGGCGTTAGAAGTTTCCAAATAACGGATGAGGCCATCCCACACCTCAGTGGTGAGCTCAGCGGGTTTACCACGCTCATATCCCTTCACGATCCAGTCCCCCTTCCGGTTGAAGACCGTGTCCAACAGGCGAGTTTTCACCTTACCGTTGAACGCTTTCCTCACCTTCTCATTGACCCCCAAGGACCAATGATACTTTTGCTGTAACAGAAAAAAATAAGTTAATAATTAGTTTTAAAAAAATTTGAAATATAAATTAAAAAATAATAGTATATATATATAAATTAATAGTAACTTACAGCGAAAATCTTGAACCACATCTTTCTGATGTAGACGGGCGTCTTCTTCCAGTTCGGATGTGGCATGGAGAAGTAATCCTTCATCGTGTCGGTTACGTCTGATGCGAGACAAGGGTCAACCGCAAACCTAAAAAAAAAAATTTAAAGTATAAATTAGATACTAATGTTATTAAAAAAATTTAAAAGAATGTAAAAAAATGTAACATACCACAAAGTTCCGTCCGGTCGGTCGAGGTCTATGACTGGCAAACCTTCTCTGCCTGGCTGAGAGAGAATGTCCTCGACAGTGTACTGCGAATAAGGAGCACTCTGCGGCACCATCAGATCGGGATGAATGGGAGTCGGCATCTCCGCCGGCATCTCCGCAGCCATCGATGGAGGCACATGAGGTAGAACAGGAGGTGGCACAGGAGGTGGCACCTCTGGGACATGATGATGATGAGGAGCTGGTGGTGCAACCGATTGTAACACCAGAAGGAGAGACTCTCTGAGAAGACTGAGTCTCTGGGACGCTATCCGGACTCGAAGAACTAGGTGCTGTAGAAGAAGAACCGGGGTGTAAATGACTACCCGGCTCACCGAACATCTGTCTATAGTGGGCAATAAGTTTGCTCTTTCGTACCTATTAAAAAATAACATTCAAAATTAGCACTCAAACTTCAAATTTTTATAGACTAAATTCCTAATTAATCACCTAATTAACACTAATTAACCTAAAATCCATAAACCTATCTAAATTCCCTACACTAACCACCTAAACTACCCTAAACTAATCAAAGGAAAGAGTGAGGACTTACCATGGTTTTACAGAGGAAGTGGAGAGGAAATGACAAAGTGAGAGAGTTCGTGGGTATGTATATAGGATAGATTACCACGTAAAAACCACGTAAGTTAACGAGGAAATCGCGAGGCCCATGTTTTCCTTTACGAAGAAATCGCGAGGCCCGTGTTTCCCGTATTCCTCGTCAGTTCCATGTGAACTCACGTGGAAATCGCGAAGCCCGTGCTTATTTCCACGAAGAAATAACGAGGATTTGTTCTAAATCCTTACAACCCAAAACCCCAAACCCCTTCTTCTTATAACTTTATAACTTCAACCTCTACTTCTTATAACTTCAACATCTACTTCTTATACAACCCATCAATCTCTAAGGAAGATAGGGTTTAGGATTTTGGTTTAGAATTTGGGTTTGGAATATATGAAGTAGAAGATAAGGAAGATAGGGTTTAGGGTTTAGGATTTTAGGTATTTAAACATAAACCTCGTTATTTCCACGTAAGCTAACGTGGTCTTTACGACGATTTGTGCTTACGTGGAATTAACGTGTTTATTTTTTTTTAATAGTTAAATGTTTCTTGTTATTTCCACGTAAGCTAACGTGGTCTTTACGACGATTTGTGCTTACGTGGAATTAACATGTTTTTTTTTTAATAATTAAATGTTTCTTGTTATTTCCACGTAAGCTTACGAGATCATTACGACGAATTCTGCTAACGTGGAAATCGCGAGGCCTGTGTTTTTGATTCTCATTTTCGTCGTAAAGACCACGTTATATTACGTGGAAATAACGAGGTTTATGTTTAAATCCCTAAAATCCAAAACCTAAACCCCAAACCCCATCTTCCTTATCTTCTACTTCATATATTCCAAACCCCAACCATCTTCCCTTTAACCTCAATCTTTTTATTCCATTCCACAATTCGAAAACCACAATTCCTTAAGTCTGAAAATCAATCATACACTTAAAAGAAATACATCAATACAAATACATCAATCGGATAAATCAACATTCTCGTCATCACTAGAAACATCATCATTTTCATTAAACTCGTCTTCAACAGCTTCGTCCATCGTCGGTAAGATCTTCGTACTCATGATTATGCGGATCAATGAGAAGTATGTCGTCTGTGGCAGCTTCAGGTTCCTCGACTACATTTATCTGTTCTTCTTGCAATGGTGGTTCTTCTCCATTTATGATTCGTCCACGAGGTGTAATTTTGATTACGGATAACCAATTTATTCCTGATTCTCTCATCCGAGGGTATGGAAGGAAGCTAAGATGAAAGGCTCAAATTTGTTGTACCTTCGTCCACCATTGACATCAACTACACCAAATTTGTTAAACCGAACACCTCTGTTGACGACAGGGTCGAACCATTCACATTTGAAGAGGACGATTTCAGCTTCAATATCCACGAATTCGACTTCAATAATCTCCGTCAAGATCCCGTGAAATCTGTTTCCCTTTCACACATATTCCATAGTTACTGGTCGCCCGCTGTCTACCATACTCATATGTGTGAAAAGTATAGTCTCGTGTGAAATACATATGTGATGTCGTGATCTTTACATGTGGAGATTGAATTACTTCATGTAACCACTTAGGATAATCTGCATCGTCGTCATAATCAACCTTAAAAAAAAAAGAGAACGTTGAAATATTAGTACATATAATGTATGAAAAAATAATTTGATCAAGCTGTAAAAATTAATACCTGATTCTTCAACCACTTAATAAAGTGTTGATCTTTCCTTTTGTCTACGTCACTTATGGATATACCTGGGAATGTTTCTTCGACTTGAGAAACAAATAAGCTGTCAAATCACATTTTATATCAATTAATCTTAATTTCACAATTATATAATTTATATTTAATATGTGTGTTTAGAAGTGTCCATATGTACCTTTCAAAATAACGCATCAATGGATCCTCGCAATTGAGTAGAATATAGGTGTGTGCACTATGGACGTCTTCTTCACTCGACCACCAAACCTCTTTTGATTTCCCACCGAAGTCAGCCTAATCTGGCTAAAGATGTCCGGAACACTAGCAACTGCATATGTTGGTGCGACACCACCATCATCATATCTTCTAGAGCTTTTTCCGGCAATGCTTTTGACCCAAAGTAGTACGATGTGAAGTGAGAAGTTTCTTCCACAAACTTCCAGCAATTATAGAACCTTCAACTTTTGCAGGTTTTTGGCTTTCCCTTCAAATATTTCATGGCTCGCTTCATACTGATACATTCATCCGTAATGTACAGGTCCACGGCAATGCCTCATATGGGAGGTGGATAGCTAGATGCTCCATGACATCAAAAATCCCGAGGAAATATTTTCTCCAAGTTGCACAATAAGATGAGAATGTTCTCCTGAAGCTGTTCCACAACTTCTTTGTGCTCAGATCCCTGAAAAATGCGTCAATGCCTAATTCCAAAAAAAAATAAACACATTAGTCATATATTATTGCAAACTAAACCATTATAAAATTACCGGGTTATAATTTATTACCGCAAGTGCTTCATGTACGCTTGTTGGAAGTAGCTCCAAGAAATGCAAAGGGAAGTAGTCGTTGCATAAATACATGACAATCATGACTCTTCATCCAGAGAACTTTTGACCCTTTTCAACACATCTAGAGAGATTTGAAACATATCCATCGATGAACTTCACTTCTGATGCCATCCAGTTGAACAACACCGACTTTTTCTCAAGACAACTGAATATCGAACGGAACTTGTCCATTGGTTTTATATGTAACTCACTTCTTGAGCAAATATCCGCAAGTCCATCCTCGATTTTATGTTGTCTTTTGTCTTCCCTGGGACATTCAATATTGTATTCATGATGTTCTCAACGAAAATCTTCTCTATATGCATCACATCGAGGTTGTTGCGCAAAAGAAGATTCTTCCAATATGGAAACTCCCAAAATATACTCTTCTTGTGCCAATTGTGCTAAACACCGTAAAAATCAGGCATATTACCGGGGACATGCCAATTATCACCACGAGGAACTGTTTCCAGAGCTCCATAGTAATCGAGTTGCACTTCAATTTGTTGTCCAGTTAAATATGGAGGATGAGTGTCTCCTCACAACTCTTTTGTGCCTAAACAATTTCTTGTTTCTTCGCTACGGATGGCCAATGGGAAGAAATCGCGGTGACAATCGAACCAACTTGTCTTCCTACCATTCTTCGGTTGAAGCATCACATTGTTCCATTACAATATGGACAAGCTAATATCCCATGTGTAGTCCATCCAGACAACATCCCATAGGCAGGAAAGTCACTTATGGTCCACAAAAGCATCGCTCGCATCGTAAAATTCGTCTTTGTTGAGCAGTCATACGTCCTCTTCCCTGTTGACCACAAATCCTTCAACTCTTTTATCAGTGGTTGTAGGAAAATATCCAAAGACCTTTTTGGATGGTTCGGACCAGTTATTAATATGGTCAAGAATAGCAACTCCCGTTGCATGCACATCTCCGTTGGCAGGTTGTATGGCGTAAGAAAGACTGGCCACAATGAATATTGTCTCCCTGACATTCTGAATGGACTAAATCCATCTATGCATAATCCGAGATACACATTCCGGCTATTGCTAGCGAATTCTGGATATACTTTGTTGAAATGTTTCCAGGCTCTTGCATCTGATGGATGAGTCATCTCACCATCCGTCTGAGTATGCTCGGCATGCCATCTCATCTTTCCAACAGTCAGCTCTGATTGGTACAATCTTTTCAATCTGTCTGTAATTGGTAGGTACCACATCCTTTGGTACAGTATCCTATTACGTCCCCGTCCTTGCGGCTTGAATCGTGGCTTCTTGTAGAATCAACATTCTTGTAACTTCTCATCATCTCCCCAGTAGATCATGCAATTGTCGATGCAAACATCTATCATCTCGAAGGCAACCCAAGTATAAACCGGTTTCAATCTCATAATAAGAATCAGCGGACACATTGTCTTCGGCAAATACTCTTTAAACAAGTTTGCCCATTCATTCATGCAACTTTCAGGTAGATTGTGATCAGTTTTAATATTCATCATTCTAGCGGCGACAATTTAGAGACCTTCTACAACCATCGTAAAGTGGCTGATTCGCAAAGATCTAACATTTCATAAAACTTTTTGCATCTATATTAGGTTCTTCATCTTCATCATGAGATACAAATGCATCAGCTACCATATCATGAATCCTATCAATATCTACCATTATCGCTCTTCTTGATGGTAACTATGTTCATTATGCAAATGATGATCAACCGGTTGTTCTTCCCAAAATTGCTATTACTACTACTAGCTTCATGATTCTCATCATAATTATAACCTTCTCCATGTTGAAACCAGATATAGTAATTTGGTGAAACCTCTATTTATTAAATGCTTCCAAACATTTTCACGATTTGCCAATTTCGAATTGTTGCATTCGACAAGGACGAGAACATCTTACCGCTTTCTTGGGCCAGCGGTGTGGAATCGCCGATGCATAAATGTCTCCAGCCCATAAAGTATTCTTTCGTCACTCTCCGTTAGCATCTCTATGCATATACATCCACCTCCACAACTTCGAAAATATTCCCGAGCCCGACATTTTTTTTTTCTTTCCGTTTTATTTTTTCTTCTTGGTGTGTTTAAAATGATCTTCAAAGGTTCATATTTATAGGAAATTTTTGAATCTGGTAGTTGAGATTTTACTATGAAGTTTTGTTAGGTAGCCGGAAAAAAAACGTGTTACACCTACAAAGTTGGTAGACTCGAAATTTCGTCGTTATTTACACGCAAAGGTTTTCCTCGTAAAAGACACGCTAAATTTACGTCGACTTTACGATGAACATTATTTTCCTCGTAAGAACCACGTTATCTTACGTCTTTTTTACGTGGAAATGATTTCTTCGTTAATTTACGACGAACTGACGTTGCTTTTTATTTTCGTCGTAAGTAACTCGTAAAGGCGACGTTATTTTACGAGGTTTTATTTTCCTCGTTAATATTCGCCGCTAAAACTGTGTTTTCTTGTAGTGACAGTTACTAATCCGAAATAAGATTTCAACAGAGTCAACTACAAGGGGTGTGAAGTAAGGTACCTACAAATATCACAGTGCAAGAGATTAGAGTCCCAATGGCGCCAATAGCCATAATAGTCACGAAATTGCAGAAAAACTGCTTCTTTTCAACTTGGAACCTAAAAACAACTAATTAGGTTGAAGATAGAGATTCTTTTTTTTTTGCGTGTACATAAGATTCTCAGTTTAACGTTGATTTGACTTTCTGGGTTTAGTGTTCCTGCTATCGAAATCTCATCTTGTTTGGATAATGTTTGCAGATTTTTAGGGTTGAGAAGTTTCATCAATGGATAAACCGAGTCATGAAGAACTAATTAGGTTGAAGATAGAGAACCTCAGAAAATCGATGGAGCAACTTGGAGGTGGTGCCTCTGAAATACTGCCCCCCGTTACTCAACTGAAAGGAATACAAAAGCAATAATAGTCACCGAAGAAGATCGACATCAGAATCGACAGAGAAGATTGAGAGATAGAAGAATTGACAGAGAAGATGGAGAGATCGAATCGACAGAGATTCGCCAGAGAGAAGATGGAGAGATCAAAGAAGGAGGAGGAAAATAAAAGATCGGATTTCGCATGAAACTCCGACAAAGGAGAGAGAAACATACATCGGCGGTCAAATAGGAAGGTAACACGTAAGGTTCCTTACCAACCCTTAAAATCTCAAATTAAGGGGTGGTTCTCTGATTTATTTTCCTTTTTCATTTATTTTTTTTGCATTTTTTTCTTTGGAACCCTATTTAGGAAGCTCCGATGGAGATGGTTTTATTCATTTTTTTTTTTGAAACACAGTCTCTTTCTTTTTCTATTAATGGTTAGATACTCTAACAAATACCAGCAGTGGAGATTGCTTCAACCTAAACAAAACTGAGTTAGTTAAATTACTCCAATAAAAATAAAACATATACAGAATAAACACATGGATTCACCTGATATTGAGTCAGAGGCGGACCCACGTGTAAAGTAGGTGGGTCAGCTGACACCCTTAAAATTTATAAATGTGGTTTGTTAAGCTAGTACAACCAAATTTCGCTAGCTCTGGTGGTGTTTTGACATAGGCTGACACCCCATAAACCAGGGTTCAATGCTCCTTGACACCAACTCTATTCTTTTTTTTGTTCTGAATTTAAAGCTCATTTAACTTCTGACCCAGGTTTAAAATCATTCTGGGTCCGCCACTATTGAGTTGTTATCCTTTGACGACACGCATTGATACAAAGCTGTAAGCTAAGTTAAGTAATAATTAAATCTTGGAATATATATTATGCTAGTTTTAAAAAAATAATATATATGTATATTATGCTATGAAAAAGAACAGCTTGTGGGTTGTGGATCGAATACATCTAACGTGTAGACAGAGCTAATAATAGAGGCGTTCAAAGTTTTAAACAACTTGCCTAATGGGAATAGTTTCTGACATCCATCGCACATATTTGGTCCAATTATTATAAACTTACGATATTAATACTGTCTAACAAACGCAATATAGTTATGAAAAAATGACAAAATAATACTTTTCTATTGGTAGAGTAATGTACTCACGCGTATTCTTAAACTATATTTGTCGTTAGCAAAGCTAACATTTTTCATGTTGAGTTTCAATTCATGGAACTACTAAAGCATATGATTATTGTCTCTTTCAAGTCATATTTAATAAATTAAACACCATTGTTCAGCAATGTTATCTACAAGACCTACATACGAAAAAATCTCCTAAAACATTCATAGCAAAGTGTATGAATACGTACCATGCATGTTGCTTCGGATTTGACTTATGATTTACCAGTTTGAAATGAAGAATCACTCTTCCGAGTATTACAAAATGCAAAGGCATGCTTGTTTGTTTGAGATGGACAATCGGTGCGTGGCGGTGGGTAGTGAGCATCATCATCAACTCACACAAGAATCTCTTTAAAATATATATAGGCCTCGAATATAATATTACTTTTTATATAATATTACTTACGGGACAGAAACTGATGATGTAAATTCATTTATAATTAAAAAATCATTTATAATTTGTTAACATGAACGGCAGTTTAGAAATTTACATAAATCCAGCGTGAATTTCATCAGCAACCCGCCAGAATTATTATAAACTACTAATAATAATCACTTCACAACAGAGAATCGTTTATAAACTACTAATAATAATAATCACTTCACAACCGTTTGATTGAATTATTTAACCACATCTGAGAAGACCCAAACACATATCGGACGGCAACCCGCCGTCAAAAAGTGGGGCCATGTCCAACAAAACCGCGTTGACTAACGACCTCTGGTTGTCTTAACTCTTAACCTCTGTCTTTTTTTTTTTGAACTGGTCTTAACCTCTGTCTTAACTGATAAATCTAACCTAATCCACCGTATAACCGTACACTAAACCGCACCACATCCTGGCTAAGTACCATATCGGAACAAAAGGGAAACCTGCTGTCAGCATCCACTCAAAACTGATTCCGTTAACAGCAACACACTTCTCTAAGTAACATAAAGGTCATCTTCTCCGACAGCGACCCATCCCGCCACGTGGCATTATCATAACTATTTTTGACCAATATCGCCACGTGGCACTATTATGGTCTCTTTTATTTCTTGAACTTCCCTCTCTTTTTCATCAGATACATTGTTCAATTCTTGTTATATTCTTGCTGCCACGGCGGCTGGAAACGGCGGAACGACGGAGATCTCCGGTAGGAGAATATCAGCACCGTCCAAATGGCGATCTTCGCTGTAATTGAGGAACCGCTCGACGGTGAGTGCGCTAGGGCGAGCCACCTTGTCTTCCCAAGCGTCGTCAGCTTCTTCCCCTCGCCGGAGAAAAACCTCCGTCGCGTCTAGGCGGTGCATATTCCACTTCCACTTTTCGTAAAGCCTCTGAATCTTCTGATACTGGCGAGACGCAAGCAAACAGTTACTATCCTTGATTTTCTTGATCGCCGTCTCAAGAAGCTTCTCCGTCGTCTCCGCCGGATAGTTTAGCAGCTCTACTCGGAGAAACTCGTCGAGCTCAGGAACTCCGATCGCTCGTCGGATTCCGGAGGAGTAATCCGACGACGATGGATCGAAGATGCGGCGAACCTCGTCGACGAGTCCCATCTCAACCATTTTATCGACTCGCTCCGAGACAAACGAGTGTAAAACCGGTTTATCGACATCAACCCACAAGAAGCAACAGTTGTACCTTAACCGGAAGTCAATGCAGTTGTTGACCAAAGCCTCTATGTAAGAATTAGAACCACCGGCTATGATTGGGACACGGTCTCTCTCCGTTATCGATTTAACGGCTCTGATTGCTTCCCGCTGAAAATCCTCCACGGTGAAATCGTCGTGAGTGTTTTCCACGGTGCCTAGGAGGTGGTGAGGGACGCCGAGGGTTTCCTCCGGAGTGATTTTGTTGGTCACTATATTAAGACCTTTGAAAACTTGGATCTTGTCGGAGTTCACGATCTCCGCCGGAAAACGAGTGGCAAGGTCTATGGCGAGACGGGATTTGCCGGTTCCGGTGGCTCCCATGACAAAAACGACCTTGTCTTTACGCCGGAAAAAGGGAACGTCCACCATATTCAGACCGGTGGATATCTCTTGGAAGCTCAACGATGGTGGAATCGCTTGTCTTAGAGGCGTCATGCATGGCTTCATTCTTATAACAGCTTCCTCCTTCTGGATTAATTATATATAATTAATATTGTTTAAGACATATTATTAAAAACATAATAACATGCAATAGATTCGTTTATGTTGAAAGACAGAGACACCGTTACCGGATAATACTACTAACCTTGAAGTGGCTTGTTTCCCGGAGCACTGTCTCTTCCCTGTCAATCGATTTAAACAAAATTTTTCTTATTGTAATCAACCTCTCTAATTAATTAGGAGATCGGAATAACGTAAAATAAAATGTGAGAAGGCAAGTTTCAAGATTCTAGCTCAAGAAAAGTATTGTTGCTCTCAGCGAACAATTGTTGTGGAGATGAGATCGGGACTTTGGAATTTATAGCTGTCTCGAGGTGTGTTAAGCGACATGCTGTTCATTTTGTTTATTGTATTCTCAGATACTTGTATACACATGTCTCATAATGATTAGATAAATACGCACATCTTTTTTTATCAGCACATCTTCACTAATCATAATCATTGTGTGATAGGGTACGAAGCGCTTCTTGCCGTACCTATACACTAAATCTGGTCATTGATCAAATTCAATGGTTACCAATACTACAACTTAAGGGTGGTTGGTAATTGTTATAGTTAGAGTCAAAGTTAATGAGTTGTCTAAAGATGGTATGAAGTTATGAACGCAGCAACTATAGTGAACATATAATAAACTTTTTTATCCCAAAACTAACTGAAAGTTCAAAAAAAAAAACTAACCGATAATAGATTTGACTAATATAGTCTGTCCCACTTGTAACCTAGATTTACTGTTTTCAGGTACACCAAATGTACTGTTACGATGCCCAATTTTTGGGTCAATTAAATATATAATATTATTATTTTAAGAAAACTGTTACTCATTTTTTTGTAGTTAATATATATAACAAAAAGGTCTAATTCCCTCGAATGTTTGATCGGACCATACAAACCTAGAAAACTGATTTTGAAGTTAGTGGAATCAACTATAGTTAAATTGGTGATGCGATTTCTGAGCAGATCAAATAAATTAAGGTCTTGAAGCTTTTTTATTTTTGGCTTTCGGTTTTAAGCCTTTGCTATCTGGCTTAATTATTCCCGAACACAACTAGTTTTATTTATTAATTGCCACTAACTCTTCTTAATTAAAATGTTCAAACCATACATTTCATGGGTGTTTAGTACTGTTTTCTTTTTCTAACTTGGGCTATGTTTTGTACTGTTAGTGGAAGCAAATAACATCTATAGCCTTTCAAGTCTAGTATGTTTTTTGTTTTCTTGCTATCGTTAAAAAGTAATAATCCTAACTGAAACAGCCTATAATTGTATGATCTTTGTGTTTTAAAAAGTTCTTTAATCTGAAGATGTGTTTTGTACAAGAAACTGAATGTTACCCAAAAATGAATAAAATCGTATAATATTCTTTTGCTAACTTGTTCATATATTTTCTTTCTTTGTTGTCTAGATTTACATTATATATATTGGGTAAAATTTTACTAAACCAACAATTTCGTTGGACATCCAGAAAAAGTCAGTAACATTCAAAACCTAAATAATCTTATACATCTATCTTTGATAAGGTAATCATATAAAATTTATAGCTTGCATGTGTGAGTCTTTATCATTAGACAAACATAGATTATATGATGAATTCAAGTTAGTGGTTGGACTATATTTATATTGATTGGACGTTTAGTGCATCGAATAAACTAAGATATCATATTGGCTTAACCTCTAATGATTGTTAGAAATGAAGAAAAGCTCAAGAACAAGAGAGATGAGAGAAATTGTAATTAGAGAGAGAAAGAGAGATGAGAAATTATTTTCCTTTAATTAATTTCTGAGTTTCTGATTGTTATTTGAATAGTCAAACAATAATAATAAAAAGAGACAGAAATGATAGTTGGATAATAGATCTGGATAATAGAGTGATACTTTCTCCAACAGCTCTATTTCAAATTAGTGTACACCTTCCTCTTTTTTGAACATCAGTGTATACCTTCTTCTCTTCATGTCAATACTCCCCCTCAAGCTTTACCATAAGGCATGGTTAAGCTTGGAACTCATGAAGACATCCCTCACTAAAACTTTTTGTGTGCAAAACCCAATGGGACAAAAACACACAAAGGAAAAAGAGTAGATGATTCATGCCTTAAGGGAATCATGACCTAGCCAAGTCTATGAGTCCCAATCTTGGATGAATGAACTCACAGACTTTGGTGCTTGCTCCTTTGGTAAAAATGTCAGCTAGCTGGTCTTCACTTCTAGTGTAGCAAGGTAGGATGATCTTCTGCTCCATAGCTTGTCTAACCTTGTGACAATCCACTTCAATATGCTTTGTCCTCTCATGAAACACTGAATTGGAGCTATATAAATGGCCGCCTGGTTATCACAATGCATTGTGATTGGTGTTGTTGTCTCAATGCCCAAGTCTCTTAGCAAGTTCCTGATCCAGATGTTCTCACTAGTCAGCTTCCTCATTGCCCTATACTCTGCTTCAGCACTTGAACAAGATACCACCTTCTGCTTCTTGCTCTTCCAAGTAACTAGATTGCCTCCAATGAAGGTGCAATAGCCAGTAGTAGACCTCCTATCCACTCTATCACCAGCCCAATCTGCATCACAATATCCCGCGATCTCTGTGCTCTTGTTGCAACCCATCCAAACACCTTGACCGGGAGCCTCCCTTAGGTATCTCATGTTCTTGTCCACCATGCTCCAATGGTGAACCTTAGGTGCTTGCATATGCTGACTTGACTTGATTCACAACAAAACGTATGTATGGTCTTGTAATGGTGAGATATATCAGCTTCCCAACCATCCTCCTATAGAGCTTGACATCTTCAAATGGTTTGTCTTCAAACTCCCCATCACGCAAGACTTTGTAGCCTTCTTCAAGTGGTGTTTTAGCTACTCTTGATCCAAGCTTTCCTGGCTCATTTAAAAGATCAAGTGTGTACTTTCTTTGAGATAAGAAAAGCCCCTCTTTAGAACAACATATTTCTATCCCTAGAAAGTACTTTAGCTCACCCAAATCTTTAATATCAAAGGTAGACTTAAGAAAAGCTTTAGTAGAGATGATATCTTCCTTGCCATTTCCTGTGACGTAATACCATCCACATAGATCAATATCACCAAAATTCCTTGCTTACTTGTGAGAGTGAAGAGAGTATGATCAGCTTCTGATTTTACAAACCCTCTTTCATTTAGAGTTGTACTCAGTTTTTGATACCAAGCTCTTGGTGACTGTTTTAATCCATAGATTGCTTTCTTCAACCTTAGGACATTCCCTGGCTTGACCATATCTTTCATACCTGGAGGTGGCCTCATGTACACCTCATCCTCTAGCTCTCCTTGAAGAAAAGCATTCTTGACATCCATCTGCCATAAATCCCATTCCAAGTTCACTGCCAAGGAAAGTAGAATCCTTATGGTGTGGAGTTTAGCTACTGGTGCAAAGGTATCCAGATAGTCTTCTCCATAGACTTGAGTGTATCCTCTTGCCACCAGCCTTGTCTTCTTCCTTTCTGGTTTTCCATTGGCAAGATACTTGATGGTGAAGAGCAGCCAACTTGTAACAGCTTTCTTTCCTTTGGGGAGCTCAGTTTCATACAAAGTATCATTCTTGATCATGGCACCAACTTCATCTCCCACAGACTCTCTCCACTCTTCATGCTCCATGGCTTCTTCATAAGTCTTTGGAACATACTCTTGATCCAGATTGCTGATGAAGACTACATGCTGTTGAGGATACCTCGCAAGAGAACATGTTGCTTGGATAGGGTGCGCCAATGCATTGTTGTTGAAGTACACTCTGGTGTCAACCCACTTGGATGGTTTCCTCTCTCTCGTAATCCTTCTCAAAGGTTGAATCTGTTGCTCCTCTACCACTGCCTCTTCCTGTCCATCACTAACATGATCCTCACTACACTGGTCAGATTCTGATCCATGTTGATCCTGTGTTGTAGCTGAATCATCTTCTTGTTGTGATTCAGGTTCATTGTCCCTTCAGGATCAGGATGGACTGTTTCTATTCCTGGTGCCACTTCACCAACAGCTGGAGGAGTGGTAGAAGCTCTTGGTAACTCACTGGTTTGAGGTTGAATGATGCCTAAACTCTCCATAATAATTCTCAGGTTGTTTACCCTATCTGAAGGTTCATGAGAGAGATCTTGAAGACTTTCCCAACTCTGCTCCTCATAGTACCCCTGTGATTCCACAAACTTCACATCCCTTGAGACTAATACTCTTCTTGATTCAGGTGAGTAACACTTGTATCCTTTCTGCGTATGAGAGTATCCTATAAACATTGCCTTAACACTCTTGGCTTCTAGCTTGTTTCGCTGCACACCCGGTGTCAAGACATAGCAAACACACCCAAACACACGCAAATGATCAATGGGAGGTTTAATTTTGTTCAATACCTGAAAGGGAGAGACATCTTGGAGAACTTTGGTGGGAATTCTGTTGATTAGATAGCATGCTGATACCACAACATCTCTTTAAAATCTCTTTGGAACATTTTTATGAAACATCATGCTTCTTGCAACCTCTATGAGATGACGATTCTTCCTTTCAGCCACCCCATTTTGTTGTGGTGTGTATGGACAGCTTGTTTGATGTATAATTCCATGTTTTACAAGGTGTTTTTTGAAGGCATGGCTAGTGTATTTCCCACCATTATCCGACCTAAAAATTTTGATCTTGGAATTGAAATGGTTAGTTACATAGTTTTGGAAGTTGATAAAAGCTTCTAAAACTATATCTTTACTTTGAATCAGAGTGAGCCAAGTATATTTTGATTTCTCATCTATGAAAGTCATAAAATATTTATGGTTTTCTCTAGATGCACATGGAGCTGTCCACACATCAGAATGAACAAGATCAAAACAATTCTCATAAATAGTCATAGATTTAGGAAACACAGATTTGCAATGTTTACCAAGAATACAAGCTTAACAACTTTCATGCTTAAAAGATAGATTAGGTAACATCAATTCTAAGGCACGAGAATGAGGGTGACCTAATCTAGCATGCCATAACACATCACTTGCTAAACTAGAAGCATAATTAACAGCCCAAGATAAATTTGAAAGTTTGGTGTCTTCAAGCAAGTAAAGTTCCCCCTTGCTCACACCCTTTCCCAGCATCTTGCTGGTCGTAATATCCTGAAAGAAAATATCATTAGGACTAAAAATAACATTGCAATTAAGATCATTAGTTTCTCTTTTAACAGATAATAAGTTAGATGTGAACGAAGGCATATACAAAGCTTGAGATTTTTTATCAAACAGTTTCAGATTTCCTACTCCCTCAATGGGAATTCTATCACCATTTGCAATCTCTACACTACCTAGAGCAGGTTGAACATCACTGATCAGTCTAGCATCCCTAATCATATGATGAGAAGCTCCTGAATCAATGATCAAAGGCCTAGCAGTGTGAGATGTATTGTGAGTAGAATTTAAAGCATTGACCCTGATGTTACAAGAGTTTGCATTGAGAGCCTTTATGAGGGCCTCAATGTCTGACTTGCGGATGAATGAGTCATCAGGAGTGTGTTGAGAAGGAGTTCGAGAGGTAGACCCAACATCATGAGTGGTGGACATCATTGCTCTCCCATCTTCTCCCATGCGCATGGAGGTAACATTGTTAGATTGAGCTTCTTGGGTTCTTGCTTCATGTGCTCTGCCCTGGTTGAACTTAGGTGGTCTGAGGTGAGGATGGAGTATCCAGCAGTTGTTCTTGGAGTGTCCTTGCCTCTTGTAATGCTCACAAGTCACTGTCTTGTCGCCTCCTCCCCTTTGTTTGAAGTAAGCTTTGTTAGCTGATGCATTCTCCATCTTCTCAGCCTTATGAGCCATAGATAGCTCTCTTTTTCCACCACCAAAGAGGCCATCTGATCCTATCTCCTTTTCAAGTTGAGCACACACTTCATCATAGCATGGGAGCTTCTTATCTCTCAATATGTGTTTCACCACATCATTGAAGCTTGGACTAAGTGTGAGAAGTAGCCCAAAGACTTTATCTTGCTCACGCCTTTCCTCAAGTGTACTGGTGTCATTGGTGCTTGGCCTTAGCATCTCTAGCTCAGACCACAGCTGACTATACTTCCCAAGATGCTTGGTGAAGTCCCCATCTTCTTGCTGTAGGTTGTTGATGGCTCTCTTTACTTCAAATATTCTGGTGAGATTTGAAGTGTTGCCATACACCTTGTGCAAAGTGTCCCAGAACTATTTTGGGTTGTACAGTGTGAGTAAGAGTCCATAAGAGGACTATCAAGGGAGCTTTGCAAGATAGACAGCACCATGAGATCTTCCTGAACCCATTTGCTTTCATCTACCACTACAACCTCCTTGCCATCTTCTCCTTGAGTGATTTTCTTTGGAGCTGAACTTGAAGTGATATGCTCCCAAAGACCTCTTCCTCCAAGAGCTGTCCTGGTCAATCTAGACCAAGTAATGTAGTTTACTGGTCCCTTGAGAGTAACTGGAATGTGAACTGATCTGAACTGCTCCATCCTCTCCATCCTTCACAAGTTGATTTTTTTTTCTTTTTTTTTCAAGATAAACTCTCAAGAAATGGATATAGAGGCAGAACAAAGAGAGCACAACCAAGAAATAAAAATCAAGAGAACTCAAGAACACAGATTTATTATCCAATGAATAAAAGAAATCTGAAGAGAAATCTAAGAAAGTAAATGGATGAATCAAGAGGGAAAGGGAACAAGAGAGTGATTGCGGAAGTAAATCAGGTTTTCAAGAGCTTAAGGTTCTGATACCATGTTAGAAAATGAAGAACAGCTCAAGAACAAGAGAGATGAGAGAAATTGTAATTAGAGAGAGAAAGAGAGATGGGGAATTATCTTCATTTAATTAATTTCTGAGTTTCTGATTGTTATTCTAATAGTCATACAATAATAATAAAAAAGAGACAGAAGTGATAGTTGGATAATAGATCTAGATAATAGAGTGATGCTTTCTCCAACAGCTCTATTTCAAATTAGTGTACATCTTCCTCTCTTTTGAACATCAGTGTACACCTTCTTCTCTTCATGTCAATAATGATAAAATTGATGATGTAATAATTAAAAAAAATTGATGATGTATTCTGTGTTCAATTCAGAAATAACAGTTATCGAATTAAAAAAAATGTAATCGTATGCACGCTTGTTCTATAAACAATATGGCATAAAAATATTAAGTTTCATATGGCCTCAAGACCAACCAAAACTCTTCTAAGGTCAGACCATGGGATTTGATAGGCTGTTGACCTCGTCGAGTTTTTTAATCCGAAGAAAACCCCTCACGGCTCAGGTGGGTCACCACCATGGAGAATGTAGAAAGTAACATATATAATATGAGTAAATCACTCTACCAATTGGAGCCCAAGTCTCTAAGAGCACCCACAATGGTGATATCTCATTGGGGTCCTTAGGAAAAATGTTTTTTGATTTTTTATTTTTTTTTTTCAAACTAAAAAAAAAAATATCAACCAATCACAGACTGTCACGTATTAAGGATTCACTAAGAAGAAGTCCTTATTTTAAAATTTTAAGGATTGAATCCTTAGTTTTTGATGGGATCCACTAATTATTTAATTATTTTTTCCCTAATGATTCCCCTTAAGGATCCCCGTTGCGGGTGCTCTAACAATATTAGATGGTTGGTGTGCAAATAGCACAGAAGATTAGTTTGAACTAATTACTTTTTCATGTTTTACTGACCAATACAGAATCTAATTAACAAAACGATACAAAAATGAAGGAAATTTAAAATAAACTAATTATATAGTTTGCAAAAATAGAAGCCTAGTTAGAGCATATGCAATGGTGATACTCTAATTAGAGTCCTTAGCATTATTAAAACATTAATTTTTTTGTCTTTTGTTTTTTTGAATAGTTAAGGACTTGATCAAAATGATCAAGTCCAATGGTGTTACTCTTAAGAATCCTTAGAGTTTTTTATTCATGAAGTTCAAAAAAAAAAAGAATTCATGTTTCATTGGTCAAGGTGCTTCTATAAATCTATGATGGTTTAAGATCAAACTTACACATCAACAAGCGTTCCATCGTAATCTAGAAACACAGCTATCTTCTTGTCCTTAGCTTGAGCTGCAATATGCCCGAAAGAGGTAATCGCTGAAGGATACTTGAGCTGTCAATATTACAAGAATGAAACTATGTGAGAATTGAGAAAATATAGTAAAGAGATGAAAACATTTGTGAATGAAAGAAACCATGTTATACCATCCAAGCCCGTTGAGCAAAGTCAGGAGCAATCTCGACGTTGAAGTCCTTGACAAGCCTCTTACGAGGTGGGGAAGAGGAAATAGGCTCTTAAGACTGGTCTTGAGCTTCACCTAGAAATCTGTATATCCACCAGAAACAGAGTAAATCTAATTGCAAAAAAGGACTTTTTAAAAACAAAATAAAGAAGAAGAACACAAGAAAGTCATGTCCTTTTAGTTTAACTCTTCCTCTTGTTTTTACCTAATCATCTTAATTTGTTGTTTTATGGCATTGGACAAAACGAGCCACCGATAATGACAAATAAAAAACGTATAGCTTCTTCTTCTGTCACTCCATACTGTCCAAAAGAACGCGTATATACTACCAAACGAACAATTCCAAACATGTCAATGCCAAACTCAGTCTCTAAAGTCAAATCATATTTATCAAAAGACGCAAATATGAGGTCACAGAAAGACAATATAATTTCGACCGTAAAGTAACATTCAAGAGAAGTGAATAAAAAGGCTTTAGAGAAACCAATGGTGTAAGGTGACGAAAGAACAGAGCCACATTCTCAAACACATAGGGGAGCAAAATGTTCGATGAATACAAACAAACATAGACACACAAAAAAAAATGAAAGAAATCCAGAAACCTCACAAACAATAACCCTAAAACTGGATCGAACAAGCTTGGAAAACTGATGTTATACACATCATAATCATGTCTGCAGATTGATTGATTTCTCTAAGGTTCTTAAACAACTTACCAGAGCCAGAGATGAGACCATCTGGTGTGACGATGCGTTTGCTTTAGATCCAATAGTGATCATGAGGAAGAAGACTACACTTGTTCCCTCACTCTTCTTTCTGAAACGACACACCTGAACCACTCACACTCCCTTTCCCTACAGCTAATCCCGAATCATACAGAAACTCCAATCTCTCTTGTCTCCTGCAAGAAGATACAAAAAAATACGATTTTTAGAATGACCCACAACTTTAAATCACAGATTCTATCAAAATCACTAGAAATTACTCCAAATCGTGAAATACAATCTATAAACCCTAACCCTAATTCCGAAATTAGATCCAGCCCAAATCGATTTGGATCACCGATTCAATCACAATTAATAAACGAATCAAAAAAAATCATAAGATACAATCTCTAATCCCTAATTTCGAAGTTAGATCCAATCCAAATCGATTGGGATCGAGAAAGAGACTTACGGGACAAGATCAACTTGTGCCTGAAGAAAAACTTCGGGCGCTCTCTCTCTGGGCGGCTCGGGCGAGCTAGAGACGAAGCTCCTCAAGCTTTTTCTGTTTCGGCCTCCCATTTTTTTTCCACACAAAACACAAAACCCTTCTCACCCACTCAATTTCGGCCACGTATCACAAGGACCAAGTCCTTAAACATCTTAACGACGGATCAATCCTTATATTTATTGGGCTTGATATTATTATTATATTCTAACTAGCATATGTTTAAGCGCTAAGGATTCGGTGAAAATCACCGTTGCGCATGCTCTAATACAATTATGCTCAGATATTTTTCTATTGTTTACAACTCACACATGCGCTAATATGTACAATTTATGGCACTACGAAAATATAAACATGCATAGTGTAAAGCACTTAAAGTATACATTGCAAAAAGTATTCTAAATGAAATGTATGGTCAAAATAGGTTTGACGTAAGGTTGAGATAGATTTTAAATTAGTTTAAATCGGTTGACCGGGTAAAAATGACAAAATTGTATCATTCAAGACAGAAGTGGGAGAGGTTTGGAGAATGATATATATATATATATATATATATATATATATATATGTGTGTGTTTAAAAAAAAATTGTATATATAGCTTTTGTTGAGCAATTAACGTATACTATAAGAAATATTTATGATTTTAATAATGGTATAATGTCAAAAAATGATGGTGTCGTTACAAAATAAATTATTAAAATACAAAATGGGTACAGTCAACTTAAGCCAAAAGACATGGCTGATGGGTTGCTCTTTACCAAAAAAAAAACTTATCGATTTAAATTTATGTTGGCATAACTTGTAATCTTTATGTTATTTTACTTGATTAAAATTCATTTTATGTGTCTATATTTAATTTTCATCATGGCTCTAATCGCGGCATCATATAAAAAGTAGCAACCATGAGGTGACACCAATCTGGGGGATCTCTTTATTAGTTTATTAAGCTACGACCAATGGAATTTGCTATTCTTTGAAAATAAAATTGTTCGATGCCTTGATAACTCACTAAAAAGATCGACTGATATTACAAGACAGTCGATAATATAGATTGCTGAAGTATTGAAAATGAGTTGCGTAAATGGTCTAAACTTTATCTCAAAAAACTAGTAAACTAATTAAATTATTTAAGATATTAAACAACTTAAAATATAAGCCATCAATTGTAAATAAACCGCACATACCAAATTGAAGTTAATTACAAAATCATTTAAATAGTTTCATATCAAATGAAAAACTAAGTTTCAATATAAATAAAACTGAAATGTCGAATCAATTCAAAATATTTATTTTTAGTTTACAAAAAAAAATTATCACATAGCCGATGAACTCACTAAAAATGCTCTACATTTATTTTATACGTACGGAGCTTGATTTAACTGAATTAAAAGACAGTATTACGCCAAAAAGCCCAAAAAAACAAACCAGTGTTTTTTAAAAGTTATTGAGTATAATAAATTAGTTAATTTTGCTGTACTATATTTAATTCACTATTTATCATTTTAGTTTTACATATTACAGCATGCCCAACAGTGAACATACTCCTCTCGATATTTTAGTAATAAAATATTAATAGTTTTGATATTCTTTGTTTAAATATTTAAATTTAATCTCTTTAAACAAAATTAACCACTTAAAAGTTGACAAGTGTGCTTGTGGGGTTCTTTAGAGGTTCGTGCAGTGTTTAAGTTTAGAAACGATCGTGTCCTAGACTTTGATTGGTAGAACATTAGTATGAACATTATGATTCTTATTATCCAATCAATAATTTTTATCAAAGTATTTAGAGAACATTTATTCTAAGGGGGGGTGTATTCAATTAAGGGGGGTGTATTCAACTGAGAGTTTTAGGTGATTTGTATTAAAATGACAAATCTACTGTTATTCAAACATGAATTTTAAAACTCATTTAAAATTCAGTGTTATTGAACTTGACATTTCGTAAAATACTCTGAAATCCACTATTATTGAACTTATTTTAAGTTGTGGAGTTTTAAAGTTTCCAGGTGATTTTAGGGTGTTTGGGTGGAGGTTTTTAGTTAATTTTTTTTTTTTTTTTTTGTGCACCTAGTTAAAAAAATTAAAACTCAAATTCTATAGTTGTAGGTGATATTCTAGGGTGGTTTAACAAAAACCACCTAAATCTCTGCAACTTATTAAAATCATCTAAAACCCCTTTAAAATCAAATCACCTCAAATATTATATTGAATACATCCCCCTAAATGATATCATACCTGCTCTTTGTCCAATGCTCTCATGTGAAGCTTTTGAGAGAGCATTTGCATTTATAATATATATATAATTAAAAAATTAATTTTTTTTTCATAGTATCACAAAATTACATTAGGCTTCAAAATTATTTTTCTTTAAAAATAATTTATTTTAAAAAAAAACTTTGAAAATAAAATAATTTTTTATTTTATTTAAAAATAAAAATTTATTTTCAAAAAAATAAAAGTTATTTTAAGAAAAGTAAAAATATTATTTAAAAAGGGAATTTTATTTTAAAATTAATATTTATTTTTAAAATTATATTTTTTATTTTTTAGAAAAGTAATTTTTATTTTTCAAAAAAGAAAAAAAATACTTTTAAATTTTTAAAAGAACAATATTTACACTCAAAATATGAAATATATATAAAATATGATTTATTATTGTGAATAGAATTAAAAAATTAATATATATCATAAATATACCAATATTATTTAGAAATGAATAACTTCTATATTATATACTAATTTTAAAAATAGTTTTATATATGAATCATGTTCTACTGTAACTGCTCTACCAATCATCATATTAACTAGATTTATGAGAGCATACTGTTTCTGCATCATACAACTTCTATAGCATACTGCTACTGCTTTGTTATCTATTGTGCCAGTCAAGATCTTAGAGCATCATTAACCCTCAATTGCTTAAGTTTGGATGCTTAAAAAAAACTCAAGGTGATGCTTCTTCTTCCTCTTCTACAGTGCAAGCAACATCAGTTTGGAGTGCTTAATTAAGCACTTATGTTTCTTCTTCCTCTTCTCTTTCCTCTTTTTTATAAATAAAAAATGGCTAAGCACCCACTAAGCATTTTGGGTTAATGATGCCCTTAGACGTTTAGTTCTCTCCAAGTTTTTGACTTTTTATCATTATAATTTTGTAGATATTTTCTTTCTCATACTGCCGACAGGGACAGACCTAGAAAATAATTTAATATGTGGCACAAAATATATAGATATTAAAATATTAAATATAATTACATTCATTAATTTGTATTTAAAAATATCATTAGCCACTAAAAATTTACATTTTGTAAATTTCAGAAAATAGATCATATAAAAAGAGATAAATTATTTTTATAATTTGAAATATTCCATTTTAAGTAATTTGACAAAATTATATATAGCACATTATATTTTTATTACAAAATATTTATTCATTTTATTTTAATCCAAGTACTGAAAAATTAATAACAATTACTGTTAAGAGTGAAATCTAAATAATTTTTTCTGGAAAAAGTATTATTGAAGAAAAAAAGAAAAGAAAACAATTGTAGAAAAAATAAGAATAATTGTAGGTAGCAAAATAGATGAAAAAGGAAAAGTTGATTAAAAATGTAGAAACAAATAAGGAAGATAAGAACTTTGGGGTCTCGAACGTGGAATGGGTCAGGCACCACCTAGTCTTTTGAACCAACTGATATACATGATAACAACTGTATGTTTACGTCAAAGTAGATTTATATTATTGATGTCACACCCTTCCTACACCTGGGTCCGCCCCTGCATGCCGATTGACCGTTGGTATAGTTTATTTGACTACTAAAACCTTAGCCATGTTAACTAGGTTTCCTATTTTCCGCAAGAAAATGCGTCCGTACACTCAATAAACAAGAAACATATATTTGACATTGATAGTACCTTCATATTCTCTCGGAATTCTTTTTCTTTTTCCCTAATCTTTAGTTTTTCTTCCTTGGTAGGGGGCAATGCCAAGGACTTAGGCCTCGATTGGCATTGTGAGAGAAGTTGAAGAGCAAGATGTGTAGAATCAAGATGTCAGAAGTCTGTATGCTCTCACTAATTTTTTAATAAAGTGATTGGTAGAAGAAGAAGAAGATACAATTTTAAAATTATCATAAAAGTTAGTATATAATATATTTATTTTAAAATAATATATATTAAATTATAATATATATTAATAATATATGTTTTATTAAAAAATAATGAATCTTATTTAATTATAAAATTAAATTAAATTTTAAATATAAAATATTATTATTTAAAAAATAAATGTAAATATTATTTTAAAATATAAATTTATTTTTGGATATAAAAATATTTTTGATATTATTAAATAAAATAAAATAATTATATATATAATTTATATATAAATTATCATTATTTATCTATTGGTAGAGGAGTAAATGATTCATATAATATTATCTGAAAATTAATATGTGACATACAATTTATTTTTTATAAATAATATAGATATTTTTAATTTCTAATATATAATATATAGATATATATTATTTTATTTTATTTACTAAAAATAATGAATGATATGTGTAATTATATAAGTTATATTATATTTCAAATGTGAAATATTGTTCTTTTTAAAAAGTTAAAATAATTAATCACAACTTTTATTTTTTAAAATGTAATTTTTTTTTATTATGAACATAATTTTTTATATTATTAAATAAAATATATTAATTATATATAATTATTTTTAAATTTTTATATATTCTAACTGCAAATGATCTACCAAAAGCTCCATATGAGAGCATTGAGTAAAGAGCATTTGGAGAGCATTAGCATCTTGTAAATGCTCTTGTAAATGCTTTTGTGATAAATGTTGATTGGATAATGACGAGCATAATGCTTATGCTAATGCTCTGCCAATCATACCCTTACTATAACTCGTTATCTTATATATTAAAAATGAAGTCACAAGTTTGATTCATGTGTGATATTTTAAAAAATGGACACTCACTAGAAATCAGTTATCATTCATTTATTATTAATAATATGGCTATAATATATCACTTCTAATATAACCATCGACTTCTACAAAACCAGAATCAATTATATTAATTTGGACTTACAATAATTATATATTGAGTTAAAGACAATTTAAATGCAATGTTAGTCTTGGCTAAGTATATTATATTATCCAAAAAAAACTGTCACATTTAAATTGTATATACTATTAATATTAAAAATATATATACTACACTTTAAATAGTTATGATTTGTATATTTTTGCAAATACATTTTATTTTTTAATCTTTAAATTAAATATAGACTTTAAATTTATGTTTAATAGTATACATCATATGTAATTTTTAAAATATATGTCAATTTTATTTGTTTGATATTTGATAGTTCACTTTTAAAAATAACAAAAACAAATACTAATTATTTAATTACTTACTTTTTAATTATAATCAAAGAAGATATAAGTATAATTTTGTTAAACTTTATAATTTTGTGAAATGCTATGATGTATTTGGTAATGAAAAATATTTTCTATTTTACCAAACTTTATATATGTTGATGAATTTAAAATAAAACACTTATTCAACAAACAAGAATATATAAAATAAGATACAAAAACATGTTACATTTTGAAATAATTGATTTGATGAAAACAAGACAATTGAATAACATTCTTATGTTTGTATAATACATTAAAACATATATGTAACTATAATATATACCATTTTTGAAGTAAAACCATATATTTATGTAAATAAAATGAAAATTAACATCCGTGCGGTTGCGCGGATCGAGATCTAGTTATTGTTGAACGAGATCTAGTTATTGTTGAAATAAAAACGATATATGATTCCGTTCGATAAAAGTAATATTGCAACTATCAAAAAAAGTTATAGAAAGCAATAAATTTATTAAAAATATTTAATAAAGTGCCCTTAATTAAAAATGTTATCATGGTCCAAAGTGGAGATAGGGTTTCTCAATATTTTAGAACCCATTTGGGCCTTAAAGCCATAAGAATAAATACATATACAAGCGGGCAAATCAATTATTAAATAGATTATGAACATAATGAACACAATTTAAATTATAAGATTTCCTGAGGAAGCTCAAGTAGAACTCTTGTACATTTGTGAATAAAAGTATTTAGTTAAACACTTAAACTACGCTAAGAAAAAAACTAGATACATGGTTCAAAAATTGTATATGGTATTGGATACAAATAGATTGTATCCAATCTACAAACCTGGCTGACTTATAGACTTTACGTATAAAACACACAATTTGGGAGGGGGGGGGGTTATAGATGGAGTAACACAACAGAAGCCTGTTCTCTGGCACACAATAAATAAAACTGTAAATTTCGAGCAAAAGATTAAAGTTGCCAAAAATATATCAGTTAACATACGAGCTCGTTTTTATTAATTATAAAATGTCTGTCAGGACCTTTTATATTAAAAAGAAAATTAAATAGTTAAGAAGACAATGTGTTTACAACCTTTTGTTTTAAAATTCCAAAATTTAAAACAATAATTGAATAGGATTGGTTTTAGCTAGCCAATTCCTATATAATTTCTGCCACAAATATGGAATGAGAAGAGTCAGAATTTAGCCAAAACTAGCCAGCTTAGCGATATAGCTTACAAGTGTCGGGTGCGTCGCACGAATGCAAGAATCATTGGTCCATGCAAAGTGATTAATACACTTTTTTTTTATAACTAGCTTTCTTGAATTAAAATTGCAAAAAGAAAATGTTTACAAAAGCCCTTGGGCAATAGTTAAAGAGCCCAAACCCAGTTAAAAACTCATACATTAGAACCCACACCCTGAAGCCCAAGTCATGCCCATGTAGTTGGTGAGATCAAACAACGGGAATTAACTCTCACAGGAGAGCGACGCGAGGAAGAAGAAGAACCCATGACTCTATCTAATCCACATCTGCATCATTGTCGAAGATGTTCTTGGGTTTGTTTCCCTGAAGCTCTGCACTTTGTTTCGAATCTGATGGTCAATGATAGAGAAGAGGGAGTCCACTGACCTGAATTGATTTGCATGTAGTCTTTGGTTGCGCTCATTCCAGATCCAGTATAGAGTAGCCTGCCAAGCAATAAGAGTCAACGCACGGGATGGCGATGGTGGTGGTAACGAGATCATCTGGTTTAGAGAGGCTTCCCACCCGCGCAAAGGTCCGATCCTACATCTATTTGCAATCATGGTCCAATGGCCGAAAGCAAAATTACAGTCCCAGAAAAGATGATCACGAGTCTCATCACAGTTATTGCAAAGGAGACAGATCGGGGAGATCTGGATTCCCCAACTTATCAGTTTGTCTCTCGTTGGTATCCGATTTAGCACCACTAGCCAAGTATGGAAGTTGTGCTTTGGGATGTGTCTTTGAGGCCACACGGACTTTGCGCAACCCACTTCATCAATATTTCCTCTCAGGTAATGATACACTCCCCCCGTACTGAACTTCCCCTTCACTTTTCCATTAATTTCCCATTCATAGAAGTCATGCTCCTCTGTGAATTGGATAGTGGTGATGTAGGAAAGCACCTGAAGATGGCGATCGGATCTCGCTGGAGGTAGACTCCACGATCCATTGCAGTAAAGAGACGCCAGAGTTGCTTGCTGAGGAATTCCTTGTCGCGACCTTCCTCCCTCTAGGAAGTCCTGAAGTCTCCAAAAGGGACTCCAATTGTCTATCCAGAATCTGCCACATTCTCCATTTTGTATCCTAAGATGAATCAAGGGGTAAGCCATACTCCTTAATTTCAACAATTTGTTTGCCAACCAAGAGTATTTTGGAGATGGGTTTGTAGTCCAGAAGTTGGTTACTGATCCTTTAAGAATTACTTCTTTAAACCAGGAAACCCACACAGAATCAGGTTTGAAGAATAGAAGCCAGATCAAGCGAAGGCAGCAAGCTTTGTTCCAGGTCTGTAAATCTTTTACTCCCAACCCTCCTTGATGTTTCGTTTTTACCACTGTGGACCAGGCGACTCTTGCAGTGTTATGATCTTCTAAGTTTCCTCTCCACAAAAAGTTGCTACACATTGAATTGATCTTTGTGATGCAGGCTTTAGGTAAGACAAAGGAAGAGCACCAGAAAGTAGTAATGCCGGCGATTACCGTGTTGATGAGCGTCAATCTTCCCGCAAAAGATAGAGATTTTGAGGACCAGGAGGAGAAACGGCCCTTAATTTGGTGGAGGAGGGGTTCACAAGTGGACAATGAGAGCTTTCTAGAGTTCATGGGGACACCTAGGTAACGAAAGGGTAAGCTTCCACACGTCATTCCCGTTGATGCTTGAATAGTATTTATCTCGATTTATGATAATCCTGATGCAAAAAAACTTGTTTTCGACATGCTGACAGCCAGTCCTGATCGTTCTTCAAACTCTTTTAAGACCTGGAGAACACACTGGAGTGATTCGAGAGATCCATCTATGAAGATCAGCAGATCATCGGCTAAAGAGAGGTGACTGAGTTTTATCTTGTCGCACTTTGAATGGTATCTTAGCTTCGCTTGGGAAGCAGTTTCATTTAGCATGTGGGAGAGGCAATTCATAGCAATGACAAATAGATAGGGAGATAAGGGATCTCCTTGTCTCAGACCTCTTGTCCCTTTAAAGAACCCGTTTACTGTACTGTTGTAACCAACCATAAATCTAATATTTAATACCAACCAAATAGATAGTGATTAATACACAACCTCATGTTTTTCATATATCTAGTATTTAATTTAAAAAGATTTTGAGAGGTTGAGATTGTGATGTTTTGAATAAAGATAGAATCGTTTTGGAGCATAAAAGAGGGCTTTTCTACATGTGTGCAAATGATTAATCGACCACACAGTTGCTCTCTCTCTCTCTCTCTCTCTCTCTCTCTCTCTCTCTCTCTCTCTCTCTCTCTCTCTCTCTCTCTCTCTCTCTCTCTCTCTCTCTCTCTCTCTCTCTCTCTCTCTCTCTCTCTCTCTCTCTCTCTCTCTCTCTCTCTCTCTCTCTCTCTCTCTCTCTCTCTCTCTCTCTCTCTCTCTCTCTCTCTCTCTCTCTCTCTCTCTCTCTCTCTCTCTCTCTCTCTCTCTCTCTCTCTCTCTCTCTCTCTCTCTCTCTCATTTTGGATTTGATAGAGTATTATTTGACAATGAACTTTGATATAAGAAACAAAGAAATACATTATGGACATGGTTAGATTCGGATGCATGTTGCACTTATGTTCACTCATATTTGTGTTCCAATGAAGAAGAGTTAGACAGGCTTGCCCTAAGGCTTTTTTTTCCAGAAGATGCAAAATTAATCAACCATGTACCGTTAAATTAAACAAGACTAAAAACAAACAGTCCATTATAGTTTCTGTTTTAAAATGAAATCTGAATCAGACATTTCGTTTTGTCGGAAGGATTTGGCCTTGGGTTTATATGTTTATTATAAGTCACTTTAAAATCATCATACAAAAAAAAATCATCATACAACTCTAGCTAAAGTCACAAGTCGATAGTTAGTTAGTTGTAGTTACTATTTCTGTCATTTTTTTTACTCATACTATTTCAGTCATTTTTTTACTCATAATATTTATGTCATTTAAACTGCACGTATGTATAGAATAATAAATGCACTTATTTTGTTATTTGAAGCATACTTGCGTCCCAATTTACATTTTTTGTTTCCTCTTTTTTATCTTATTAATTTATTTTGTATCATATATATATGTTGGCCCATCTTTTGTTGGTAGAGCCCATGAAAAGACTTGCAAGTTTTAACAGCCAACTAGACCCATCTTCTTACAGATTTAGTGTTTGTACGAAAATACTCTCACTATGCTTTCCCCCTCCATCTTGATGTACTTGTTGATGTACTTGTACCATGTATATCACTATATGCTTCAAATAACAAAATACGTGCATTTGTTATTCTATACATACGTGCAGTTTAAATGACAGAAATAGTATGAGTAAAAAAATGACAGAAATAGTAACTACGACTAACTAACTATCGACTTGTGACTTTAGCTAGAGTCGTATGATGATTTTTGTTTTGTATGATGATTTTAAAGTGACTTATAATAAACATATAAACCCAAGGCCAAATCCTTCCGACAAAACGAAATGTATGATTCAAATTTCATTTTAAAACAGAAACTATGATGGACTGTTTGTTTTTAGTCTTGTTTAATTTAACGGTACATGGTTGATTAATTTTGCATCTTACGAAAAAAAAGCCTTAGTGCAAGCCTGTCTAACTCTTCTTCATTGGAACACGAATAGGAGTGAACATAAGTGCAACATGCATCTGAATCTAACCATGTCCATAATGTGCAACAAGTATGCCAACGACTTCATCCAGCCAGGCGGGTGTCAATTCTAGATTATGTGACTTATTTTCCGCTTTTCTCTTAAAGCTACTTGTTATCTTATGTGGAAGGCCTTTAATTAGTTGTATCTTGATCATATTGCCTATTACAATTTGTTTACTTAGGCAGCTGTCGGCGATAGAGAATGCATAACAACACTTCCTGAAACACCTGCTATGATATATTTGGCTTTAAACATGATGAAAGAAGGGCCGAGCAGAGGACCTAACGCCTAGAGAGGCTGATCCTTGTGCTCCTGTCTCTTCTTATAGCTAAATATCTATTTCATTGTACCATAATCACAGCCTCGAAAAAGATGGAAAAATTTGTGTTTCGAACATGTCAGAATAGTAATATCAATCTTGTTCTTCCTTCTTGCAGATACCACTCCCTCTGCGCTTACATGGAAGACGACGATATGAAAGTCTTGACTGGCTTAAAGATCACAGCTTTAGAGAATTGCTTTAAAGCTACTTCAACGCGATGATCATTAACTTGGCTATCAAGCTAATTAGATTCTTGAGTGAATGCTAGCTTTATCTATGTTTAGTTACAAATTTTTTACCATTGATTTGACAAGTTTAGAAACATAAGAGCTAGAAGGCCATTTCCTCAGGATGGTTACCTTGGCACTGAACTAAACTTCTATGTTCTTTTTTGTTTGTAATATGTGTATAGCTGTTACACACATTCCTCCATGTATCAACAAATTCTTTAAGTTTTATGTAATATGATTTTAGACTAAGCTTTCCTAGTTTTGACTTCTAAGGCCCATGTATATAAAAAACTTCAAAATGCCCATTAATGGATATGGTTCAAAAGGAAGTTTTTAAGTCCTAAGCTTTTAATCAACTGTGAAGTTGTATTCCATCAATGAGACATTAGGAAAATGAGAAGAAACTATGATGTATAACTTTTCTTTTAATTAAAGTTTACAGTTGTTGACCAAAAATAAATTGAAGTTTACAGTTTTATCAAACTCTGAAAGTATATAACATCAATGAGACATCTGGAAAACGAGGAGAAACTATAATATATAATTTTTCTTTTAATTATAATTTGTGAAAAAACGTTCTCCAAAAGGGACTGAAGTAAATTTCTCTTTAAGTGTATGTTACCTTTTAGTCTTTTTAATATTTTTAATGACACTTATATCATTATTTTCTCACACACCATATGTTTGATCCAATTTTTTTTGTTAGATTGGCTAATCAAAATTATTTTCCTCTCACATATCTTTTAGATTTTTTCACTCTCGTCATTCTTTCTACAAACCTCTGATCAGCTCATTTACACAGTTATCTATATTATTTATAATCTATTTCTCTATTCTCCAATTGATATCAGTTACATGTTTTTTAGTGTACTCCATCGATACTCAAAGGATGATTTGTATTCATCTAGTTAGGTTGTTGTTAGAGACTTAGAGTTATAGATGCAACCATGCATACTAAAATGATAATCTTCTAAACACTTAGTTGGTGGTCGCTTTTTTGTGCAAATTCTTAGTCACAAATATTTGTATTATGACATGGCCTGTGTATTTTTTAGGATGTATCTAGTTTATTCTTGTAAAACATCTGGTTTTGATACATTTTTGTTAGTTTTGAAATCCAGTTATACAGAATACTTTTGTTATGTGAAATTTTTCACTAGTATTATTAATTTTTTCTTTGCATCAAGTTTTGGTGTAGAAAATAATCTAAGAATTTTTAAATTTATTACTCAGTTTAAACTCGTCCCTCAGTCATTCTTCTTCCTTCAAAGATATTATCATTGAGCTTGTGTCTAAATTATTAACACAAACTCAATGGCTAGAGTTGACAAAGTTTCCAGGATTTGTTGCTGGATGTCACATATTTTTGAAGCAGATATAAGGCCCTCTCATCTCACTTACAATCCATAAGAAGCATCATTTTACCTTGCAAAAGTGATTGAAACAATCGAGCATACTGTATACAAAGATTGTCGCCCTCGTAGTTTTTCTAGTTTGATTATGTATTTTCCCTAACCGAGTTTGGTGACAGATTGAATGTTGATTATGGCTTTTTGAAAATATTATGGTAAAAAAAAAGCTTTGGATAATCTCCTTAACAATGTGAGTCTCTTAATTGTGTTTGACATTGAACAATCTTTTGACAATGGTGCTTCACAAGTCAAGCCTCTAATATAGCAAGTTAATTTTCTTACATACTTACTTTCCATGTAGATTGGTTATTTTTTGTTTATGTAATCATCTGAGATGAGAGTCATTATAGATTTAGAAGTTTAAACCTTTGCAAAATATTTTATCATTGGATATTCGTTTGTAATGGAATGGATATTTTTAGGATTATTTTTTGTTATGAATTCATTAATATGATTCTCTCATATTACTGTATGTTATGAATTCATTAATATGATTCTTTTCATATCTCCTGCAATTATATCCCGAGTAGATATATGTTGAGATTTGCTCTAGAGTATGCTTCCCACAAAAGGCTGGACAAAGACTGATTTAAGGTGATTGTTGGGAGCTTAATATATAGGATTAGGGGAAAACAAGTTAGGAACTATTTAACCTGTGATTTTCCGGTTGTGATTCTTGCCGCTTCTCCTCTTCTTGTGCCCGGTTATATATCTCTCTCATTAATCTAAAAACATTCTTACACTATAAGTTTAGGCTAGTAGCTAATTTTCTCTCATTAATCTGCAGTGTGTGCACGCGTTTAATGTCTTTGGTATTCTAAGAGACATTGTCGATAAAGTTCCTCAATTTGGTGGCTCAGAAGGTGAAGACCAGCATGCTACCAAAAGAAGGTTAGGCTCCAACATCAATCAATCCGCTTCTCATGTCTATGTTCAAAATAAGATAGCTCTATGTGTTCCTCATTTCGGTTTTCCTTTTAACTTTTTTTCTTGTGTTCGAGAAAGTAAAATGGTTGTGTTGAAGTCAAAATTGGGGACCTTGATAATTATGGAGATTCTAAAGAAAACAAAGAGAGATAGAACTGAAGTACATGTTGATGAAGAACATTCAACCAAGCAATCTTTTTTTTTCCTTTTGCCTTTTGTCTATTATAAGAGGCTAATAAAGAAAACGAAAAGCAGGTTGTAGATGGAGAATGTTTCCTACTGAAGTTAAGCTTGAAAGAAAAAGTTAGTGTTAAAAAAAAATGAATATGTGTTCATTCTTTTGACCGAATGCTCAAACTTTTTAATTTAGGAAGATATAAAAGAAAAGTTTTCATTTGATTGTAGTGAAGTGACCTTCTTCACAAGCCAAATTATTTTTCCATATAAAGACTACAGTACATCTTTTGATTACAGGTGGTATGGTGTATATCTGTATATTATCTAGACACATCATTCCTTTGATAAAAACAGAAATTTTTTTCTTAATTTTCTTTTAAATATAGTTTCTTACTAAAACAAACTGAAATTGTAATTTTTTTTGTAACATCTGAAATTGTAAATACAAACAGAAACGATGCATGTATTGGCTATGCTTGAGCTATAAATTATACAAACAATGTATTTTATGATATTGTAAATATTCAAACATATATTTAACATTTGAACAGTAAAACTGGATGTATGATTTATCTTTGTCTTATTTCTTAAAATATTTGGTGAATGTATGTGCATCTTCTTTTTTTTTTCCTATGACAGTATTTACTACTCTAGGATGTTTAATCAGTGTTCGTACCAAGCCTATTTCCCATCTGACTCGATGCAAATTCCATGTATCAATTTTCAGTTACATATGTTTTCTGGTTTCAGACCAACCTTTTTATTTAGCTTTTCTCAGATTTAACTTATCAATGGATATGGTTTTAAAACAAGTTTAAAGTTTAGCCAGTTTCGAATTTGATTTCCATTTGATTAGACAATAAGAAAAATAAACAAGGTAACTCAATGGTCGTGGGAACATGGGAACCGAAGCTCTATAATTGGTCATCTGCAGAGTTCAATTCACCTCCTAATACTTAAACACATTTTTTTTGCTAAAATTGTAAAAATCATTAGTAACGAATGTTCGGTAACAAAATGATCTGAAACCACAATCTGCTGAGACAACTATTTGATTCTAAGAAGCCGCAAAAAGTTTTAAAACTTACACACACTTGCTGGGACAGATGGTTTTTGGACCTAAGACATAAATGATACGACCATGCACTATATATATATAATTTCAGAACTATTTTGGGAACATGGGAACATAAGTTTACTTAATGAACTATTTCATTTCAGAACTACTATTTGGTATAAAACCCTGAATATCTGAATACAAAAAAATGAATGAGGTTGCTCGAAGGAAATAATATTTAGCAATGCTAATAAAATATTCAAGAGAGTTTACTTTTAGGATTTAAATATATAAGTACATCTGTAATGTCGGATATCTTGTAAATGAGTATAGAGATATTAAGTACAGATAAATATACTGCATGGCAGCATGGGTACGAATATAAGTACCACTGTCAAAGATATAATCATTTGCGTCAGTTCACACTGTTCAAGTTTCAAACATATCATCACCATAAAACTACAAGATTTTATCATCGTTCACACTGTCAACATTCAACTAATTATGGACTAAATAGACTATAATTATAACATTTTTAATGCTAAAATTTAGCAATTCGAGACCGAAACCTATTGTGATAAGCTTTGTTTAAGAATAGGAAAGAAGGAGACGAATCTAAATGGTAACAAGAGGTGAGAATAGAGACAAAAGCTCCAATTAATGTCATTTTGTCAATAAGAAGAAGATGCCCCAATGTGAACATTGCAGAGTCATGTGACTTAGTCCTATCATTTTAGGAAAAAATCAGCTACCATTTTTACCACAATAACCCTAAAAACTTACTCAAATTTTTGATACCTTGGCCGATTAAAATGAAGTTGCTTTCATATTTTTTTGGTAAAATGTTAAGTATTATACCAAGATTTTCTGTTTTTCACAGGAGATACAAAGAAAACAAACAGCAGAATACAAAAATAAAAAGAACTAAACAGAGAATCTAACAACAATTTATACCTAAACAAGAGCAACAGAAACCACGACCAAAGTCAAGAACCAGCGAGACAGTGAAGGGTCTTTAGAGAGGCAGGAGTGGAATGGGAACTCAGTTATCACGAGCCACTGAAGAGGAAGGCGCACTCAAACCTTGAAACACACAGTGCCTACAGCTCCCGAGAAGCCCACACGTCAAACAACATCAGAGGAATAGCAATCTCGGACCCGCAATTGAATCCAACATTACCTAACCGGCAGCATGAGGAGTCCACAGCCGATGATGCGTTCGGAGGGTAAGTTGAAGATTTCTGCCTCCAACCCACCAACCTAGGACTGTTACACCCATTTAACCCAAGGCATATAAAGAGCAGTGGGACTGAAATGACACACTGTAATGACCCGCTCCTAGAGTACTTTTAATTTCGAACATAATAAATAATATGAGGTTTTAACTACAGGAAGTTATATTTTTATAAGTGTGGAAACACTTGTATTCATGAAGGGTATGATTAATAAGCTAAATTTTATCGATGTTCATGAACACTTTCTAACGGCTGAGTAATGGTAAACCAATCATGGAACGATCCAGGTTTATGCAAGGAAGAAACGAAATCGTGAAGTCATTTAAGGAAAGTTTGGCTGTTGGAGAATGCTGATTCCAAGTAAGGCAACTTTGACTAGTTATCATTGACATGATTATACGAAAGGAAGGTTGGGTCTGTGGGAGTAATATAGATTCAAGCAAAACATTGATGACAACTTTTGACCAAGCCAAATAAAGAAACAACACTAAATGTCTGGCTTGGTGAACAAGTACACAAAGTACTATAAAAGGAGACCTTCAGCCCCCATTTCTACACACAACTCAGAAAACAAGTTTAGTGAGAAGTAAGAGAGCAGAAACGAGTCAGTAGAGAGAAGTCCGAGAAGATGGATCTAACACGGAAGATTTAAGGATTTTATCATCGTTCACACTGTCAACATTCAACTAATTATGGACTAAATAGACTATAATTATAACATTTTAATGCTAAAATTTAGCAATTCGAGACCGAAACCTATTGTGATAAGCTTTGTTTAAGAATAGGAAAGAAGGAGACGAATCTAAATGGTAACAAGAGGTGAGAATAGAGACAAAAGCTCCAATTAATGTCATTTTGTCAATAAGAAGAAGATGCCCCAATGTGAACATTGCAGAGTCATGTGACTTAGTCCTATCATTTTAGGAAAAAATCAGCTACCATTTTTACCACAATAACCCTAAAACTTACTCAAATTTTTGATACCTTGGCCGATTAAAATGAAGTTGCTTTCATATTTTTTTGGTAAAATGTTAAGTATTATACCAAGATTTTCTGTTTTTCACAGGAGATACAAAGAAAACAAACAGCAGAATACAAAAATAAAAAGAACTAAACAGAGAATCTAACAACAATTTATACCTAAACAAGAGCAACAGAAACCACGACCAAAGTCAAGAACCAGCGAGACAGTGAAGGGTCTTTAGAGAGGCAGGAGTGGAATGGGAACTCAGTTATCACGAGCCACTGAAGAGGAAGGCGCACTCAAACCTTGAAACACACAGTGCCTACAGCTCCCGAGAAGCCCACACGCCAAACAACATCGAGGAATAGCAATCTCGACCCGCAATTGAATCCAACATTACCTAACCGCAGCATGAGGAGTCCACAGCCGATGATGCGTTCGGAGGGTAAGTTGAAGATTTCTGCCTCCAACCCACCAACCTAGGACTGTTACACCCATTTAACCCAAGGCATATAAAGAGCAGTGGGACTGAAATGACACACTGTAATGACCCGCTCCTAGAGTACTTTTAATTTCGAACATAATAAATAATATGAGGTTTTAACTACAGGAAGTTATATTTTTATAAGTGTGGAAACACTTGTATTCATGAAGGGTATGATTAATAAGCTAAATTTTATCAGATGTTCAGTGAACACTTTCAGAACGGGCTGAGTAATGGTAAACCAATCATGGAACGATCCAGGTTTATGCAAGGAAGAAACGAAATCGTGAAGTCATTTAAGGAAAGTTTGGCTGTTGGAGAATGCTGATTCCAAGTAAGGCAACTTTGACTAGTTATCATTGACATGATTATACGAAAGGAAGGTTGGGTCTGTGGGAGTAATATAGATTCAAGCAAAACATTGATGACAACTTTTGACCAAGCCAAATAAAGAAACAACACTAAATGTCTGGCTTGGTGAACAAGTACACAAAGTACTATAAAAGGAGACCTTCAGCCCCCATTTCTACACACAACTCAGAAAACAAGTTTAGTGAGAAGTAAGAGAGCAGAAACGAGTCAGTAGAGAGAGAAGTCCGAGAAGATGGATCTAACACGGAAGATTTAAGGATTTTATCACTGGAAAATGCTAGGAAGTTCAGAGTCTTCGAATCCTTGAGATTCAGCTAAGGTGAGGATGTGATTCGTGGCAACCTGTTAACATAGTTTTTAAGGGACTAGATCTAGATATGCTAGGGTGTATGAATGAATAATGTGTTTTATGGAAAGTTCGTTCTTTGTTCTTCAAAGTAATATTCAGGAATCGAAGAACGTTCTTTGTGTTCTTAGGATATGGCAAGCTAGATTGTGTGTATTGTATTGATGGTAAAGTTGAATGGAATTATTTATGTGAAAACATAGGATTTGATCTAAACTGAATGGCATGTTAAATGAAATATTGTTAAGGAAACAAATTAAGTGAAAGAATTTAAATAAGGGAAGTACAAAGTTAAAGAATAAACTTAGATGAGGAAAGTATGAGGTTAACTGAATGAATGTAAATAAGGAAGGTACGAGACTAAGCGAATGCACTTATAAGAAAAGTATGTTTTGGCTTCGGGCCGTAAAAGATGTTATGATCGTTTTTGGCTTCGGGCCATATGTTGGCTTCGGCCATGATGGACCTTCGGGGTCGAGTGGCTTTGGAACGTATGAGTGACCAACAGGTCGAATGGCTATGATGGCTATGAGACGTGTATGATTTGGCTACAGGCCGTGTATGATTGGCTATGGGCCGTGTATGATTTGGCTATGGACCGTGTATGATTAACTCTAGTTGTAACTGACTTTCGGGGTCGAGAACGAGCAGAAATGGTTAAGTGAATGGAAATACGTAAAATTATATAAGCAAAAATAAATGGCTAGTTGAAGGAAAATGGCTAAGTATAAGAATGGAACGGAATGTTTGGTTGTTTGAACGGAACTGAATGTTAGGTTGCTAGAGCAAAATGGAATGCTAGGTTTCTAGAATGGAATTCATTGTTAATGTTAGATATGTTACAGGTTGCAGGTGGACGGTTTTGAGCTTCTTCACTGAGTATTTTTGTATGCTTATGCCTCCTATTGTGATGCATGTAATGTTTGATATTGTGGACCAAAGTGCAAGGCTAGAAAGACCATCGGGAAAATTGTTAGGTAATGTTTTAGGAGTTTTGATCGAACCATCTTATTGTAGCGCTATGGATTTTAAAGTATTGCTCTCGAATTTCATTAATAAAGTTGCAGTATTTCTTCATATTCTTCATTTAAAAATTTGTCCGATCTTTACTTAGAATTTTCAACGTGTTTTCAAATATTTCCGGGTTGGGGTGTTTCACACACCTCCAGAATAAACAACCGTCGGACTAGAAATTGGGCTGATAGCCTAAATGGCACCAAGCTTCGAACAGAGGAACCAAACCGCTCCGACACCAGTCACCACCACTGCAAAGATGACAACACAAATGAAAGAACCCACAGACGAACACACTTCGACTTTGAGGAGAAGCGATGAACTTACGCACCAAGACAAACTCGACACCGCTAGGTGGCGCAACACCAACATGTTCCGCCACCAAAGACTGCTACAAGTCATGCCGACAACCAACCCTGGACAAAACTCCACACGTAACCTTTGTAGACCACTAGAGGAGCTCGAAGAAGAGCAGAGAAAAATCGAGATAAAAAAACCTTAAGATCAAACCCTAACAGAGCAACCGCCACCACACGGAAGAAGTGGACCCTAAGAGAGTTGTTCGATGACTCACGCGCCGCCAGACTCGAAAAGACCCAGCCGGAAAAAGAGAAAAACACTCCGGTTAGAGATTCCTAAGCAAGTTTGAGAAACTGAACGACGAGGGAGAAGCCATCTTCAAACCTCACAACAACGCCAAGCTCATCTCAGATCCGCCACTGAAACCGTCAGATCTAGAATCGGAGAAGATCCCGGATGAACTCCATCTCTGCTGAGAGAGAAGGAGAGGATAGAGGAGAAGAGACCAATGAGATAAACCGGAGAAACATAGCGGAAGAGAGAGAGAGGAGGAAAAGGCTCCGGCGACTGTTAGAAAACAATGAAACCCTAAATGGTAGAACCCTTTTAAAAGAAAAGCTAGAGAAAAGAAAAAAAAAAGAGAAAAACATGTTTTTTAATTGTTTTCATGTTTTTAACTCGAGTTTGAGATTTTCTTTAGATTCAGATTCTTTTAGAAGTTTCAGTTGAACAAATGTACAAGTTAAATTTTTTTTCAAGCTAAATATTTAGAACTCCACGTTATTGTAACTTAATTCTTATTGTTGTTTTTATTTGTATTTTGAGTAGGCATGGGCATTCGGGGTCCCAATCGGCTTTCGGTTTTTTTCCAATCGATTTTGATTTTTCGGGTTTATTAAAATCAGTCCCATTCGAGTTATATGAAAGTTCGGTTCGGGACCGGTTCGGGTTCTATCGGGTTCGGGTCGGGGTTAGGAAATCTTCAAAAAACCGGTACAATCCAATGTACTTTCGGGTTCAGGTCCCAATCGGTTATTTGGTTTAAAAGTATTTGATTTGTACCTATTTGTAACCAAAACATAAGTAAAATCGGTTCTTCGGTTTAAAATACATAATTTGTACATATTTTATAACCAAAATATACGTAAAATCGATTCAAAAATAAGAAAGGAACATCAACCGTTATCATTTAAAATCAAATGAAAGATAAAAATATTTATTGATAGAAAGAAAACTAAATAATTGAAAGCATAAAACGACAACCAAATTCCCATGAAATGAGAAACATTATTCAATGAAAACAAAACAAAAAACTAAAAATTTCAAGTTTCAACCAGCACCTTCAACCTTCATGTAATAGAACCACCAATCTTCATATAATAGATAATTATCTTAGATATTCAATATATCTTAGTGTATTTTGGTTACATATTAGGAATTGAGATCATGTTTGGTTCAAGATCTTTTTGGGGTTTGAATGTTACGGGTTTTATCGGATATCCATTTAGGTTCGGGTTCGGTTCGGAAAATACCCATAACCCGAAATACCGTAAAAGAAGATCCATTCGGTATTTATGTCGGATTCGGATCAGTTTAGATTCATTTTTATCGGATCGGGTTTGGTTCGGGTTTTCGGATTCGGTTTATTTGTCCAGTCCTAAGTTTGAGCATATAAGTTTATCAAAAACTTTGAAATTATTTTATTAACAGTGTGTCAATTGTAAAGGTTTCATCTACTATATCCATTTATTTATAACTTGGAAAAATTGCCAAAAGAGAACAAAAAGACTAGTTTGTTGTCTCTTTGGTATAAAACCATTTTTGTCCATTTTACCCATTGTATTTCTGAAAACTAATGAAATAAATAATTTTGTGAATCAAAAAATTATTAAAAATATAAACAATTAATAAAACACCCATATACACAAGCTGGTAATTTTTTTTGCTCAAAAACTTGATAAATAAAAAATTTAAAATACGTTCTACTAAAAGTAGAATGCGTCTTCTACGAAAAATGGTATAGTAGAAAACGATTTCTAAAATAAACACATTTATCTACTTCTTTTAGAATGCCCATTCTACTATTTACTAAATTTCTAAATAAGAGGAATGCGCATTCTACTAATCGTAAAGGTATCCACTTTCCTTCCGAATGCATCTTCTACTATTATTTAGTATTCTAAATTTCGGAAAATGTGTTTTCTACAATGTACTCTTACGTCTACTCGAAGTAGAAATTGTATTTCAGCATTTTTATCATTCTTCTAAACTTTTAGAAGGTGCCTTCTACGGATAAGAATACCTGATTTTTTTGCGAAAATTAATGAAATTTCAGTTAAGGAAATAATCTAAAAATCTCCTAAAAATACTCTAACTTCCTAAAACGTGTTATGGTCGATTTTACTTGTGAAAATATGATTTTGCATTTTTTTTCTTCATCAATCTATGATATCTCCATAGTTTGTCTTATGATTTTCACAAACTCTTGTTCTATTTTTTTTTTAAGTTTAATAAAACTAAAAATTTTACAAATGTCTTAACCTTTTTATAAAAAAAGACTTTTTAAAACGTTTTTTATAACGTTTATTTAAAGTTTTTTACTAAAATTTTTTTGTAAAGTTTTATTTTCATCTTTATAAAGTTTACAAAGTTTACTTTTATTAAACTTTTATTAAAAAAAAAATAAAAAAAAATTATTTTTGTTAAAAAGTTTGATAAAACTGGAAAGTTTACAAACGTTTTAAACTTTTTATAAAAATAAAACTTTGTAAAATATTTTGTAAAAAGTTTATTTAAAGTTTTTATTAAAAACTTTTTGTAAAATTTTATTTTTATTTTTATAAAGATTACAAATTTTATTTTATTAAAGTTTAATGAAAAACGTTTTAAACTTTTTATAAAAATAAAAATTTGTAAAACGTTTTTTATAAATTTTATTTAACGTTTTTTATTAAAAATGTTTTGTAAATTACTTTTATTTTTTAAAGTTTACAAATGTTATTTTTATTAAAAAAAATTAACAAGTTTTATTTTTATTTTCCCCTTTTAAAACGTTTTAGTTAATTTAAAAAAATCTATTAGTTTAATGTGTTTAATTAGATTAATCAATGGTTATTTTTGGGAATATAAAAAAAAATTATATTAAAGGAAAAACTAAATTAAATGATGGTTTTATACTATAGGGACAAACATGCTGAATTTTTGTTCTGTTTTGGCAATTTTTCTTTATAACTTTGACTAGCAAGATAAAATCTTTTGATCCTTGAACACGATGAGTAAGTATATATGTACCCAAGTGAAACTTCAATAATACATCACATTTGAACGAGATAACTCTCAGCCATGGCAAGACTTTATCATAAATGTCAAAATTGTACCATGTCCTTTCGTTATAAAAGACTTGGACTACATTATACGATAGATATATGAGCTAACATTACTTTTGTCCTATTCAATTATATGGTACAAAACTACAAACTAAGTTTCATTGATATGCGATGAAAATATCTAGTAATTTTGTACGAGTACCGATTTTTATTTTTGCTCTAACACCTATATATATTATGAGTAATTCTGTGTTCATTCTCATACTAACCTTTTGTGCTCACCAACCAATAAGATTTGACTATTCGATATTTGATGCCTTTTAAAAGGAAACAAATTAATAAAGATTTTTTAAATTATATTATATTTTTAAAGTTTACAAATGTTATTTTTATTAAAAATGTTTTGTAAATTACTTTTATTTTTAAAGTTTACAAATGTTATTTTTATTAAAAATGTTTTGTAAATTACTTTTATTTTTAAAGTTTACAAATGTTATTTTTATTAAAAATGTTTTGTAAATTACTTTTATTTTTAAAGTTTACAAATGTTATTTTTATTAAAAATGTTTTGTAAATTACTTTTATTTTTAAAGTTTACAAATGTTATTTTTATTAAAAAAATTAACAAGTTTTATTTTTTATTTTTATAAAGATTACAAATTTTATTTTATTAAAGTTTAATGAAAAACGTTTTAAACTTTTTATAAAAATAAAAATTTGTAAAACGTTTTTATAAATTTTATTTAACGTTTTTATTAAAAATGTTTTGTAAATTACTTTTATTTTTAAAGTTTACAAATGTTATTTTTATTAAAAAAATTAACAAGTTTTATTTTTTATTTTCCCTTTTAAAACGTTTTAGTTAATTTAAAAATCTATTAGTTTAATGTGTTTAATTAGATTAATCAATGGTTATTTTGGGAATATAAAAAAAAATTATATTAAAGGAAAAACTAAATTAAATGATGGTTTTATACTATAGGGACAAACATGCTGAATTTTTGTTCTGTTTTGGCAATTTTTCTTTATAACTTTGACTAGCAAGATAAAATCTTTTGATCCTTGAACACGATGAGTAAGTATATATGTACCCAAGTGAAACTTCAATAATACATCACATTTGAACGAGATAACTCTCAGCCATGGCAAGACTTTATCATAAATGTCAAAATTGTACCATGTCCTTTCGTTATAAAAGACTTGGACTACATTATACGATAGATATATGAGCTAACATTACTTTTGTCCTATTCAATTATATGGTACAAAACTACAAACTAAGTTTCATTGATATGCGATGAAAATATCTAGTAATTTTGTACGAGTACCGATTTTTTATTTTTGCTCTAACACCTATATATATTATGAGTAATTCTGTGTTCATTTCTACTAACCTTTTGTGCTCACCAACCAATAAGATTTGACTATTTGATATTTGATGTCTTTTAAAAGGAAACAAATTAATAAAGATTTTTTAAATTATATTATATTTTAAAATAAAAGATAAAATATTTAATAGTAATAGTTGCAAAAAATAAATAAATTAATATTGTTAATGTCATCAGCATAATACTACGCCTTAAACCCTAAATCATAAATCCTAAACCTTTGGATAAATTCTAAACCCTAAAACATAAACATTAAACACTAAATCTTAATAACACTAAACCCTAAATCCTAATCGCTAAACCCTAAACTCTTAGGTAAACTATGAACCCTTGGATAAATCGTAAACTCTAGGGTTCATGGTTTACCAAAGGGTTTAGGGTTTAGTGATTAGGATTTAGGGTTTAGTGTTATTAAGATTTAAGATTTAATGTTTAAACCCTAAAACATAAACATTAAACATTAAATCTTAATAAAACTAAACACTAAATCCTAATCGTTAAACTCTAAACCCTTTAGTAAATTATGAACCCTTTGATAAATTGTAAACTCTAGGGTTCATGGTTTATCCAAGGGTGTATGGTTTAGTGATTAAAATTTAGGGTTTAGTGTTATTAAGATTTAGGAGTTAATATTTATGTTTTGGGGTTTAAGATTTATGATTTAGGGTTTAGGGCGTAGTATTATATTGACGACGTTAACAATATTAATTTATTTATTTATTTGTAACTTTTACTATTTTAAAGTATTTTTATTTTTTTATTTTAAAACTAATATAATTTGAAATATCTTTATTATTTTGTTTTGTTTTCTTTTTTAAAAGATATCAAATATTAAATAGTCAAATATTATTGGTTGGTGAATCTAAAGGTTCACCCTATGGGGTGAATCCAAGAATTACTCATGTATTATTAGGAGTTAGGACCTATAACTTGCTTGTACCTCGTTCGTTTTTTTTGTTAATTTTGAACTTTTCTATACTATAAGCATTCCATAGAAGCCTACGTCGGTCATATATAAGAAACGCGTGAACAACGTTGGACACGGTACCACCTAACAGAATTAGGGTTTATGATCAATTTTCATGTTCAGTGCATGTGATATCAGCTAATGCCATATCACATTAATTTGCTAACAACTAATTAACATCTTAGACTTTGGTCTTTTGGCAGATAAGTTCGCAGTTGACATCATATCATTTTTGATTAAAGGATCGATTTGAGATTTTGTTATGTACGTGATGATGTTATTCTTTCTTATCCTGTCACATCAGTTATTCGGAAACATGTACACTATCAGTGAGAAAAAAAAGTGTTATACAAGAACTTTCTATTAGGTTTTAGTTGTAAACAGCAACAAGAACAGAGGAAATGCAGAGTTTCTCAAATATTCATTCTTATTGCTTAAACGAAATTTTTTTACAATAGTTGGTATTTATACATAAAGAGACTGTGAAATCCTAGAGGAATATCCTGTAACATATTCTTCTACAGCTAGTGATCTTTATCAGTAAGGAGACAATATATGTTCTCCAACTTAATTGCAGAGTTCGTATTTTGCTTGTCTTTTGTGAGAGGAGAGTTGCTCACTGACTTAGCCATTGGCTTGTTTGACTTGGATGTGGGCTTTTGTTGTTGCTGGCCCAACACTTCTTCATTCTTCATAAGTGTTGGTGGGCTTATGCTGTTTACACTCCCCTGCAAACTTGAGGTGGGAGCTTCTCCCACACCGAGTTTGAACCGAAGATCACAATAGATTTTGATCGGAAGTGGTTTAGTGAAGATGTCGATTATCTGTTGTGTCGACGGGATGTGTCTGACGACGAGTAGGCCTTTAGCAACTCTCTCCTTGGCGTAATGATAATGTGTTTCAAAGTGCTTGGTTTGTTTGTGTAGAAACGGATTTGCAGTGAGGTGTACTGCATAGAGATTATCACAGTACGCCTCTGCAGGAGCAGATTGTTGTATCCCAAACTCAGTAAGCATAGCATCAATCCAATGTAGTTCTGCAGCAGTATCTGAGCCACATAATCTTAACGTTTTGCAGACCAGGAGATGATGTTTGTGCCGAGGAAGGTGCAGAACTGACCTGTCGATCTTCTTGTGTCTCTGCAACTTCCCTAGTCGATGTCACAGTATGCGCTTACTGCTGAATCTGTATCACTAGTTAGATTCAATCCCATTGAGAATGTTCCTTTCAAGTAGCACAGCACTCGTTTGAGAAGATTGAAGTCGGACGGTGTTGGCATGTGCATCTTTTGACACACAAAGTTATCAGCATATTGGATATCTGGTCTGGTGAGTGTAAGATACTGAAGCTTGCCAGCTAAGCTGCTGAAGTATGTTAGGTCTGAGAAGAGAGTATCCTGATGAGGTACTCTATCAGTCTGTAGTGGCAGGGGAGTCGGCATTGGTTGACACTCGAGCATGCCTGCAGTAAGGTCAGTGGCATATTTTCTTGATTTAAGAATAGACCACTGTCTGTAAATGTTGCTTGAATCCCCAAGAAGTATCTCAAAGGACCCATATCTTTCATTCGAAATTTCTCACTCAGAGATTTGCAGAAAGCTTGAGAGGAGATCCTTGTTGTTACCGGTGAGTATCATATCATCCACATATAAGAGAAGTAGCATGATGTTTGTACCATGTTGGTAGATGAAGAGAGAAGGATCTCTGGTGCTGCAGATGAAGCCATACTCAATCAAGTATGAGCTGAACTTATCAAACCAAGCTCTTGGAGCTTGCTTAAGTCCATAGATGGCTTTGTGTAGTTTCCAAACATACTCTGGGTGTTCTGCATTTTCAAAGCCTGGAGGTTGTTGCATGTAGACAGACTCTTTCAACGTCCCATGTAAGAAGCGTTTTTCACATCTAACTGTTTTATTGACCATTTCTCTGTAACAGCTAGATGAAGCACCATGTGCACAGTTGCTGTCGGACGACTGGGCTATAGGTCTCTAGAAAATCTACTCCTTCTTCTTTTTCACATCCCTTGGCAACCAGTCTCGAACGATAACATTTAAATTTTCTGTCTGAGTTTAATTTCACTCTGTGAACCCAACGAGACCCCAGAGGTTTAACATCTTTTGGCAGAGGAACTAAACTGAATCTGTCTGTCTCTTCACAGGTATCAACCTCTTCTCTCATTGCTCCGTTCCATCCAGGATGACTCAGAGCTGCTTTCAGTGTTTTTGATTCTGTAGGAAGACCAGTGATAGTGTGCATGACGTATCTTGGATTTGGTTTCATAATGCATGATCGACCTCTCGTTACCATGGAGTGCACAGTATATGTGTTGTTAGCTTGCGGAGGCACAACTTGAGGTACTGGCTTTGTGTTGTTTTCATCATCTGTATCGGTTTCAGATTGATGTGATGAACCAGAGCTGTCAGAGGTTGATGGAGTGTCCGCAGACGGGGTTTAAGTTTGTCTTGGAGCAGGCACATGTTCTTCTTCAAGAGCAGGAGATGATGCACTAGATGTGTCTCTGTAACTTTAGATGTCGTTGTTTCCCATGCCTTTGACAGAGTCGTAATAGGATCAGGAATCAAGTCTTTGAACCGGTCTGAGTAGGGAAACTGATTCTCATCAAAAAGAACATGGCGACTTAAGTAGACTCGACCAGTTGGTGGGTAAAGGCATCTGTATCCTTTATGCTGCTCAGAGTATCCCAAGAACACACACATCAAAGATTTGGGGTCGAATTTGTTTTCAACATATGATCGCAGATATGGAAAACAAGCGCATCCAAATACACGTAGAGAGGTGTAGAGAGGAGCCTTACCATTGAGCTTCTCAAAAGGACTAATGAACTCATTGTTTGCAGTGGTGGGAATGAGATTTATCAGAAAATTCGCAGTGAGAAAGGCATCTACCCACAGACTTGCAGGCATTCGACCTTGATACAGCATTGATAGTCCCAATTCTGTTAAGTGATGATGCTTTCTTTCTGCTAAGCCATTCTGCTCGGGAGTATGAAGACAAGATATGTAATGTCGAATGCCACAGTTAGTGAGGTGGGAGATGAATAGATTGTTTAAGAATTCACCTTTTCCATCACTCTAAAAAATACATATCTTTTGTTTAAAGACATTCTCTACTTGTTACTGGAAAGCTTTAAACTTAGAAAAGACCTATGACTTAAACTTAATAGGATAGATCCACGAGAATCTTGAGTAGTTATCGATGAATACAACGTAATATCTAAACCCCGAACCGAAACAACAGGTGCCGGTCCCCACACATCACAATGTATCCTCTCAAGAGGTCTAACAGCTTGAAAAACAGACTCAGAAAAAGGAAGTTTACAAGACTTTCCTAAACGACAAGCTTCACACATTGACGAAGAGCTCTTTTTGATGGTGATTGCCTTTATTGTAGATAGATGTTGCAGAACTTGAAAATTAGCATGCCCCAGTCTTCTATGCCATGTCTGATCAAAAGCTACTTGTTGTCTCGCTGAATTGAAGGCAAGAAACTGAGGATTGTCCAACCTGTAAAGACCATTATCATTTCTTCCCTGACTGATAAGATGTTGTGTTTCCTTGTCCTTAGTAAACACATGTGTAGAATCAAAGGTGAATTCACAAGGATAGTCATCTGTGAGCTTGGAGACACAGACAGTAGAGATTTAGTGATATCAGGACAAACCAAAATATCTTTTAAGTGAAGATTACCGAGACTCCGTGAAGAGGTATGGACCCGATGTGTGTTATGGGCGGAAGTCACCATTGCAAACAATAACAGAGTCGAGCCTTCATAAGGAACCGAGAGAGAAGATGTTGTAGATCATTGGTGACATGATGAATGGCAGCAGTGTCCGGAAACCAGTTGGGTTCGTTGTAAGCTGTTGGGGTCAAAATCGGTCACTTACGTAATCAATGACTAAAAGTCTCTAGAAAGTATTTCTTGAAACAAAAGTCTCGATAATTTGAAAAGAAGTTATACGAGATTTTCTCAAATTAGAATATCCACTCTCTGAGAGATCGGAAGACTACGGCGCGGCGCGACGAGAGTCCCCTGAAAGATCGGTCCGCCGCCAAGGACATCAAGATTCGATCACCACAAAACCCTAAACAAAAAGAATCTGCCTCGAACTTCAAGAGGTCGTTCTCTCAAACCGTGAGGAACCGAAAACGATCAAGATATCAAATCGGCCCTCGCCGAGATCTTCAAAACGCCGGCTGGCACCGACACCTGGCGCCGGGCGGCACTCGCTCGGCGCCGGGCGGCACGCTGCCACGCTGAAGCCGCTCGGCGCTGGCGGGCGGCACTCGCTCGGCGCCGGGCGGCACGCCACGCTGAAGCCGCTCGGCGCCGGGCGGGCGGCACTTCGCTCGGCGCCGGGCGGTATCGCTGCCACGCTGAAGCCGCCTGGCGCCGGGCGGCATCGCCACGCTGAAGCCGCTCGGCGCCGGGCGGCACGCTGCCACGCTGAAGCCGCTCGGCGCCGGCGGGCGGCACTTCGCTCGGCGCCGGGCGGCACGCCACGCTGAAGCCGGCTCGGCGCCGGCTGGCGGCACTCGCTCGGCGCCGGGCGGCATCGCCACGCTGAAGCCGCTCGGCGCCGGGCGGCACGCTGCCACGCTGAAGCCGCCTGGCGCCGGCGGGCGGCACTCGCCTGGCGCCGGGCGGCATCGCCACGCTGAAGCCGCTCGGCGCCGGCGGGCGGCACTCGCTCGGCGCCGGCGGGCGGCACTCGCTCGGCGCCGGGCGGCACGCTGCCACGCTGAAGCCGGCTCGGCGCCGGGCGGCACTCGCCTGGCGCCGGGCGGCACGCCACGCTGAAGCCGCCTGGCGCCGGGCGGCATCGCCACGCTGAAGCCGGCTCGGCGCCGGGCGGCACGCCCCGCAGCTGGCTCAAGGCACTCCGGCCCTGCCTGCCACGCCTCGCTCCCCGGGTTCGGTCCCATCGTGTTCGGTCTGATCCCATCTTGGCTTGTTTGGATCAATCATCATGAGTTTGGGACGATCACGCTACGAATAAACATCCTTCGACTCGACAATCGCCCTCATTTTTTACGACAAACTAGAAGGATTGATTCTCGAGAAGATATCAGATAAAACAAAGATCGATTAACTTGAACATCGATCCTTTAAGCTATACGCTTTATTTTACGAAAGATAATTTTTCGAAATCGATAAAACGCTCAACGACTTAAGACAAGTCCAATGGACTTCTACTTTACGATTTTAATTCAGGCCCAATCAGACTATGACGGTTTATCCACTTCCTAACATCGATAAACATTAAGCCACCCAGAAATACGAGAAAAAGGAAGTTTACAAGACTTTCCTAAACGACAAGCTTCACATTGGACGAGCTCTTTTGATGGTGATTGCCTTTATTGTAGATAGATGTTGCGAGAACGAAAATTAGCATGCCCCGTCTTCTATGCCATGTCGATCAAAAGCTACTTGTTGTCTCGCTGAATTGAAGGCAAGAAACGAGAGGATTGTCCAACCTGTAAAGACCATTATCATTTCTTCCACTGATAAGATGTTGTGTTTCCTTGTCCTTAGTAAACACATGTGTAGAATCAAAGGTGAATTCACAAGGATAGTCATCTGTGAGCTTGGAGACACAGACAGTAGAGATTTAGTGATATCAGGACAAACCAAAATATCTTTTAAGTGAAGATTACCCGAGACTCCGGGAAGAGGTATGGACCCGATGTGTGTTATGGGCGAGGAAGTCACCATTGCAAACAATAACAGAGTCGGAGCCTTCATAAGGAACCGGAGAGAGAAGATGTTGTAGATCATTGGTGACATGATGAATGGCAGCAGTGTCTGGAAACCAGTTGGGTTCGTTGTAAGCTGTTGGGGTCAAAATCGGTCACGACAGAATCAATGACTAAAAGTCTCTAGAAAGTATTTCTTGAAACAAAAAGTCTCGGATAATTTGAAAAGAAGTTATACGAGATTTTCTCAAATTAGAATATCCACTCTCGAGATCGGAAGACTACGGCGCGGCGCGACGAGAGTCCCCTGAAAGATCGGTCCGCCGCCAAGGACATCAAGATTCGATCACCACAAAACCCTAAACAAAAAGAATCTGCCTCGAACTTCAAGAGGTCGTTCTCTCAAACCGTGAGGAACCGAAAACGATCAAGATATCAAATCGAAGCCCTCGCCGAGATCTTCAAAACGCTTCGTGCTGGCACGGACACCTGGCGCCGGGCGGCACTTCGCCTGGCGCCGGGCGGCACTCGCCTGGCGCCGGGCGGCATCGCTGCCACGCTGGCCAGCTCGGCGCCGGGCGGCATCGCTGCCACGCTGAAGCCGGCTCGGCGCCGGGCGGCACGCTGCCACGCTGAAGCCGCCTGGCGCCGGCGGGCGGCACTCGCCTGGCGCCGGGCGGCACGCTGCCACGCTGAAGCCGCTCGGCGCCGGCTGGCGGCACTCGCCTGGCGCCGGCGGCATCGCCACGCTGAAGCCGGCTCGGCGCCGGCTGGCGGCACTCGCTCGGCGCCGGGCGGCATCGCCACGCTGAAGCCGCCTGGCGCCGGGCGGCACGCCACGCTGAAGCCGCCTGGCGCCGCTGGCGGCACTCGCCTGGCGCCGGCGGGCGGCACTCGCTCGGCGCCGGGCGGCACGCCACGCTGAAGCCGGCTCGGCGCCGGCGGGCGGCACTCGCCTGGCGCCGGCGGGCGGCACTCGCCTGGCGCCGGGCGGCACTCGCCTGGCGCCGGCGGCATCGCCACGCTGAAGCCGCCTGGCGCCGCTGGCGGCACTCGCCTGGCGCCGGGCGGGCGGCACTTCGCCTGGCGCCGGGCGGCACGCTGCCACGCTGAAGCCGCCTGGCGCCGGGCGGCATCGCCACGCTGAAGCCGGCTCGGCGCCGGCGGGCGGCACTCGCCTGGCGCCGGTCGACGGCCTCGCCCCGGTCTCGTCCCATCGTGTTCGGTCTGATCCCATCTTGGCTTGTTTGGATCAATCATCATGAGTTTGGGACGATCACGCTACGGAATAAACATCCTTCGACTCGATTGGAATCGCCCTCGATGTTTTACGACAAAAACTAGAAGGATTGGATTTCGTAGAAGATATCGTATAAAACAAAGATCGATTAACTTGAACATCGATCCTTTAGGCTATACAGCTTTATTTTACGAGAAAGATAGTCTTTTCGAGAAATCGTGATAAAACGCTCAACGACTTAAGACAAGTCCACGGACTTACTTACGATTTTAAGAATTCAGGCCCAATCGACTATGACGGTTTATCAATTTCGAACATCGGATAAACATTAAGCCACCAGAAATAGGGAAAACTCGAGGATAATTACGAAGATCGACGGAAATGGAATATTTCAAGAGATAAAATTGGGCCCAAAGGCAGGTCCATCATCCTAAGGCAAACCGACCTAGGAGTGAGTATATAGGAGAGCAAGAGCAGAGGAGAAGAGCATCCAAAAAGATCCGAAAATCCTAGATTGGAGACTTAGAGCATCCCGCTAGCTTAGAGAACTTAGAACTTAGGCGGTTAGGCCAGCGAGGCAGACTCGTAACGCCCGGCCGCCTCTTGTTCTAGTTTTATCTTCTCCCGGATCCGTTCCTCTCGGAAGGATCTAACTATACTTTTACTCGAGCTCCGCACATAGAAATCCTAGGCATTATCTTCGACATGCCCGCTTCTATGACCAACGCCATATTAGACTAACCAGGCCCTAGAGCGTCTGGCGCCTCGCTCGCAAATCTCCGCTCCTCTCGGAAGGATCGGACAATTCTTTTACTTAAGAGCTCCGCATAGAAACCCTAGGCGCTATCTTCGACATGCCCGCTTTATGACAACGCCATACTGTAATTTAACCCGCCAGACGGTTCGATCTCTTGTTCAATTCTTTCTAACTGAACTACGTCCGACTTGATCCTCGAAAGGTGCGTAGAGCAGCCTTTCTTAAGGTCCAGTCTCAAATCTTAACAAATCTTTTTCCGCATTTATTCGGTCACTTGTCGTTGGTGTCGCAGTCAGGACCTTCAAGGAAAGTCGGGTTAACTTGGCTTTCCTCGCAATCTTATTCATTAAAATTGACGGTGTGAATTTGGTTCCCACGCTTGGCTAGAAGGAGGGGACGGATTACTCTTATCATACGCCAGCTTACTTTCGAACCGATGTCCGAAATATGAAAGAAAAAGTTGCAGTTTCGTCCAACGATGGTAAAACAACTCCAGCAGCGACGTTCCTACGGCCAACGCTTACGCAAACGCCACGCTCAAGCAAATCAAAACCTAGCGGCTTTCCTGCCACAGGAAGAGCAACGAGCTCGCAATTTCTCTCTAAACAGAAGGCGGCGATAAAATCTATCAAACCCCAAAATTCGCCTTGTTACCAAGTTAAATGCATAGCGAGCAAGGTTTCTACAAAACGTTTCTTCGAGAACCTCTCGGAAAATAAAACTTATTCTCCTCGAAACCTTGGGCCCTATATTTTCGCCAGAACAGAAGCACGGCAAATCGGTTCACCGATTCCCACTGCCATACTTCTTACAAACAACTCTCGCTGCCACGCTGGCCAGCTCGGCGCCGGGCGGGCGGCACTCGCTCGGCGCCGGGCGGCACGCTGCCACGCTGGCCAGCTCGGCGCCGGGCGGGCGGCACTCGCTCGGCGCCGGGCGGCACGCTGCCACGCTGGCCAGCTCGGCGCCGGGCGGCACGCTGCCACGCTGGCCAGCTCGGCGCCGGGCGGCACGCTGCCACGCTGGCCAGCTCGGCGCCGGGCGGCACGCTGCCACGCTGGCCAGCTCGGCGCCGGGCGGCACGCTGCCACGCTGGCCAGCTCGGCGCCGGGCGGACTTCAACCTGGCTACGGCAAGATCGCCACGCGGCCAGTTCAAGGGCCGGGCACACGCCCCGCAGCTGGCTCGGCCAATGCACTCGGCTCGCGGCCGACGGCTCCTCGCCCTGGTCTCGGTCCCATCGTGTTCGGTCTGATCCCATCTTGGCTTGTTTGGATCAATCATCATGAGTTTGGGACGATCACGCTACGAATAAACATCCTTCGACTCGATTGAATCGCCCTCGATGTTTTACGACAAAAACTGAAGGATTGATTTCGTAGAAGATATCAGATAAAACAAAGATCGATTAACTTGAACATCGATCCTTTAGGCTATACAGCTTTATTTTACGAGAAAGATAGTTTTTCGAAATCGATAAAACGCTCAACGACTTAAGACAAGTCCACGGACTTACTTACGATTTTAAGAATTCAGGCCCAATCAGACTATGACGGTTTATCCATTTCCAACATCGATAAACATTAAGCCACCGAAATAGGGAAAACTCGAGGATAATTACGAAGATCGACGGAAATGGAATATTTCGAAGAGATAAAATTGGGCCCAAAGGCGAGGTCCATCATCCTAAGGCAAACCGACCTAGAGTGAGTATATAGGAGAGCAAGAGCAGAGGAGAAGAGCATCCAAAAAGATCCAAAATCCTAGATTGGAGACTTAGAGCATCCCGCTAGCTTAGAGAACTTAGAACTTAGGCGGTTAGGCCAGCGAGGCAGACTCGTAACGCCCGGCCGCCTCTTGTTCTAGTTTTATCTTCTCCCCAGATCCACGTTCCTCTCGGAAGGATCTAACTATACTTTTACTCAGAGCTCCGCACATAGAAATCCTAGGCATTATCTTCGACATGCCCGCTTCTATGACCAACGCCATATTAGATTTAACCAGGCCCTAGAACGCCTGGCCCTGCTCGCGAAATCTCCGCCTCTCTAAGGATCGACAATTTTACTTAAGAGCTCCGCACATAGAAACCCTAGGCGCTATCTTCGACATGCCCGCTTTATGACAACGCCATACTAGACTTAACCCGCCAGACGGTTCGATCTTTGTTCAATTCTTTCTAACTGAACTACGCCCGACTTGATCCTCGAAGGGGTACGAGGCAGCCTTTCTTAAGGTCCAGTCTCAAATCTTAACAAATCTTTTTCCGCATTTATTCGTCACTTGTCGTTGGCTGTCGCAGAGAATCCGGACCTTCAAGGAAAGTCGGGTTAACTTGGCTTTCCTCCGCAATCTTATTCATTAAAATTGACGGTGTGAATTTCTGCCTCTACGCTTGGCCAAGGAGGGGGACGGATTACTCTTACTCATACGCCGCGAAAGCTTTGCTCGAACCGATGTCCGAAATATGAAAGAAAAAGTTGCAGCTTGCGCCAACGATGGTAAAACAACTCCAGCAGCGATCGTTCCTACGGCCAACGCTACGCAAAACGCCACGGCGCCAAGCAAATCAAAACCTAGCCGCTGCTTTCCGCCACAGGAAGAGCACGAAACGAGCTCGCAATTCTCTATCTAAACAGAAAGGGCAACGATAAAATCTATCAAACCCCAAAATTCGCCTTGTTACCAAGTTAGAGAAATCGCGAACGAGCAAGGTTTCTACGAAAACGCTTTTCGAGAACCTCTCGAAAAATAAAACTTATTCTCCTCGAAACCTTGGGGAAACCCTATATTACTGCGAGAACAGAAGCACGCAAATCGGTTCACCGATTCCCACTGCCATACTTCTTACAAACAACTCTCGAGGAATAAACGGAAAACGAAAGGAGGTCGGAGCTTAATCTTACTAGGACGACTTGCCATAGGGTAAGATCAGTCTTCCCAGTCCGCCTTAGTAGGAGCCCACTTTGTTCCCTTTGTGTCTAGGGTCATAATTTTCGCTTCATCTCAATCGGAGTTTCCGCTGAGATTTTACGAAGAGAACAAAGTCACTGTCCGCCACCTCGCCGTGGGCAAGGACAAACATTACCGAGGCCACCTCACCCTCCGGCATGGCTACCTTGCCACAGGGCTTAACTCGCCGTATCCTTTGAGTCTAGATCAAAGTGGCTTTCGCTTCGCCTCAATCGGAGTTTCCGCTGAGATTTTACGAAGGAAACAAAATCACTCTCCGCCACCTCGCCCGTGGACGAGAACAACCATCGCCAAGGTTACCTCGCCCATGGCCACCTCGCCTGTGGAAACCTAACTTTACTCTCCTTTGAGTCTAGGTCAAGATGGTTTTCGCTTCGCCTCAATCGAGCTTCCATTGAGATTTTACGAAGAAAACAATATCGCTGTCTCGAATTAATTTCATGAGATCTCTCGTCTGGCCATAGGACGACCGATCCTGTCTCGTACCATGCATCTTTGCCTGAGTTTTCGTAATCGATCTTTGAGTCCGTGGAGCCCCGGATCGACAAAGGCGAAGCAAAGAAGAGTATCGCCGCTGACACGGGACGGGCGGCAAGCCGCCTGCCGCAGACGCTGCCACGCGAGCCGCCTGGCGCCGGCGGCACGCTGGACGCTGGTCGCCTGGCGCCGGCGGCACTCGCCTGGCGCCGGCGGCACGCGACACGCTGGCCGCCTGGCGCCGGCGGCACTCGCCTGGCACCGGGCGCACGTGACACGCTGGCCGCCTGGCGCCGGCGGCACTCGCCTGGCACCGCGGCACGCGACACGCTGGCCGCCTGGCGCCGGGCGCAGGGTCCTGGCGCCCATCCATGCAGTTGTCTCGGATCTCGGCAACGGCAACATCTTGGTCCCTTAAACCCATGTTCGATTGTTCAAAACACGACGATTCTTCCGCAAAGCCTTCAATTTTTAACAAAGTTCGTGATTTTAAAATCTAAGTTCAAGCCTCATTATTCAAACCTCAAAACAGGAAGTCTACTTAATCCAAGTCCATCTCAATCCCGATACTGAGGAGTCTTGTTGGATTAAACGATTATCTCGAAATCTACGCTAACGATCTTCCGAACTCGAAGATTTCCGCGAAATGACTAACGGGAAAGATCGAACAACAAAACCCACGACGGCAGGATGGCCTGGCGCCGGCGGCACGCTGGACGCTGGTCGCCTGGCGCCGGGCGGTAACTCGGCTCCGCGCCGGCGATATTCAAATATGCCACGCGGCATCGCTAATATTGGCGGCACTCGCCTGGCGCCGGCGGCACGCTGGATGCGGGTCGGCTCATGCCGGCGCACGCTGGACGCTGGCTAGCCTGGCGCCGGCGGCACTCGCCTGGCGCCGGCGGCACTCGCCTGGCGCCGGCGGCACCGGTCACGCTGGCCGCCTGGCGCCGGCGGCACCGGTCACGCTGGCCGCCTGGCACCGGGCGGCACGCTGGACGCTGGCTGGCCTGGCGCCGGTCCACGGTCCACGCCCCGTCTCGGTCCCATCGTGCTCGGTCCGATCCTCGCTTGTTCGATCATTCTTCGTGAGTTTGTTACGATCACGGTTATTCTAAACACCAATCGTCTCGACTATACGAGGAAATGGGATTCCTTCGAAATGCCGAAACCTTCAAAAGACTATTTTCAAAAAATTTGTAAAGGTTTTAATTCTTTGTAGGACAGAACAAAAACGTCTTGAAAACTGCCGTAGAATTTAGGGAACTTAGGACTGAGTGGATAGTCTAGCAAGCTAAAGTCTTTGGCAAAATTTCCAGTCTTGTTCCATCGCTCCTTGATTGTCCAGGCAGAACATGCAAACCGATCTAGTCTTTCAAAACCGAGAAACGATCGCCACGCCGCTCTAAAAGCATACTCATCCCGCTTCCTAAAAGAAAGAAAAACGCATAATAAGCCTTCGAAGAACGGCTAACCCGCTTTCAGAAAAGAAAAGGGAAGTAGGTACGATACTATATCCGTGATAATCCCATCTTGAAAACTTTTGCTTCAGCATCAAGACAACGCTTTGACAAAGCAAAACTCTCGCAGCAATAAGATTCGCCTAAAACGCTTAACGCATAGCCCAACCGCTACAAACATAGTCTTGAAAACTCTACGCCGCTCTCGCCGCAAACTCGCGACTAGAACGGTACCAACGCCGGACTAATAGCACGACGGTGAACTACTTAAAATAACGTAAATAACCTTCGTAAAACTCCATAAGTAGTTCGAAGCAGCTTTCGATCAAAGGTCGAAATCATAGCGAAACATCTCCGTGTAATCCACGGAAACATCGCTACTTTAACACTCGCGATTTTTATCTCCATGAAACCGGTCATCCATTACTTTCGTGATAACAAAAAATTTTATACTGAACCATTCATCGTGTAACTGAAACCTAAAGTGGAAGATCGCTTCTAAAAGCCATCAGCCGTAACTCGAAAACTCCACTATGCTTGGCATGTCTATCTCAGCAACGCTTATTTGGCCTCGCCAACTACGCTCTTCCGTAAAGCCCGGACCTGAATTCGCATCCCCATTAAGGACAATCAGAACTAACATGACCTTAATAAGGGTCATGGGCTGATCGCTTACCAACAACTTCCTTGGCGATACGGCTGAATCTAGCCTCCATGCCAATCCAAAGCTACCGAGCGAAAGCACCGCCCAATCACTTAACGGCTAAAACAACAATCCACGCATTTGTTCATAGAACGCCAAGTGACTATTACGCAAGCAATTTGTCGCGATAACCCGTAATCGAAATCATACGATAAACTCTTCATACCAAAACTCAGTCCTAACAACCATATGGTTAACGGAAGATTTAAACTCATCGTCAATCGATTAAGTTCTATACCGTAAACACGCATGAAAAGAAACACTCGCGGACAAGGCTCCAAGAGTTATAATGAAGTCATCCTTAATATATACAAACAAATCCTCGAGGCCAACGCTTCACGGCACTATGAATGTAGACGCCCCCTGTGTCGAACTTACGCCGACCTCTTGGTCTTAAGGCCCAAACCAAACAACAGTTTCTGGCTGCTAACATTCGCGAAACATCTCCAAAGCCCGCGAACATTTCAACCACGAAATGCGGCACAAGGAAACTCGACCTTCAAAGATCGCGAGACGCCGCTAACGCCAAGGACGCTTTTCCTCAAAACGCTCCAGACGTAAATCCTCGCTTCTAACTCAAACATACAAACACACCTCTAAACGGTAACATGCCTCTAAACTGGTATCATTTCGTTGTTGCTGATCACAACAAACTAACTCTAACGCCCTAAACGGACAAATAGCCTCCCTTCAAGGGTAGGCTCTCTTGCATCCGACAAGGATAAACATACGCTATACAAGAAATCCAAATTTTGGTTTAGCTCTTCAGAAAGGAAGTAGCTCGACTCACGCTCGCATAAATCATATAAGCCGACAAAAATTCGGATTTTAAACGGTACGAGTCAGGTTAAAATCGCAAACAGCAAAACGAAAAGCCGATTTTTCATCGCAAAGCCTCAACCGAGTAAACCTAGGTCTTGCCCTAAACTCCAGCCACGCTGGATCTCGACATCTCACGCATAGTATGGTATACGAGATCCAAAATTTGTCTCTTCACTTAAGCCTATTCGTTAACCTAACTTTCCACAGAATCAAGAAACCGCTGAAAATCTCGCTTTATGCAAACGATAGGTAACGGTGATCATCGTGGAACTAGGAATGAGACGACAACTCACACCCTCTTCTCATACTTCAAAAACCAAGTTCATAAATAATCGAAAACAATATATCAACAAAGATCATGCTCGAAAGTCTCTCATGACACATAACCGACCATATAAGTCTCGCCGAAAACAGATCACAAGGGTCTTAAACTCCAAAACGAACTACGGAAGGCTTGATCCCTACACCAAGGGTACGAGGCAGCCTTCGAAAGGCGCAGCCCCAATCTTACCATTTTCAACGGAGTTTTCAACCATTAATTCCGCTTTATCTTACCTGACATATCTTATCGCCGCAAGAACATCACGAAGGTTCTAACGAGCTGGGGCTAACTGTTGGGGTCAAAATCGGTCACGACGAATCAATGACTAAAAGTCTCTAGAAAGTATTTCTTGAAACAAAAGTCTCTGATAATTTGAAAAGAAGTTATAATGAGATTTTTCAAATTAGAATATCCACTCTCCGAGATCGGAAGACTACGGGCGCAGCAGGACGAGAGTCCCCTAAAGATCGGTCCGCCGCCAAGGACATCAAGATTCCATCACCACCAAAACCCTAAACAAAAGAATCGCCTCAAAACTAAGAGGTCGTTTTCAAACCGTGAGGAACAAGAAAACGATCAAGATATCAAATCGAAGCCCTCGCCGAGATCTTCAAAACCAGCTGGCACCGACGCCGACGCCGGCGCACTCGCCTGGCGCCGGGCGGCACGCTGCCACGCTGAAGCCGCTCGGCGCCGGGCGGCACTCGCCTGGCGCCGGGCGGCACGCTGCCACGCTGAAGCCGCTCGGCGCCGGCTGGCGGCACTCGCTCGGCGCCGGGCGGCACTCGCCTGGCGCCGGGCGGCATCGCTGCCACGCTGAAGCCGCCTGGCGCCGGGCGGCACGCTGCCACGCTGAAGCCGCTCGGCGCCGGCGGGCGGCACTCGCTCGGCGCCGGGCGGCACGCTGCCACGCTGAAGCCGCTCGGCGCCGGCTGGCGGCACTCGCCTGGCGCCGCTGAACGCTGCCACGCTGAAGCCGCTCGGCGCCGGGCGGCACTCGCCTGGCGCCGGCGGGCGGCACTCGCTCGGCGCCGGGCGGCACTCGCCTGGCGCCGGGCGGCACTCGCTCGGCGCCGGGCGGCACTCGCTCGGCGCCGGGCGGCACTCGCCTGGCGCCGGGCGGCACGCTGCCACGCGAAGCCGCCTGGCGCCGGGCGGCACTCGCCTGGCGCCGGGCGGCACGCTGCCACGCGAAGCCGCCTGGCGCCGGCGGGCGGCACTCGCCTGGCGCCGGGCGGCACTCGCCTGGCGCCGGGCGGCACGCTGCCACGCTGAAGCCGCTCGGCGCCGGGCGGCACGCTGCCACGCTGAAGCCGCTCGGCGCCGGGCGGCACTCGCCTGGCGCCGGTCGACGGCCTCGCCCTGGTCTCGGTCCCATCGTGTTCGGTCCGATCCCATCTTGGCTTGTTTGGATCAATCATCATGAGTTTGGGACGATCACGCTACGGAATAAACATCATTCGACTCGATTGGAATCGCCCCTCGATGTTTTACGACAAAAACTGAAGGATTGGATTTCGTAGAAGATATCGTGATAAAACAAAGATCGATTAACTTGAACATCGATCCTTTAGGTTATACGCTTTATTTTACGAAAGATAGTCTTTTCGAGAAATCGATAAAACGCTCAACGATTTAAGACAAGTCCACGGACTTACTTACGATTTTAAGAATTCAGGCCCAATCAGACTATGACGGTTTATCCAATTTCCAACATCGGATAAACATTAAGCCACCGAGAAATAGGGAAAACTCGAGGATAATTACGAAGATCGACGGAAATGGAATATTTCCGAAGAGATAAACTTGGGCCCAAAGGCGAGGTCCATCATCCTAAGGCAAACCGACCTAGAGTGAGTATATAAGGAGAGCAAGAGCAGAGGAGAAGAGCATCCGAAAAGATCCAAAATCCTAGATTGGAGACTTAGAGCATCCCGCTAGCTTAGAGAACTTAGAACTTAGGCGTTAGGCCGCTGAGGCAGACTCAACGCCCGCCTCTTGTTCTAGTTTTATCTTCTCCGAGACCCGTTCCTCTCGGAAGGATCGGACAATTCTTTTACTTAAGAGCTCCGCGACATAGAAATCCTAGGCATTATCTTCGACATGCCCGCTTATGACTAACGCCATATTGGGACGAACCAGGCCCTAGAACGCCTGGTCAGCCTCGCCGCGAATCTCCGCTCCTCTCTAAGGATCGGACAATTCTTTTACTTAAGAGCTCCGCGACATAGAAATCCTAGGCATTATCTTCGACATGCCTGCTTTATGACAACGCCATACTAGATTTAACCCGCCTGACGGTTCGATCTTTGTTCAATTCTTTCTAACTGAACTACGTCCGACTTGATCCTCGAAGGGGTTCAGAGGCAGCCTTTCTTAAGGTCCAGCCTCAAATCTTAACAAATCTTTTTCCGCATTTATTCGGTCACTTGTCGTTGGCTGTCGCAGAGAATCCGGACCTTCAAGGAAAGTCGGGTTAACTTGGCTTTCCTCCGCAATCTTATTCATTAAAATTGACGGTGTGAATTTCGGTTCCCACATAAGCTTGAGAGTCAGAGACCTTCACTGTAGCTAAGGCATGTTTCATTTCGTCCACATGAAAAGATTGATCGAACCTTCTGTAACACTTGTAAGCAGGGTGACCATATTTTCCACATATTTGGCAAGCTGGACGTTGATCATTGTCTGAAGAAGACCCACGACCTGCCTGCTGTCCAAACTGTTGAGGAAATCCTCTGCCCTGAGTCGAGTAGTGTCCTCTGCCTCTGTAACCACCTCGTTGACCTCTTCTGCGTCCTGAATAATCTCCTCGGTCAATGTAGAAAGCCTGGTGCTGAGTAGCTTCTGTGTGAGTCTCGTACTTTTGCGGCTTATCCTCAAACTCTGTCAGCTTGTACATAACATCTTCGAACTCTGGTCTTGGTGGAGTATCCATTGAGTCTTTAATGACAGTGGCAATGGATTCATACTCTCTCCCAAGTTCGTTAAGAACACCATAGATTTTCTCATGTTCAGAGATTGGTGCTCCAATAGAGTCAAGCTGGTCGCAGAGAGACTTAATCTATGAGAGACTTAATCTCTGAGAGGTATTGAGAGAGAGGTTTCGTGCCTTTGACAGTCGCCTGGATGCGCCCCTGAATATCTAGTCTCCTTGTTGCAGAGACTCGGTTATATTTCTTTGCAAGAGCAAACCAAATATCTTGTGAGGAGTGAAGACGTAAACACTCTTGAGAGCATCTTCAGACAAGGAACCTATCAACCAATCCATAATGAGTTGATCTGTGTGAACCCACTTGAGGAACGCCGGATTGTTTGTTTCTGTGACTTGATCTCCATTTCGCACGGTGAGGGTGGGTGTGGGACGAGGATTTGCGCCGGTCACAAACCCAAGAAGGAGCTGGCTGTTAAGGAATTGCTCGAACTGAGGCTTCCATGAGAGGTAGTTGGAGTCGCTTAGCTTGAGCGTGACCATCTGAGTGATGGACAGAAGAGCCGGAGTGAACACATCGGAGGGTATCTTGTCGCCATGATTCGTCGTGGCTCCTGATTCCATGTAAGCAGCAACAAGAACAGAGGAAATACAAAGTTTCTCAAATATTCATTCTCATTGTTTAAAGGAAAGAGTTTTACAAGAGTTGGTATTTAAACATAAAGAGACTATGAAACCCTAGAGAATATCTTGTAGCATATTCTCCTACAGCTGTAAAGTGAAGATAGAGATCTTTATCAGCGAGAAGACAATATCTGTTCTCCGACTTAATTGCAGAGTTCGTACTTTGCTTGTCTTTTGTGAGAGAAGAGTTACTCGCTGATTTAGCCGTTGGTTTGTTTGACTTGGATGTGAATTTCTATTGTTGCTGGCCCAACACTTCTTCATTCTTCATAAGTGTTGGTGGATTTATGTTGTTTACATTAGTCCCATTCAAAAATATGGTACATAACATATCTTTGACAGAAATTTGAACCGGCAATATTATTAACTTATCCAACAAATCAATAAAGCATATCTGATATTAAAAACAGAAAGACTTCGCCCACCACAATATTCACATTCACAATGTAGTTATAGTATTTACTGAAATTGCAAACTATTAAACCTCCTGAGATTACTACTTTTTGTTGTATGCATGTACATTGCCTAATCGCTTTTTTACTTTAATTGGACAAGTACAACACTGAATTTTGATTTTGTTTCTCGTCCAACAATGAAATCTTTAAAGGAAGAAAAGAGTATATTTGTTATATTAATTAAAAGCCAACAAGAAAACTAAAACAAGGGGAGAGGAGAGTGTTCCATGCTATGTTTACAATATTTAGGCTTTTGAGACAAAGAAATAATGATCAATGCGTCGAAGAAAAGTGTCGAACCTTAGAGAAACTAAATAATGTTTAATAACTGAATTTAAATAAGATTAAGAGAACTGATGCGGCCGAAAACGTGATTATGTTCACTGGAAAGGGCGAGCCTTTCATCATTTCCCAACCCCACCCTTTTTCTTTTGTTTTTTCCCCACTATTCTCACTGTTTCAGTTACTATAAATTTTTGTTTGTTATCATTTTCAGTTAAGGTTAATCTCTTTATTATCCATTAAGCCCAATGAAAAACATATTCTTATATACGAATTTCTCTCAACACTTGTCATAGTTATCTGTAGTATCACTCGACTTCTCAAGAAATTTCGATAAAAGGTAATAAAGCATGGACAGTTGTAACTACACCGTAAACTAAGTTTATTTTATACAGTAAGTTTTTAATTTTTATTTCATTAGTTCCTGAAAACTTAAAGAAAACAATAATTTTAACATAACAGTTTTTTTTACAACAAAGAAAATACTCTACTTATAAACCACCGGATCGGAAAGCCAAACCGTAGTTATGGAATCAACATATAACATAGTTGAAGGAGAACTTCTCGCACCACGTGCAAGTTTGTCCGCTATTGTGTTTTGTGCTTTTGGAATATGTATGATCTTGAATTAAGGAAGAATGTCTTACTGCGGCAAAATTCCTCCATGTATGTAGCAAAAGCTGGTCATTCCTCAGGTGACGACACCATCTTCACAGTTAAAACAATCCGTCGCAAAAACTACTTCTGAGAACTGCGGGGTCTTCATGCACTCCATCGCCCAAATCAGTGCTTCACATTCCGCATGAAAGGTAATAGGCTACATCTTAGGTTCATCGCTTCCATCATAACATATGCTGAGTCCCTCTCTCGACAGAACCAACCCTGTCCCGTAAAAATATCTTGTTCCCACCAGGCTCCATCAACAAAGCATATCCTTATGTACTCCATTGATTGCCAGTTTGTGACTGGCTGTGAAACACCGTGATGTTGTTGTACCAATAATTGTGCATCAGTTCAAAAGGTTCCTTCCACCTCTGCTTTACGCAATATTTTCTGAGGATTCTCATTCCTATTCTGATAAATTTTTTCATTTCTATTCTTCCATATATACAAAATAATCCATGGAAAACAATCTGAATTGAATTCCTTTGGAACCCTCCAAAACAAATAGTCCAAACTAGTGTAAAGGAAGATGGAAAAATCCTCGGGAGAGAAGAGATCTTGGATAAAGCCCACGTTTGTAATGCTGGTGGACATTCAAAGAGGATATGATTTATAGTTTACTCCTCCACTCCACATATACTACATTGTGGATCACAATCAATGCCACGTGTCCTGAGAACCGTTGCTACTGGTAGAATTCCAGATATTGCTTGCCATACGATATGCCTTAGTTTCGGAGAACAATTAAGCTTTTATGAAAACGCTAGGAGTGGTTTAACATTCGGTCCATAAAATTTCATCCTTGAAACCTTATCTGGGTATAATGATTCTGTCCAAAATCCCGATTTAACTGTGTATTTCCGGACTCCGTAAACATCCAGCCATATGTATCTACCCGCTGCGTCTTACTAACTGCCAATCCACGAATGATCTTCACATCATCAGGATGGAAATGTTCATTAAGTAGAGTTACATTCCAAGAGTGATCAATCGGATCAATAAGATCCCCCACCTTGAGTGATTGATCTAAAATTTTTAGTTGAGTTTTCGGTATTGCTGACCTCAGGCGAAGAGCAGGAATCCAGAGATCATTCCAAACAGAGATTGATTGCCCAGTACCTACTATTTTGATTAGTCCTTTTTTAATCAGAGATCAAGCTGAATAGATGCTTCTCCACCCATAAGAAGATGAATAAGATATGTGTTCATCCAGAGGATGAGAGTTCCAGAAATATCGGCCTTTGAAAACCTTTGAGAATAGACATTCCGGTTTGTCTATCAAACGCCATAACTGTTTAGCTAAAAGAGCTGTATTGAATTCTTGGAGATCCCTAAAGCTTAGACCACATTCTTCCTTATGGGTACAGACTTTTTCCCATGAGAACCAGTGAATAACTTTTTTATTTCCCCCACTGCTCCACCAAAAATGAGCTAATGTACTCGAAATTTTCTTGGTAACCCCTTTAGGAAGTCTGAAGCGTGACATCACATGTGTTAGCATAGGTGAGCCTGCTGCTTTTATTAACACTTCTTTGCCTCCTCTCCTAAGAAACCGGACTATCTAATTGTTGACTTTACTATTGACCCTTTCATTCAAAAATCTAAAGATCTGTATTTTTGAGCCACCAAGGCTTTCAGGAATACCCAAATAATCCTCCTAAGTTCGTAATACCCAAAAGAGTGTGGATATTCACTCTCACATCTTCTGGGACCTTATGGCCAAATTGTATTGATGATTTTGAAAAGTTAATTTGTTGCATTGATACTTGTTCATACTTTTTCAGTAGTTGTAAAATAATCTCACATTCCTTCACTGTGGTCTTACAAAAGAATAAACTATCATCCGCAAATAATAAATGGGAAATTGGTGGATTAGCCCTTGCTATCTTGAGCCATGTTAACCGTTTTTCCCTCTCCTCCTTTTGAAGGTTGACAATTAGAACTTCAGTACAAAGAATAAATAAATATGGGGATAACGGATCACTCTGTCGCAATCCTCTCTCCTGCACTATATGCCCTTTCGATTGCCCGTTTAGTAACACCTTATAGCTGACCGTAGAAATACATTGCATCAAAAACGCGATCCAATCTATAGAGAAACTCATTTTCAACAAGAGACGTTGTAGAAAAGGCTATTCTAATCTATCATATGCGTTACTCATATCCGTTTTGATTGCTAGAAACTTATCTTTACAGCTGTTATTAATGCGTAACCCATGAAACATTTCCTGAACAATGAGAATGTTATCCGAGATTAACCTTTCTGAAACAAACGCGGATTGACATGGATAGCCAGTTTAATTTGACCCAAAAGAAACATAACCAGTTTAACATGGATAACTTGATGTCAGCTTCGGCCTTCCCGTTTCTACAGTCCTCGAATGGTTCTTCCTTAGTGCAATTTCTTTTGGTTAGAGTAGATTCTTGGCTAAAGTCTATTGTCCTTTGATCTTTTTGTATAACTTTTATTGATGGTAGTTTGATTTTCTTTATTTAGGGATTTTTTCCTCTTTTGGATTTTTGATTGTGGCGTCTAGTTAGTTCCAATAACGGTCTAGTCATTTTGTGTTTCAAATTTTGTAATTCTTTGTTAATTACCAGATGACCAAAAAACTTGTTGTCAAAATGTTATTGGTTCAGACTAAATGCATTCGTCAGTTCTTATCATTAAACCCTGATCCGTGGCTATTTTTATATGAAATTAAATAAATACATAAATCGAGTATAGTTGAATGATTGAAAAACCAAGCCATGCGTGAATAATATAATCGTGGTAAATTATTACGATTATATGTGAATCGATATGGTCGATAGTTATTTGAATCGTAAAATTAAATTAACCATGATTGTGTTATACAATCATATAAATCAAACCAGAAAGAAAAATCTGTTGCTTTTATTAATTGGTTTCTGCCCTTTTCCATATAAGAGCACTAATATCGCTGTTTCTTAGGGTGGTTTTAAGCGTGTGGGTCCCACTTTTTTTAAAGAAATTCCTTCTCTTACCTCTTACGGTAGAGACAACTTCAGATCGCTACGGCCCCACGCACACATACGACTACATCGTTAATTTTTTTTTAAGCCAAAAAAAAAAAAAATTAAAAACCTAAACTAAGAGCTTTAGCGATATTAATGCTCTAACACTCCATGTCTTAAGTCAGTCTGAAAAGAGTCTAAAAACCATGTGATATTTAATATCATCTCATATATATATATATATTTATCCTGTTCGGAACTACGCCAGGCGTGAGTCGGTCCGGACCTAGCGAGTTACCGAAAAATCGGGGAGTATGCGGAAATTAGGCGGAGCTTAGTTTTTAAACTTTTTCCTTTTATAATGAATAAATAATATATTTCATAGAGAATACGATGATATATGCTGGTTGAGTTGGTAAAAGGATTGTTTCTACGCCGGCTACCGAAGTTCAATCTCGTATCGTCCGTTTTATCCCCTTTTATTATTTTTTCCTTTTAATGAAGGCTAAAATTGTAATTTTGTAATCATCTACTTCTTGTAGACCTACAATTTTTCTGAGATAATGTCGACGGCTACAATTTTTCTCACTGAATTAACTCATTTTCTTCTTCTTTTATCTATTAGTTTGTAACAAATAATGATAGATCTATCAAATAACACTGAAATTTATATTAAAATGAAAGAACTGATAGTTTTTTTCACAGATCCGATTTTTGTCCCGAACAGACCAAAATCGGACGGTAAGAGGCTGCCAAGCTTTACCTCCGCTGAATCGGCCGCCTTGAGCTGCTTTTGGAACAGGGATATTTACTGTTTTAGTTTATGGATCATCAAATCAAACTCTATTGAATAATAACCAGATCAGAACTACTTACCGGCTGAAATATCATAGATTCATTGTACACTTTAGTTTTGTCACCATCCACTCATATCGTCCATACTCCATAGGAAGCAAAAACGATAAAACGGCAGTATTAGGAGATTCTCTTAAAACCAGTGTAGGAAATTAGCAATTAATTCATTACGATGGCTCCACATAGTAAATGAACAGTATATATTTATCCTGTTGAACTACGCCAGCGTGAGTCGGTCCGGACCTAGCGAGTTACCGAAAAATCGGGGAGTATGCGGAAATTAGGCGGAGCTTAGTTTTTAAACTTTTTCCTTTTATAATGAATAAATAATATATTTCATAGAGAATACGATGATATATGCTGGTTGAGTTGGTAAAAGGATTGTTTCTACGTCAAAAGGCGCCCGAGTTCGAATCTCAGAATGCTGTTTTATCCCCTTTTATTATTTTTTCCTTTTAATGAAGGCTAAAATTGTAATTTTGTAATCATCTACTTCTTGTAGACCTACAATTTTTCTGAGATAATGTCGACGGCTACAATTTTTCTCACTGAATTAACTCATTTTCTTCTTCTTTTATCTATTAGTTTGTAACAAATAATGATAGATCTATCAAATAACACTGAAATTTATATTAAAATGAAAGAACTGATAGTTTTTTTCACAGATCCGATTTTTGTCCCGAACAGACCAAAATCGGGACGGTAAGAGGCTGCCAAGCGCTTTACCTCCGCGGAATCGGCCGCCTTGAGCGCGTTTTGGAACAGGGATATTTACTGTTTTAGTTTATGGATCATCAAATCAAACTCTATTGAATAATAACCAGATCAGAACTACTTACCGGCTGAAATATCATAGATTCATTGTACACTTTAGTTTTGTCACCATCCACTCATATCGTCCATACTCCATAGGAAGCAAAAACGATAAAACGGCAGTATTAGGAGATTCTCTTAAAACCAGTGTAGGAAATTAGCAATTAATTCATTACGATGGCTCCACATAGTAAATGAACAGTACATAATAATCTCACTATTCAAAGACGTAAGAGACCGATCTCGCATAATTACATAACTTTTTTTTGTCAATGACATAATTACATAACTAAATATTAAGTTCACTCTATTCGCATCACAATTTGTTCTATATGATAAAATAATATTTCAATCCAGTCGATTTTATTGATTTGATCGTAAATTTGTATGAATGTTTTTTCTACCAAAAACAAAATAATTGATGCTAGTTAGAGATAAAGGAATATCGTATTTATTAAACCCGGTTAACCAGATTATGGAGCATACGTGAACCCTGAACAAATAAATAATTAGATTCTACATCTACTCTGTTTTTTTTTTCTTTTAAAACAGTGTCACTTTACTTCATTGTTATAAAACAAAAGGGATATAAATTTATTTAAGTATATGAGAACGAATCGTTGCTAAATTTTATGTCGCAAAATTCCTAGGACCGGTTTACACGGAAGGAATAAAGAGAGAACAACTTCACGTTTTTCTCACAAAGGAACGTTTGACTAACCGGTTCACTTTGACCAAAAAAATTAACCGGTTCACTGTCGTAATTAATAGATTAAAATTAATCTAAAGTGTAATTGGATTAATTCCTATACTCACTCACTAGTCACTATAGGAGTTTTATGAATATTCACATAGTCTTATCTTATCATAGCATTTCCGACTTCCCTCATTTCAATCAATAATGAAGTTAGTGAATAAAATATGCTTCGATATTACTTTATTTTCTATTTTGTAGTGGGTAAGAATGTAAAAGAAAAAGAATATTTTTATTTTTGTTCATTACTCTATTTTTATTATAGAATAGATTAGGATTGTAGTAAATTTAACTTCACTATTAAGCTATTCCATTTAGAGAAAATAAAATTGTACTTTGGAAAATTTGTTATATTATCTTTAATGACTTACTCTATTTTTTTTTTTTAAAAAATATTAATTCTATAATAAAGTTGAATTATATTTCAGTTGTACTATATTTTAAATTAAAAAATAGAATACTATTAAAAATGCTCTTAGTTTCCATTTCCAACTTTTACTTTTGATGCGTTAGTTTATAGAATTCTTTTTTCTTAAACACTGAAACATTATATTCATATGATAACCATATTACTAGGGTTGTTCAATATGGTAAAACCAAACCGAACCGAACCGAACCGAACCAAAATAGACAATATGGTTTGGTTTTGGTATATACCATATAAACCGAATGGATGTGATTTTATAAAAACCGTAGGATTTGGATATGGTTAGGTTTATAACCGATTAAACCGAATAAACCGAACAAAACCGAACAAAAGTAGAAACATGTAAATATGTATCTATTTTATAACGACACATGAAAATCTGTTTGTTATATAAGTTAATTTTTTGTTAATAATCATTACCATATTTTTTATAGTGATAAAGAAATCCTAATTTGTAAAACATATGAATCATAATAACTAAATAATCTTTTTGCTTTATTTTAGCATTGACTATATTGATGTGAATGTTATAGATTTGATGGACAACACTTAGTAAAAATTCTTCATAATTTTTTTCTTATCTATAAACGAACAAAGTTCGTGTTCAATCGAAAAAGCATGATTTTGATGAACACTAAATATAGAAGAGTGGAAAAACTTTTCTTTCATCCTTGTGTTTTGTTTATTTTTATTTTCAAAATTTCGAACTTTAAATTTAATTCTAATTTGATTATTTTACTTGATGGTAGATGCGTTTTTAATTTTATGTTCATTTATTTGAACATATATTATGTTTTAATAAATGGTTGTGTTGACAATATGACTCTAAAATTCATATATATGACCTCAAACTAAATAATTATGTTCTTTGGTATAAAACCGAGTAAACCGAAAACCGACGGCATATAAACCGAACCGAACTGAAGTAAATGTGGATTTAGAATGGTAGTTATATTTTACTAACCGAAAAACAGAAAAAACCGAACCGAAACCGAACCGATATCCGGATTGAACACCCCTACATATTACACAAGATTATAAAGAAAACAGAGGATAGAACACAACATCAGAACCAAAGCTGACGAGCTAAATAGATCCCCGGAGTCCAAAGCCAGTGATTAAACAAATCACCAGAGTCTAAAACCAGCGGATAAAGAAATTATCCCTGAAAAATTATTACATGTCAATTGAGAGCTAAAATCCAAAAGATAAAGCTAGCTAACATAGATGAATACACTGATGGAATCTCCGTAGCAACAAGACACCTCAAACTCCAAGTATCTCTTTGATTAAAAGAACACGAACCAGATACCTCTCATAGTGAATAGCCCAGACGGATTATGGACCAAAGCTTCAAAGTTTGGGGAACATAACATATAGTTCCATTAAAACACCCAGAACTGACGAAATCAAACATGCGACAAAGAACCGATGAAGTCAAGCATGCGACTAGTTTACGTCAAGGAGAAGCAAAATAGGACGAGGCTGTAGAAGCTCGAAATCGGATTGATACAAACGATATAAAATAATGAAACGTTAAGAAAAGAAACGGAATATAAACGTAAAAACACATGGAGGCGAGATATGATCTCTTTCCTTAACTCTTAATATTCGTTCCGTAGTGAGACGGAACTGTACGAATATGGAGTCCTAGGATACAACCATGGCGAGACGATTCACGCTTCACTCGTGAACGCCCTATCGAACTAATATTTCTACAAACCCCTCTCTGAACTTATGTTTAGGATTTTTTGCTGTTGGTTTTGCGATGTAAAAGGTGAGAAATGAGAGAGGAGGAGACAGATTATTTAAAGAAAAGTCGTGGAGCGGTTTTTCGAAATTGTAACGAAAAGATCTCGGAAATCTCGGAAGTTATGCGTTGAGAAACTTTCTCCGCAAGATCTCTCCACTTTGACTCGTTCTAATCCATTTCGAAAAGACAAACTTCGTGTCGTTTTTTCACAAACGTCATGCTGTTTTTTGGAAATGAAATGGCAAAACGTTGAGCTTAACTTGGTCCAAAAAGAATCTTATTGGGCCGGAGACCCGAGACCCGAGACCCGAGACCCAAGACCCAAGACCCAAGACCCAAGCCCAAGCCCAAGCCCAAGCCCAAGCCCACGCCCAAGCCCACGCCGGACGGACGGCGGCGGCGGCGGCGCGCGCGTGGGGGGCGAGAGCCTATCCTCTCATGTGCGTCATTTGATCAAGTGTTAGAGTGGATACATTTATATATCACTCAAACTTTTCTCTCTTACTCGATGTGGGACAAATCCCACTCCCATCATTAAAGCTAACGGGTTTTTTAATTGTACCTGCAGCCCATTTCTCTTCAGTATTTGCCTTTTATTCATTAGCCATCAGGCTTTAAATAAATTGTCCCAACAATCCCCCACATAAATAGAAATGACTCTAAACATATGCAGACTAAATACAGACTCGATAGACTCTAAAAAAAATAACTTACTGACTAGACTTATACTACGACTGCATGCATGCACTTATCGAGAGTGTTTGCGAAAAATCATTGTGTTTGAGTAGTGGCACTTTTAAGCCTTGAACCACTCATAGTTAATATCTGTCGGGTTTACTTTACCAGAAGGTGAACATGATGTCTTGAACCAACCGGTGTTTTATGTAGACCGAGACAACAGGCATAACACAGCTTCTTTTCTCATAGAACTTAGTTCTCTATTGTGTTCATTGTGGCCCTGAACTATTCATGGTTTTCATGAGTGAACTTAGAGAATATAGCCTTGCCTTCATTCTCCTAGAAACGGCCCCATTTCACACTCATTAGGTGATTGACCATGAAAAGTATTGAGTAATACTCCGCTTAAGAAAGCTATGGAATCATTAAAAGCTGATGCTTATCCTTCTCACACTTGTTAGCACTTTTATCATCTTAGGATCTTGGATGAGACTACTCTGTCTCAAAGTGCTTTGGTTAGATTTTGTTTGATTTTGTTTTCCCTTTGAACCTACGTCTTGGGATCTCCAGTCATGATAGGTAGGGTTGCAATCAAGCATCCACATTCGTTATAGGCTTTAAACTCATTCCTTTTGATGATTTAGAAACAATATCTCGTGGCAACCTATTAGTAAATGGATCCGCTAGGTTGTCAGCCGATTTGATGTAGTCTATTGTGATTACACCATTTGAGATAAGTTGTCTAATGGTTTTATGTCGTCTTCTGATGTGACGAGATTTACCATTGTAGAGATTATTCTCGAGCCCGAGCTATAGCTGATTGACTATCGCAATGTATTCTTATAGCTGGCATGTGTTTCTCCCACATAGAATATCTTCCAAAAATTTCTAAGCCATTCAGCTTCTTCGATGCTTTGTCTAAGGCTATGAACTCAGACTCCATTGTGGATCCGCTAACACTGCTTGTTTGGTAGATTTCCATGATATTGCTGCTCCTCCTAGTGTAAAGACATATCCACTTGTGAATTTTGAGTTTTTAGAATCTGATATCCAATTAGCATCACTGTATCCTTCTAAACCTGCTGGTTCTTTACCATAGTGAAGCCCAAAATCTTTGATGTACCGCAAGTAGTTGAGTACTCTCGTTATAGCTTTCCAGTGTGTATGACCTGGATTACTTGTATATCGACTCAGTACGCTATCGCATGCTCTAGATCTGGTCTGGTACAATTGGTCAAGTACATAAGACTTCCAATCACACGCATACTGCTTTTGTGAAACCGATTCACCAATTCTTTGTCAAGTGCATTTGGGGATCTAACGGAGTTTTGCCGCACCATTAGAGTAATTTTAAATCTCTAATATTGTTTGAGCATAATGGGATTGGGTTAAGATAATTCCATTTGAATTTCTTGTAATTTTAATCCCGAGAATAACATTTGCTAATCCCAAGTCCTTCATCTCAAATTTTCCTTTGAGCATGTCTTTGTTTGATTGATTATGTCTTTATTGCTTCCAATAATGAGCATATCATCTACATATAGACATAGCAAAACATACGCATTTTTGGTAGTTTTGTAATATACGCATTTATCACATTCATTAATTTTGAATCCATTTGATATCATTGTGCTATCAAACTTTTCGTGCCATTGTTTAGGGGCTTGTTTAAGCCCATAAAGTGACTTTACAAGTCGGCATACTTTGTCTTCCTGTCCTGGAATGACAAAACCCTCAGGCTGTTTCATGTAAATTTCCTCTTCTAAATCACCATTTAGAAAAGCGGTTTTTACATCCATTTGATGAATTTCTAGGTCTCTTAAAGCTGCGATTGCTATCATCAGCCTTATTGATGTTATTCTTGTTACTGGAGAATATGTATCAAAATAGTCAAAGCCTTCCGTTTGTCGGAATCCTTGAACTACAAGCCTAGCTTTGTGTTTTCCACCAGGTGTTCCATCAGGGTTTGATGTTCGTGTCAAAATCCATCTATTCCCTAATGCTTTGCAGCCAGGTGGTAAATCCGTAATGTACCATGTATAATTTTGCATGATAGAATCGAATTCACTTCTAACAGCTTCGCTCCAAAACGGAGCGCCTGGTGAAGACATGGCTTCGCCAAAGTTTTGGAACATTTTCTACTAAAATGCCATTAGAAATCTTCACCAAAAGATTTTTCCTTTCGAGCTCTTTTGCTCCTTCTAGTTCATCTTCTTTTTCATTTTCGAAATATCATTTGTCGATGTATCGACGTTTGTCTCAATTCATCGAAGTCATTATCGTTGTCTCTTTCTTCTCGAAGTTCGCTTAGAACCTTGTTTTTCCTTGTATGGAAAAATATTTTCAAGAAAGATGCATTTCTTGATTCCATGACTGTATTTTCATGGATATCTCGATATTGCAGATTTATGTACCGAAATCAATAAGCGATACTATTATGTGCATATCCGATGAAAATGCAATCCACGCTTTAGGTCCAATAGTGACCTTCTTTGGTGGTGGTACCGCAACTTTTGCCAAGCACCCCCACACTTTGAGGTATTTATACGAAGGTAAAGTACCTTTCCATAATTCATATGGAGTTTTGCGAGTTACTTTGTGTGGAATTTTGTTGAGGATATAATTAGTGGTAAGCAACGCTTCCCCCCACATGTTCTCGGGTAACGCATTCTGCAACATTGCATTCATCATCTCTTTAAGAGTTCGATTTTACGTTCAGCAACTCCATTAGATTCTGTTGAATAAGGAGCTGTAGTTTGATGAATAATTCCATGTTCTTTACAGAATGCATTGAACGATCCATCATACTCACCTCCTCTATCGCTTATAACTAGTTTAATAGTTGTTTTAAGCTGATTTTCTACCTCGAGTTTAAATTCTTTGAATTTTTCTAAGGTTTCATCTTTGCTATGTAATAGATATACATAACAATATTTTGTGCAGTCATCTATGAAGGTCACAAAGTACTTTTTCCCACCTCTAGTTGGCATGTATTTTAAATCACATAAATCGGTGTGAATTAAATCTAGAGGTTTATTAGTTCTTTCAACACGAGGTGAGAGCGTTTTTGTGAGCTTAGCCTGTACGCATACTTCACATTTTTGTTTACTTGTTTTATATTTAGGAATTAGATTTAAGTTCATTAATCTTTGTATGAATTTGTTGTTTACATGGCCTAATCTTTCATGCCATATATTAAAAGACTTAACCAAATAAGCAACTGGCTCTTTCTTATTCATTGAAACTTTTGGAGCTACAATTTTTGGGAGGACTGTCATTACATTCAACTTGACCAGTCCATTCTTAACATACCCCTTTCCCAAATACATCCCATTTTTCCTAATCACGAGCTTGTCCGCCTCAAAACTTGTGGCGAATCCATTCTTGCTGAGCAAGGTTCCCGAGACCAGATTCTTCCTCATGTCAGACACATGCTTCACATTCGTCAGAATGACCTCACGTCCAGATGTGATCTTCAAAATCACATTGCTGCGTCCTTCAATCTTGGAGACTGCAGTGTTCCCCATTTTGAGCTTCTCCGCTGTCTTGCTTTTCTGATAGGTGCTGAACATCGCCCTATCGGTGCAAATGTGGGTGGTTGCACCAGTGTCATACCACCATTCCTTGGGATTGTTGCTTTCAACCATGTTGGCCTCAGTCACCACAGCAACGAGATCATCCTCAATGAGATTTGCTTGAGCCTTCTCATGCTTGATCTTGCTGCGAAACTCAGCAGTCTTGTGCCCCACTTTGCGGCAGTAGTGATATTTCCCCTTGAATTTCTCCACATTCGCATTGATTTCAATGCCTTTGTTCTTGAAGTTTTACCAGTAGCCTTCAGGGCTGCACCTGCTTTGGAAGGCTTAGCAGGAGATTGAGCATGTGCCTTTCCTTTGCCTTTGTGCTCAGCCATGTTGACATTATGCTCCTTAGTATTTGCAGTTTCAGCAAGTCGGTTCCTGGATTCCATCTGAAGCCTCATGATGAGATCCTCGAGTCCCATCTTCTTCTTCTTGTGCTTCAAGTAATTCTTGAAATCCGCATAGCTTGGAGGAAGCTTTTGAATGAAGCTGAGAGTTGTGAATGTCTCGCAGATGGACATTCCTTCAGCAGTGATTTCATGGCAAATGAGCTGAAACGCTTCCACCTGATCCATGATGGGTTTTGAATCCACCATTTTGAAGTCATGGAATTTTGCAACTACATACTTCTGGCAGCCAGCGTCCTCACCTCTGTACTTCTTGTCCAGTGATCTCCATAGCTCCTTCGCAGTGGGGATATCAAAATAGACCCGGTACAATGGATCAATGAGGCGACCCAAAATGTACCCTTTGCAGATGAAGTCAGAATGCACGCATATGTCAACACTTGCGAGAGTGTGCACATCATCAATCCCGTAAGGGATCAGGGGATTGTCCTCCTGGATGAACTTGTCCAACTTCAATGTTGTCAGGAAGAACTTCATCTTCTTCTGCCACGTTTTGAAGCCTTTGCCATCAAACTTGTCGGGCATCAATCCCTGAGTGAACACACTAGGTACTGTCGAAGGAGTTGAAACTGCAACCGGAGCATTTCAGGTTCCTTCAATTGAGGCCGTTTGATAAAGACAAGCACCGAAAAGGCTACGGCGAGTGGTTTCATCAGCACCATTACCCACTGGTAGGGTAGTTGTTGTCGTTGTTGCAGCAATGGTTCCAACGTTTGTCAACGTTGCATCAGTTGCTGACACATTGAGTGGAGTTTGAGTGATGGTAGCGTCAATGGGGGTGATGTTGCTAGGATCCGTCATTTTTCTGTTTGCAAAGAACACATGAAAGCGGATTAGTACTCCATTCAATATACAACATATAACATATTATTTTGAAGCAAAATAACAGTTTAAAAATCGATTTTCATTTTTGGTATTTGAACCAAATCAAATCGACACAAGTCTGAGAAAACGTTTTGCAAACTCGCTTAAAAGCGTTCGCAGAAACCATTTATATAGACTTAGAATGTATCTAAAAACGTTTCGCGGATGATGCTATAGGCAAACCACAAACCCGTTTTGATTAGAAGTAAGAAACATTACGCGGATAAGCGTAAAGCAAATCACAAACATCGTTTTGAAAAAACGTTTTGATCTGTATAGAACAAAAAACGTTTCGCGGATAAGCTTTAAAAGCAAATCCAAACCCGTTTCAATGAGAAACTAGAACGTTTCGCGGAAATACAAAGCGCAAATCGCAAACATCGTTCCGTCTGATAAGCAAAAACCGTTCGCAAATCCTTATGAAAGCCGTTTCATAAAACCATAATATCAATCCGCAAGCTTTAGATAGAAAGCGATTAAGAGTTAAGATTGTAGAAGCTCGAAATCGGATTGATACAAGCGATATAAAATAATGAAACGTTAAGGAAAGAAATGGAATATAAACGTAAAAACACATGGAGGCGAGATATGATCTCTTTCCTTAACTCTTAATATTCGCTCCGTAGTGAGACGGAACTGTACAAATATGGAGTCTCAGGATATAACCATGGCGAGACGATTCACGCTTCACTCGTGAACGCCCTATCGAACTAATATTTCTACGAAACACTCTCTGAACTTACGTTTAGGGATTTTTTGCTGTCGGTTTTGCGATGTAAAAGGTGAGAAATGAGAGAGGAGGAGACGGATTATTTAAAGAAAAGTCGTGGAGCGGTTTTTCGAAATTGTAACGAAAAGATCTCGGAAATCTCGGAAGTTATGCGTTGAGAAACTTTCTCCGCAAGATCTCTCCACTTTGACTCGTTCTAATCCATTTCGAACAGACAAACTTCGTGTCGTTTTTCACAAACGTCATGCTGTTTTTTGGAAATGAAATGGCAAAACGTTGAGCTTAACTTGGTCCAAAAAGAATCTTATTGGGCCGGAGGCCCTCCACTAAGACCCAAGACCCAAGACCCAAGACCCCAGACCCGAGCCGGACTGACGGCGGCGGCGGCGCGCGCGTGGGGGGCGAGCCTATCCTCTCATGTGCGTCATTTGATCAAGTGTTAGAGTGGATACATTTATATATCACTCAAACTTTCCTCTCTTACTCGATGTGGGACAAATCCCACTCCCATCATTAAGGGTAACGGGCTTTTTAATTGTACCCGCAGCCCATTTCTCTTCAGTATTTGCCTTTTATTCATTAGCCATCAGGCTTTAAATAAATTGGCCCAACAGAGGCTTCGATCAGACCTCTTGGTTGAAGACAGGAAGCGTATCACCTCAAACCGGCCTAAGACAATCTTGAGAAGCAAGATGGAAGAAGAATCGAGACAGAGTGAAGCTAAAGAGACTATCAAGGAGAAGAAGGAACATACCGATTTGGAGATGAACCACCACATTGTTAATCAAATAGATCTGGAAATTACAATACAAATCTAGCCAAAATATGATCCGATCTAACCAGATCAGAATCTGCAGATTTATAACTCCGAATTGACATGCAACAACACCGAATGAAAATAGACTGAAAATAGAGATGAGAAACTCCGACTCCGGCGCTAAGAAAGCCGCCGGAGTCGGTGATCGGAGAAGATGGTTAAGAATTCTCAGAGAGAATGCAAAGGATTTTAGAGAGAGAGAGAGTTTGTCAGTTAAATAGTTGATGTTAGTTTATAGAATTCACAGTGAAATATATTAACTTATATTACAATGTTGAATTATTAATTTGAACCGGAAAGAAAGTCTAATGCTGAAAAAGATAAAGCAAAATATTATATATTAAGTTTCTGGAATTAAAATTCTATAGTATTTCGAAAATCCAGTATATTTGTATGTTTTAGAGGTAGAATTATATTTATCTTTTCAAAAAAAAGAATTATATTTATACGGTATGAAATTTAGAACATTAATAACGGTGATACTGTTAATACTCTTTTTTCGTAACACATACTACTAACTAGGTGTTTTACCCGCATTTGCGGGCTTAATAATTTTACAAAAATGTATATAGATATATTATCAATTCAAAAACCATTAGAATAAATTATTTTTAGGTTTTAAATATTCATTAATTAATAAAATATTAAATTTTATATACAATATTTTTTATTATTTTTATAAAATATATTTATTATGTAAAATAAACTTCAAAACATTAATATACACTTAAAACTATATACATGGATTTATATTTATTTTTAAAATATTATGATGTAAAATATTTTTGGATAACATAATATAAAATCTTTTAGATAATAATGATTATAAAATTAAGGAAATTCGTTTTTAATTTATAGGTAATTATATATTATGTTAGATATATATAAATAGAAACGGTTAATGTTACTAAACAATTTTAATATAATAAATATATATAATATTTTAATATTACTAAAGTAAATATTTTAACTATGATATTATCATTAGATTTTTTAATTATACTCAAGATAATGATAAATTATCAGCTAATCGCTTAAATTATTTATTGAGATTAATAATTGACAAAATAAGACTAAACTACTTACATATATTTATATTTATTTTTAAAATATTATAATATAAAATATTTTTGAATAACATAATATAGAATCTTTTTAGATAATCATGATTATAAATTAATGAAATTCGTTTTAAATTTATGGGTAATTATATATTATGTGTAGAATATTTTTTGAATAACATAATATAGAATCTTTTTAGATAATCATGATTATAAATAATTGAAATTTGTTTTACATTTATGGATAATTATATATTATTTGATATATATATATTTGGTTTAATATTACTAAATGAAATATAATATAAACACGTATATCATATTTAGTATTACTAAAGTAAATATTTTAACTATGATATTATCATTAAAATTTTTAATTATTATCAAGAAAATGATAAATTATCAACTAAATCACTAAAATTATTTATTAAAGTGATTATAAAATATGATTAAACCTAAAATTAAGAAGAACATGACACCTAAGCCAAATCGCTTCATAAATAATAGTATAATAAATATGAAAATAAATAAAATTACCAATTAAAATTATGAAGAACATAACAAATAATTAAATAACCTATATTACGGAGATTATGATAAATAAGTAAACATAAAATTATTAAAAATATAACAAATAAATAAATTACCTAAAATTATAGAAACTATGACAAATAATCAAAATTACCTAATATTATGAAGAAATTGACAAGTAAGCAAAATCACTTCATAAATAATAGTATAGATAGATACTCCCAATACTCCTAATCTAATTTGACAACTACTTTTCACATCTAATCATTAAATAATATTTATGGCAATAAAAATATAAAAACAATATTTTCTCTATTTTAAACATATTAGCCCAAAATAAGAGTACTTGCACTCACTCCATTTCTTCCCAATAAATTAAAGCACATCTAAAAAAAAGATATCGAAGTATCAGCTCTTCATTATCTCTCTCTCTCTCTCCCTTTCATTCTGAAACAAATGAAGTAGAGAAGTAAATGTTCACCAAACTTACTGTAAAGCCTGCAACTTTCTTTCTTCTTCTTCTTTGCTTCATTCAAGTACGTCTCTGCTTTGCCTTCTCTGATTCTAAACTTCTCTCTGCATATATGTCTTCCATGAAAAAAATCCAATAAAAAGTCTTTTCTCTCGAGCTATTGTTACTGTTTTCTCAGATAATGTATAACATATTGGTGTTAACAGTTACGTTTGCTTCTTTCTTTTGAATATATTACTCAAGTAACATTTTCTTGGTTTTAATTGTGCAGACTAAAATTTCAAGAACCAGAGTAGTTGTTGCAGATCTAGTTAGAGAAAGTTAAATCAATTGAAGGAAAAAAATGAGTAAAGAAGAGTTTATGAAGATACAGGTTTGCTCACCACCTTTTTTTTTCTCGTTTTCTATCTTATTATTCTTACAGTAATATGAGAGTTCACTCTGTTTTTTTTCTCTGTTGTGGTGTTTTCTTGTGTAGACTTGTGTTCTAAAAGTGAACATTCACTGTGATGGCTGTAAGCAAAAAGTGAAGAAAATCTTGCAGAAAATTGAAGGTAGAGTAAAAAGAAAAAGAAAAAAAAAATTCACCTTCTACATTTTGACTTTCTGAAATCTTCTCATTTAAATTCAGATTTGACTAAACTCTAGGCTAAGTTGTTTTTTGGTTCCTGGAACAGGTGTTTTCACGACTAAGATAGATGCAGAGCAAGGGAGAGTGACGGTAACTGGAAACGTAGACCCTTCTGTTCTTATCAAGAAGCTCTTGAAATCTGGTAAACATGCCGAAATCTGGGGAGCTCCAAAGGGAAATAACACCAATCAGAACCAACCCAACTTGGCCAATCAGTTCAAAGGCATGCAGATTGACCACGGCGGCAAAGGCGGTGGAAACAATAACAAAGGTCAGAAGGGAGGCGGTGGTGGCGGTGGTGGACCGCCACCGAAGATGGGTAGTGGTGGACCGCCAATGAAGATGGGTGGTGGTGGTGGACCGCCAATGAAGATGGGTGGTGGTGGTGGGCCGCCTATGAAGATGGGTGGTGGTGGAGGAGGAGGAGGAGGAGGAGGTGCGCCGCCAATGAAAATGGGTGGTGGTGGGCCGCCAATGAAGATGGGTCTTCCACAGTTAACTCCACAACAGATGCAGCAGCTGAATCCACAACAACTGCAGCAGCTTCAGCAGATGAAAGGGTTTCAAGATCTGAAGCTTCCTCCTCAGATGAAGGGTCCAGGCCCTGGTTCTGTTCCTGTGAACAAGAATCCTAATCAGAAGGCTGTGAAGTTTGACGTTCCTGAAGATGATGATGACGATTTCAGTGATGATGAATTCGATGATGATGAGTTTGATGAAGATGACGAGTTTGATGATGATGATTTGGAGGATGATGAGTTTGATGATCACCCTCCTCCGCCTAACAAGATGAAGCCTATGATGGGTGGACCTGGTGGTAACATGATGATGCCTAACATGTTGATGCCTAACGCTCAACAGATGTTAAACGCTCACAAGAACGGCGGTGGTCCTGGACCCGCCGGTGGTAAGATTGTGGGTAAAGGAGGCCCCGGTGGTGTCCCTTTTCCTGTTCAAATGCCTAGCGGCGGCGGAGGTAATGGTGGTAAGAAGGGAGGTCCTGGTGGAGGTTGTGGAGGTAATGTGGGGAATCCAAATCAAAACGGAGGCAAAAACGTTGGTAAAAGCGGTGGTGGTGGTGGACAGTTTGATGAAAAAAATGGGGGAGGTGGTGGTGGTCCTAACGGTAATAAAGGTGGTGGCGGAGGCCAGATGATCGGTGGTCCCAACGGAGGCAAAAAAGGTGGTGCTGGCGGTGGCGGCGGCGGCGGCGGAGGAGGACCCATGAGTGGAGGACTCCCACCGGGTTTCCGGCCAATGGGAGGCAGCAATGGTGGTGGACCTCCGACCATGATGCCAATGGGTGGGGCAATGGGTGGTCCAATTGGTAATCTACCATCAATGGGTGGTGGTGGTGGTCCTGGTCCAATGGGTAATAATAATATGCCGGCGGTTCAAGGATTACCCGCAATGGGTCCAGGAGGTGGCGGCGGCCCATCCGTAGGAGCTCCTCCAGGATATTTCCAAGGCCATGGAAGCAACGGTGGTGGCCAAGACTCGGTGCCTGGAAATCCCTACTTGCAACAGCAACAGCAACAACAATACTTGGCGGCCGTTATGAACCAGCAACGAGCCATGGGCAACGAACGTTTCCAGCCGATGATGTACGCTCGACCACCTCCCGCTGTCAACTACTTGCCACCTGAACCGTACCAACAACATCCATACACGTATCCGTATCCATACCCATATCCGCCTCATGGTGGTGATCAGTATTCTCATTACTTCAATGATGAGAACACATCAAGCTGCAACATTATGTGAGCAAACGAAAAAACAAAACAACATCAAAAGTTGCCAATAGTTTGTGTATCCGTCTGGTCTGTGATTATACATGGAAATGGGGGGTTTTCTTAATGGTTTAAGGGTTCTTATAATCCTTCTTCTAAACTCCAACGGATCAAATCCTAAGTTATATTAGGGTTTTCCTTTCTTTTTAATTTGTGATAGTTCTTAAGTAACTCTTATAGAATCAAAAATATATAAAATCAAAAGAATATTTTATATTGCAATTTTTGTCTGGGTTCTTACTTCTTAACGAGATCCTAGTGTTCATATGTGCTGTCTAGATGTTTCAGAAAAATAAATAAAAATAAAGCCATAATGGAATGAGTTTTTTTCTTTTTTTAATATAAAGTGACTCATGATATTTTGTTATTCTTTGTATAGAATATGCGCAATTGCGATGAACAAGTTTGGTAGATACTAGATACCAAACCCCTTCAAGTCTAGCTGCGATTAGTGATATTGACACTTGTGATTCAATAAACTCTTTGTTTTGGAGAAGTCTTTGTTTTGAAAACCTATTAATAAATTGTTTATCCGTATATTTTTTATTAACTCGATCTTGAAATCGAGAAAACTCGTCGGAGAAGTACTTTATTTCCTTTTGCCAAACTGAGCAAACATAATGAGTAATGGAATTGGAATTGTGTCCCACCCACTATAGTTTTAGATCATATTGTCCATTTGGCTTTAGCTTTAATTTTTCGCTTTTGTTATTAGGTTTGAATATATTTATAAAAGGAAAAAGATTACAAAGACTAAAGTAAACAGATTAGTTATATTTTAAATAATAAAAAGAAAGACAACAAAAACGCTGAATGTGAGGATAGCAACATCTGCTTTACTCTCCTCACCAGTGATTTGCACAATCAAATAATATCTAGGCCGGTTTAATTTCGTAATTAACAAAGTCAAAGCTTATAATGAATAACAAAAGATGATCATCATCGTCATTATAATCATTACGATGATGTATGCATGTATGATCAAGATGGTGATGATAGATGATGAATGGGACCCATATAAGTGAAATTAAATGGACTCTTGCGGCAGCTACTAGTGTTTAGCGTCACTGACTCAGCACACGTTTCTTCTCTTTCTCATTCTTATGTTTTTGTACACGTTACATAACACACAATCTTATTAATAAAGCGCTTTGGATTCACCCAGATTTTGCTTCTTTCATACGTATTTTGCTTTTATTACTTTAAAAAGTTAATTTTATAATTCACTTAGAATTTTTGTCTGGGTTCTTACTTCTTAACGAGATCCTAGTGTTCATATGTGCTGTCTAGATGTTTCAGAAAAATAAATAAAAATAAAGCCATAATGGAATGAGTTTTTTCTTTTTTAATATAAAGTGACTCATGATATTTTGTTATTCTTTGTATAGAATATGCGCAATTGCGATGAACAAGTTTGGTAGATACTAGATACCAAACCCCTTCAAGTCTAGCTGCGATTAGTGATATTGACACTTGTGATTCAATAAACTCTTTGTTTTGGAGAAGTCTTTGTTTTGAAAACCTATTAATAAATTGTTTATCCGTATATTTTTTATTAACTCGATCTTGAAATCGAGAAAACTCGTCGGAGAAGTACTTTATTTCCTTTTGCCAAACTGAGCAAACATAATGAGTAATGGAATTGGAATTGTGTCCCACCCACTATAGTTTTAGATCATATTGTCCATTTGGCTTTAGCTTTAATTTTTCGCTTTTGTTATTAGGTTTGAATATATTTATAAAAGGAAAAAGATTACAAAGACTAAAGTAAACAGATTAGTTATATTTTAAATAATAAAAAGAAAGACAACAAAAACGCTGAATGTGAGGATAGCAACATCTGCTTTACTCTCCTCACCAGTGATTTGCACAATCAAATAATATCTAGGCCGGTTTAATTTCGTAATTAACAAAGTCAAAGCTTATAATGAATAACAAAAGATGATCATCATCGTCATTATAATCATTACGATGATGTATGCATGTATGATCAAGATGGTGATGATAGATGATGAATGGGACCCATATAAGTGAAATTAAATGGACTCTTGCGGCAGCTACTAGTGTTTAGCGTCACTGACTCAGCACACGTTTCTTCTCTTTCTCATTCTTATGTTTTTGTACACGTTACATAACACACAATCTTATTAATAAAGCGCTTTGGATTCACCCAGATTTTGCTTCTTTCATACGTATTTTGCTTTTTATTACTTTAAAAAAGTTAATTTTATAATTCACTTAGAATTCTTGTATGCGGCAGTTTCATTATCTAGAATCTAGAAAATTATTTACTGCTACATTTGCTTTTTTAATGATTACATACTAACGAGATTAATTCATTATATTGACAAAAGAAGTGATGAATGAGAAGACTAGTTAAGGCTTAGAACAGGCTGCTCGAGGTGCGACACTATGTTTATTACTTTGCTTGTTTACAGCATTAACGCTATCCCACGGTGAATCACTAGTTTTTACTACTCAGTTAAACTGCGTTTTTTCCGCTTTACCAACCAATAACCCGTTACAAATTTTGACAGATCAACCATCTTTGTCCTCTGTTTTCTCTTTGGGTCCCATGGTTTCTTTAGTTTGTCCCTTCATATTAGTATTATATTTCATTTAGTCATGGCCAAAAGCGAAAAAGTGAATCTTCAGTGTTCACATTTTACAAATAAAATTAAAAAATTTTGTATTCAGTATCATGCATGTATGTGAATTTTAATTCGAGTAAAGACAATACCAACACTATCAAAAACTACTACTATACCAGATGTGCCAGTCGATTGTTATTGCTTACAACAATAACTTAAAAACCTAAGGAAATTTATTGCTATAACAATAATTATAGCAATAGCAAAAGAAACTACAGCAATAGCGAAAATCTACAACAATAACCTAGAAATCTAAGAAAAAATATTACGATATCACAAAAACTACTTACTTTTTTAAAAAAAAAAAACTATAAACCTAAGAAGCAAGTATTACCAAATTATATACTTCAATTTTATAAACTTCTTTTAATAATAAATTTTTAAAAATAATATTCCATTTCAAAAAGTAAATACATCAATTGAGTTTTTCTTTAAAGAATCTACCAAAAGTTAGATAGCTAGAGTAATTGAAAGCAAAGGAGTTCAGCTTCTGCTACAGACTGATCTTAGTCAGATAAACCTTCGTGTTCAGGAACTATCCAATGAGAAAGTGGCAGGTCATAGGAACTAAATTATTGAGCGTTATAACGTCTGCATGACAGCCTGTATAGGAGACGCGTGGGACCCTCCCTTCACCCTTTACTTGCTCGCCGGTTACGAAACCGCGCGAACGACGAGTGAGTTATGATGACGTGATGTTATTGTTAAGTTGTGTTAACGCCGTTAAATTGCTATAATTGTCATGTCAAATATAGAAGTTAAATAAGGATATTTTTGATAATTTTTAAAAATGTAGCAGGGGGCCACGTAATTTATAAAAGTTGGTATGCTTCATAATTACTCACAAGCAGAGTGAAAAAACTAAACAAAAACAAAGGAGCTTTATGAATTAAAGCAAATGTTCCCTCTTCGTACCATGAAAACCTGCATACCAATCGAATTGCGGGCAGGCACTAGACCATTCATTCACCTATTTTAGTTTAACTTAAATTTGTTTTTTTTTTTTGTAATTAAATGTATAGCCAGTGCCCAGACCCTGGAATTTTAAAAGCTAAAACCAATTTAATAAAATCTTTTGGCTCTAATTTAACAAATTTCCATCTATATTATTTGAATTGTTATGTCTACTATGTATATTAGTTCTTAAAATTTTAAGAATTTAAAACCAATTTTGCAATTTTTATGTCCAGAGACGAAACTTTTATAGAAGACATGCATGTATCATTTAGCAAAAAAAAAAGTATGCATGTATCTGTAATTGCTATGTGAATGTGATCGATAAAACATGTGTAATGTATATATATATACAGATAGAGAGACAAGAAAGCTGAGTAATCAAGCAACAAGACACGAACGGGTCACGGGCTTATAGAAAACTCAAAGCACTAGAAAACAATTTCGATACATATATGCATGAAACTAATATAGAGAGTCACAGAGATTTTTTGGTGGGTCTAACATGGACATAGATAATGGCATAATCTTATCTTTGCAACCCAGATTGTTGCAACAGTCTTTTCTCTCCTACGAATAATAATTTGTTTTTTATATGTAAGATGTATTGTTTATGTAATTTGTATGTAAACTAATTTATAGTGCAGTCGATCGATTATCATAAGATCCAAATAAAAGCTTATCAGAAAAGACTTGTCCTTGTAATGCATATGATTGATTCAATTTATGAGTGTGCTTTAGTCGATACGAATCCTTTCATTTCCTTTTATATCTTTTTTTGTCAACTATCCATTTATTTATTTTTCTTTTGTTTTGTTTTCAAACAAATATATTAGTACCGCAATATTTTGGTTTTTCATATATTTTCTTACAGGAATAATAATTGCTATTGTCACTCTCGAGCCCCATACATGTTTCTGGTAAGCACCACGTGAAAGATATGAAAATATCTATTTAACTAAACTAAACAAAAACAAAGGAGCTTTATGAATTAAAGCAAATGTTCCCTCTTCGTACCATGAAAACCTGCATACCAATCGAATTGCGGGCAGGCACTAGACCATTCATTCACCTATTTTAGTTTAACTTAAATTTGTTTTTTTTTTTTGTAATTAAATGTATAGCCAGTGCCCAGACCCTGGAATTTTAAAAGCTAAAACCAATTTAATAAAATCTTTTGGCTCTAATTTAACAAATTTCCATCTATATTATTTGAATTGTTATGTCTACTATGTATATTAGTTCTTAAAATTTTAAGAATTTAAAACCAATTTTGCAATTTTTTATGTCCAGAGACGAAACTTTTTATAGAAGACATAGTTAAAATTGTTCACATAACTGGAATAGCTAGATTTGTTTTAAAAAAAAAGCATACTTAAAATTAGTCAATGTTTTACGTGGAAGTTTGAAAAGGCATAGAAGCAGATGTACTCCTCTTACACAAGATGGCTCAGCCACTGGTTATGTCCACAATTGGCTCTGTGTATATAGCCAAGATTGTTTTGGTGCAAATTTTTTTTTGAATGAATGTTAAATTATATTAGATAAACAAACATTTGTACAATAGCTGTGGCATTGTTGTTTTTACAAGTTTTAATATCTAATCAAAACCAAACAAGTTAATGTATGGGTTTATCACGTGAAGGTTGGGTCATGCAATCCGAAATATTATACATGTACGTACGTGTGTGTATATTACGTATGTATGTGATGTGTTTTGATATGAGAAAGAAAACAAACCATGCATCAAAATTGTTTGGTGCAGACATTAAAATACAGAGGTGCCCAAGTGGGTGTGACAGAAACAGAAAGAGCGTGTGTGATATTTGAGAGCCCCGAAAAGAGATTATTGGAGAAAGGAAGTGAGCACATGGAGAAGCTTGTTTGTGTTTCCGATGATGAAAGAAGGGAATATTACAAACCAACAAAAGTCAAATCTGTCTTATTTGGAACTCAAGGATCTGAGAATCGTTTTGACAACTGATCAAGCAGAACATTCAAGAAAAAAAATATAAAAGAGCTTTCAACTTTTTTTAACTCTTTTTTTTTTCAAAATATCAGGATACATGTTGAAAAGACAGTAGATACATCATACATACGTTGACAAAAAAAGATACATCATAGATATAAATAAGACATACATGTTTATAGAAACCTCGGCTACTATATATATACACTGTAAATATGTTTAAACTAAATAGAAGATAGTTCCAAAATTTAAGTCTGAATTAGATTTGTGAGGTTTTATGAAACTCGTATAAGTTGGATTTGGGTTCGGTTTTTAGAAACATTTTCGTTATCTTAATTTGTTGAAAGTATAAAAAGGTGAAACATTCCTTTGATCTCATATTGAACTTCTTCTCCTTGACATTTACTTGTATTAGTCAATAATCTCAAACCACCACCACCACGAAAAATAGTCAATGCATACTTTTGTGTGTTAACAAATACATTACCACAAATGCTTTTATGTAAACCTAACAAATGTAATAAGTAAAAAACTAAGTTTAGTGCACTCTGCGCTCTGCTTTTTTTTCTATCACGTTTCTCATATTTGGAAAGCTATTACTTCCTTATCTTACCATTATGATTTTCATCCATTATAAAAGTTATAAATCTATTGACTTTTGGTAAGAAAATTAAATGGCTCACGTGAACCTGGTAGAAGAAGCAAAGCAAAGCGAAGACAACTTTGACAAACAACTAAGCAAGTATGGCTTTCGTACAGTTTTAGAGTATTGATCTAAATAAATTATCTTGTAAATATTACTTATTGACTGTTTCAGTTACCAGGTTTAGTATATGCATTATGTTTTCTTTATTATCTGCTATTTACTCAAATAAAGTATTGCGTTTTGACTTTTGAGTATCGTTTAGTTATGCAAATGGACACTGATACTACGTAGGATTTGCATCCACGAGTTTTCGCTTAACGTAGCAGGAAGAAACGAATCGTAATGGCCGAATAAACCACACACAAACTAACGGCTAGTATACGACTGTTCAACAACAACAACAAAATAAAGGAAGGAAACTAAAGCCATATATATTCCTTATTGTATTGTATATTTTTGGGTTTGATCTATGTTAGTCTGATCAAGTCACGATAATATTCAAAATTTCAGACTCGAGCGGTTTGTTCATATTAAATCATTTATATCACTGTGAACATAGCTGGAGTGCTGGACTAAAGACTGTACCTCAATTTCTGCATAATTGTACTACATAATTACTCATTATCGTGTATTCGTAATAGTCTACTTTAAGTATGCATGTATCATTTAGCAAAAAAAAAAAAAGAGTATGCATGTATCTGTAATTGCTATGTGAATGTGATCGATAAAACATGTGTAATGTATATATATATACAGATAGAGAGACAAGAAAGCTGAGTAATCAAGCAACAAGACACGAACGGGTCACGGGCTTATAGAAAACTCAAAGCACTAGAAAACAATTTCGATACATATATGCATGAAACTAATATAGAGAGTCACAGAGATTTTTTGGTGGGTCTAACATGGACATAGATAATGGCATAATCTTATCTTTGCAACCCAGATTGTTGCAACAGTCTTTTCTCTCCTACGAATAATAATTTGTTTTTTATATGTAAGATGTATTGTTTATGTAATTTGTATGTAAACTAATTTATAGTGCAGTCGATCGATTATCATAAGATCCAAATAAAAGCTTATCAGAAAAGACTTGTCCTTGTAATGCATATGATTGATTCAATTTATGAGTGTGCTTTAGTCGATACGAATCCTTTCATTTCCTTTTATATCTTTTTTTGTCAACTATCCATTTATTTATTTTTCTTTTGTTTTGTTTTCAAACAAATATATTAGTACCGCAATATTTTGGTTTTTCATATATTTTCTTACAGGAATAATAATTGCTATTGTCACTCTCGAGCCCCATACATGTTTCTGGTAAGCACCACGTGAAAGATATGAAAATATCTATTTAACTAAACTAAACAAAAGAAGTCAGAGCTCACTTCATCCAATTCCCATCAAATATCTTGTATTTTCATCCTTTATTCTTTACTCACGCCAGTCTGCCTTTTCAGCCAATACATGCTAGACAACTTACTCCAGTTGTGCATTTCTATACCAAGATAAATTAACAATTATTATGTCTAGAAAAGAAAATCAACAATTATTCTTTGCCTGCACGTAAAATCAGGGGAATTTCTTTCTCCTGTTATCATATATAATGAACACAGAAAAATTTGAATTTAGACATCCGTATTTGTAAGTAACTTAAAAACTAAAATAACATAACTTTTAATAAAAAAAATTTGAATGTTAAAAATTTGTTATTGTAATCCATTTAACTAAAAAGGTTTATGATACTGATTATAGTGAAAAATATTGTTTTTTCTTATGTATCCAAATGAAATGAAAGTATTCTCTATTTCTGGATCATAAAAATTATGAATTTTGATATAATTGTTATCTTTTTTCTCAAAAAATTATATAATAATTGAACTTAAATTATTAGATGGGAATAAAAAAACTGCACGACATTTATACTCAATCAATTTGCGCCATGTGGTCAAGATGTTCCATATGAAATTATGGACGGATTGAAACTTTATAATATCCTTAAGGCCATGTAGATATGCTACCAAAATTTTAACGACCTCATTGTTGAATATTCAAAAGTATCTCCATTGTAGGTGATCCAAGCAAATGGTATAATATAATCAGATCAATGAGTTAAGGACCGATTAGTCAGTTGGGTGTAGGGAATATGACTTTATAAACAAACAAAAAAAGAAGGAATAAGGAATTAGCGAAAGTGTCAAAATTAATGAAATGATAAAGTGACTTAAAAGAAGAGTAAGACTTGTAAGAGTCAAAGTGAGGAGTTCGAAGTAGAGATGACTCAATACCCAATATGGACTAGTGTCAGTGATGTTCACATGGCAATGCTCAATTCACTGGCTGCTTCTGCTTATTCTTTCTCCAATCTTCAACGGCTAACATATTTCTTATTCCCATCGAATCAATGACCGGCAAATGTTAAACAAAATTACGCAATTTAATGTCATGTGTTTGGAAATAATCGTGATTGTTTGTTTATATGTGATAGTGCTCATCCCATGCAGAATGTTCTGTTCGAAACGAACCAAAATCCTCTTCAAAAAAAGAACGAACCAGATATTGTATGCATTTCTTTCTACAGAGAGATATGTTTGTTTTTGGCCATAACAACCACAGTGCATGAGTCGTCTGGTTTCGTGAGGTGGCTACCAATACTGCAGTCCGTCATTTAGTGAATAGTGATCAATAGATTCTTAATTTGCTTGTTACATTTGCCAAAAGGAGCAAATGAAAATGATCTCCTATCTGCGAATGAGCGGTCAAAAAGGGTAGCCGTTAAAGGCATCGTAAGAGAGAAGGAAACCCTATGTATCAATAGTTAATAAAATAATAATAATAATCGCACAGTAAAATATTTTATAAATACTTCTTAAATAAGTAACATTTTAAAAATATTATTTATGAATAATAACAAAAATATGTAAATATATTTTAATGATTTGATCAAATTAAAATTGTAAAAAAAATTAAATTTTATTAATTTAATTATGATACATATTTTAAAATTTTATAATTAAATATTTATGTATTTTATAGGTTATACATTTCAGTTTAAATTATATTTATTCTTAATTTTAAAAATATGAATATCTATTCAGTGAGATTTTCTATATATATAGTTTTATTATTATTTATATTTTATTGTAAAAAAAATTTAAACTATTGATTAAGACTTTTAATCATTTAGTATTTTCTAGTCCTTTTAATTTTTAAAATATAATATATATGAAAATTTTAAATTCGACTTGATTAATGTGATTTATAAATTTGTTTTAATAATATAAAACTAAAAAGTGAAAAATACTAATTGCTATCAAATTTTTATTATTCAAAATCATTAATTTATATATATATATATATATTTTTCCTCATATTTGATAATTTTGTAGATTTTATTTTAAAAGGAACAAATAATGTTTTGATAAGTTATTAATTAATTTTATTGTTAGTTTAATAAAATATATTATATATCTAGATTGACTAATCTATTTCTGTAAAAACGTTAAGAATATTTTTAATGGTAATACATAATATAGTTTACATGTTATAACTACATTGTGGTGGTCTAGTGGTTTCTAAGTTACTATGTTGGTCCAGACGAAGTATCTATTCATTTCTATTGTAAAATTACTAGTTCCACATGTGACCATGTAGATATGGATCCATTGCTGACGATCTAGTTGAATATCCGGAGAAAAGGACAATCTATAGACTGCATCCTCTCTTGGGGATTAGTCTACATCATTCAATAGGTTTGGGATACCCTAGATTAGGCTTGAGCACGGATCGGATATCTGGGTTTTGAAGTTATTTGTGATTTGCTTCGTATGTCACGGATATCTAATTTTTCGATTTGCTTTGCTTCGGTAAAATACGGATATTCGGAAAAACGGATATCCGGAAAATAAATAGATATTTGTGGATATTTACGAATACTTACGGATATCTCATCAGTTTGGATTAATACAAATAATCTTAAAAATTTGATATAAATTTGTTTTGTAAAATATTTTTTTTCTTGATATAAAAGATAAAAATTAAAAAAGTAGTGAATCTACATATTTTGTAACTTTTTTAAACTTAGTTAACAATTATAATAACACAAAATTTAAGAAAAAAAATTATAGTTGTCATAATTTTTTTCTCTTCCTTTTATGTAATACTTTTATATAAGTAATAATGTGAATAGAATTTTTCAAATCATATGTTAGAATAATAATTATCAAATTGTATACATTTAAAACTTTAAATATAATCAAGATATACATGTATTTATATATTGCCGGATCGGATCGGATATCCGCTTCCCAAAATTTTAGTATTTGTGATTTGTTTCGATTTTAACGGATATTGAGTTTAATATTTGCTTTGCTTCGAAAGTTATGGATATTCGGAATTTTCGGATCGAATCGGAACGAATAACGAATCAAATCAAATTTAACGGATAAAATGATCAGCCCTACCCTAGATTAATCAGAAAAAAAACTCACATGTTATAACTTATAAGGAATTTATATGGAAAAAAAACTCGAAATGGGAAAATAATAATTATCGGTGAGGATCTTCAGTTACAAGAAGTGTTAGGCCAACTTTATCGGCGGTGCTTAGCACATATCTTAGTATTAATGAGGCAAAAATTAAATCAAAATTAGGGAAATAAAAGAAGGACGTTGGCTAAATAAGAACTTTTCGTCCGCGTCCTTCAGAAACACGTGCGTAATGAGACAAATTTACTCTTCTTCAATCCTCTGAAACTTGCTCTCTTCTCTCTCGTGCATGGCCAATTTCCTCCTCTTGATGTCGAAGCGTAAGTCTGTCTCCATCATCCTCCTCCGCCGCAGCTCTGACTCCGGCGACATCTTTCTCCTCCACCAAACTTCCTCCCTCACTCAGATCCTCTCTCTCCCTCGCCGATCTCCGATTTCGTCTCCGCCTCGGCGCCGGAGACATCGGTTCTGTTTTCTTAGCTGAATTTAAATCTGTAACCGCCGTCGAAGTACCGCTCTTGGCCGCTAAAGTTATGGATAAGAAGGAGCTCACGAGCCGAAGCAAGGAAGGTAGAGCGAAGACGGAGAGAGAGATTCTCGAAACACTTGACCATCCTTTCCTCCCGACGCTTTACGCCGCCATAGATTCTCTGAAATGGCTCTGTTTACTGACGGAGTTTAGTCCCGGCGGCGAAGATGGTGGTAGTATTTTAGAACAGCAAACACTCAATTCAATAAAACATGCTATTTTCTTGTCTGAAGACTGATCATGTGGTTGTTTTAAGCCAATGAACAAAATATTTCTATGAATTGAATTTAAGTTAAGATACAACATAAAGTTTCTACCAATAATCTACACATATTGTATCTTAATATTGTATCTTAGTCTAACAATAATAGTAAAAAAATGCTAAGAACTCTAAATTTGTCCCAGGGATAATGATGTCCTTAGAGCATGCGCAACAGTGATTTTCACCGAATCCTTAGCACTTAAACATATGCTAGTTAGAATATAATAATAATATCAAGCCCAATAAACATAAGGATTGATCCGTCGCTAAGATGTTTAAGGACTTGGTCCTTGTGATACGTGGCCGAAACTGAGTGGGTGAGAAGGGTTTTGTGTTTTGTGTGGAAAAAAAAAATGGGAGGCCGAAACAGAAAAAGCTTGAGGAGCTTCGTCTCCAGCTCGTCCAGAGCCGTCCAGGAGAGAGAGCGTTCTGAGTTTCGCGTTCTTCAGGCACAAGTTGGTCTCGTCCCGTAAGTCTCTTTCTCGATCCCAATCGATTTGGGTTGGATCTAACTTCGAAATTAGGGATTAGAGATTGTATCTTATGATTTTTTGTTGATTCGTTTAGTAATTGTGATTGAATCGGTGATCCAAATCGATTTGGGCTGGATCTAATTTTGGAATTAGGGTTAGGGTTTATAGATTGTATTTCACGATTTGGAGTAATTTCTAGTGATTTTGATAGAATCTGTGATTTAAAGTTGTGGGTCATTCTAAAAATCGTATTTTTTGTATCTTCGCAGAGACAAAGAGATTGGAGTTTCGTATGATTCGGGATTAGCTGTAGGAAAGGGAGTGCGAGTGGTTCAGGTGTGTCGTTTCAGAAAGAAGAGCGAGGGAACAAGTGTAGTCTTCTTCCTCATGATCACTATTGGATCTAAAGCAAACGCATCGTCACACCAGATGGTCTCATCTCTGGCTCTGGTAAGTTGGTTAACATCAGTTTATGAACCTTAGAGAAATCAATCAATCTGCAGACATGATTATGATGTGTATAACATCAGTTTTCCAAGCTCGTTCGATCCAGTTTTAGGGTTATTGTTTGTGAGGTTTCTGGATTTCTTTCATTTTTTTGTCTATGTTTGTTTGTATTCATGGAACATTTTTCTCCCCTATGTGTTTGAGAATGTGGCTCTGTTCTTTCGTCACCTTACACCATTGGTTTCTCTAAAGTCTTTTTATTCACTTCTCTTGAATGTTACTTTACGGTCGAAATTATATTGTCTTTCTGTGAACTCATATTTGCCTCTTTTGATAAATTTGATTTGACTTTAGAGACTGAGTTTGGCATTGACATGTTTGGAATTGTTCGTTTGGTAGTATATACGCGTTCTTTTGGACAGTTTGGAGTGACAGAAGAAGAAGCTATACGTTTTTTATTTGTCATTATCGGTGGCTCCTTTTGTCCAATGCCATTAAACAACAAATTAAGATGATTAGATAAAAACAAGAGGAAGAGTTAAACTAAAAGGACATGACTTTCTTGTGTTCTTCTTCTTCTTCTTTATTTTGTTTTTAAAAAGTCATTTTTTTGCAATTAGATTTACTCTGTTTCCGGTGGATATACATGTTTCTAGCTGAAGCTCAAGACCAGTCTTAAGAGCCTATTTCCTCTTCTCCACCTCGTAAGAGGCTTGTCAAGGACTTCAACGTCGAGATTGCTCAACGGACTTGGATGGTATAACATGGTTTCTTTCATTCACAAATGTTTTCATCTCTTTACTATATTTTCTCAATTCTCACATAGTTTCATTCTTGTAATATTGACAGCTCAAGTATCCTTCAGCGATTACCTCTTTCGGGCATATTGCAGCTCAAGCTAAGGACAAGAAGATAGCTGTGTTTCTAGATTACGATGGAACGCTTGTTGATGTGTAAGTTTGATCTTAAACCATCATAAATTTATAGAAGCACCTTGACCAATGAAACATGAATTCTTTTTTTTTTGAACTTCATGAATAAAAAACTCTAAGGACTCTTAAGAGTAACACCATTGGACTTGATCATTTTGATCAAATCATTAACTATTCAAAAAAACAAAAAACAAAAAAATTTAATGTTTTAATAATGCTAAGGACTCTAATTAGAGTATCACCATTGCATATGCTCTTAGTGTGACCCACGTATCGAATATAGAATCCTTTCTCATGTACGGTGGATTTTCATGTTTGTGGGCCTCAGTTTTTCTCTATACCATACTACATTCACGCCTCATTATTACTCTCTCTCTTTACTCTCTATGCTAATTCATTACTAATAATATTTAATTTTCATTCCCGGGAAAATTAAAGAGGAAAAGTAGTACGTTACGAACCAAGATCAATCGGTTAATCATAAAGAAAAGTAATTAGTACATTGGCGGATGTGAATAAAAAAGATGAGTAAGGAAAAAGTTAGTGGTTACAAATGTTTGGGCATGTGAAGCAGTGTAGTGTATATAGGAGTTAGAAAAAGTAATTGGTACTAAATGTTTCAACTGCTTAGCAAAAAATAAAAATTAATGTTTCAACTTAAAAAGAGAGATCACAGAGAATCTGAGGACTGTAATTGCACAACATCCCTCGATGACTTTGTATACACAAAAGGACACCACCATCTAACTTTGATACACTACGAGACAGGAACAGCAAGTGGAACATGTGAGTGATTGCACAACATCATCCAGTGGGTCGCTTGTAAAAAAATTGTTGGGAAAGTTATTGTTGATAACGTTTTTTATATGTAGTTGTGTACACAGTGCTCCAATTGGAATGTTAGGTTACGGAGGTTTCTCTACTGAAATGCAAACTATTAGTATTTGTTAGATATATTGTGCTTTTGCTTTTGTGATGTGGTGGTGGTTTGGAATTGAATTCTGGAAGTTACAAGTATTGGTTAACCATCTAATCACTAGAGACTCTTTTTATCAAAGTGATTTCATAAACATTGACTTTTATTACATTGTTGAGAATGTTCATTATTAAGCTCTAAACAATAAACGCAAATGAAATATGAATATTATCATTAGATTGATAAACTACTAGAACAATAAATTGATTAAATAATTTTTTTACTTTTAAACAAAAAATGGTAGCTTTATCATTGGGATTTTTTACTGTTGTAATTGTATAAAGTGTGTAAAATCCAATCGTTAAATCCTATCTTGTTTTTTTTCTAAAGAACAATCAATTGCATCGTACAATTATCATAGGATTCTCTGTATTAAATAGTTGATTGACAACTGATTTACCAATTACCATTGATCGGAATTTGACTAGCTATTTGAAAATGAAATTTGCTACGTGGTTAGTTTGCCGACTTGAAACATCTGTGCGTGTGTGTTGTAGATACAAGTTATGATTAGCCGGCAACATTTTACACAAAATGGGCCAAAACTTCATCCATGCCTGCATATACACAATTAATACATCAACAAGAACAAATCATACGAATTAGCGTGATTTAAACGATGAAATGTTATCATTGTATGGGTTTTTGGTATTATTGGGCTTCCATTTAACATTTTTGGGTTTGGATCAAGGCCCAATATGTTTTATGTACCAGTGGATTAAGAAGGGGGAAATTTATGGAAAGTGCATATGGACATCATGTAATACAAACTAATGGGGATAGACTTTTTTTGTCACGAAAACCAATGGGGGATAGGCTAAGAAAGTATCAACAGCAATGTCAGTAACTATCTCCATCATAAGTTAACAGCAGGTAATATTAGCACTAAAGTGTATTGGATTTGTAAGAAAATATAAAACACCACCGCAAGAAACAAGAAGGCAGTGTACAATTTGTACTTGCGTAGGAAAATTATACAAATAAGACATTAAAGCATAGAGGGAGAAATATTACAGAAGCACCGGTGGTCTAGTGGTAGAATACTACCCTGCCACGGTACAGACCCGGGTCTGATTCCCAGCTGGTGCATTTTCCCTTTTTAACAGATGAAAGATTAAGGGTCATTAGCATTTTATCATTCGCTGTAAAAATTTAACTATTTGTATGCTCTACATCGAATATCTTAACACAAATAAGATTAATCACATTTTCTCAAGTCAATGCTTTAACAAGAAATCAGCAACATAATGGACTGTCTACTTGTTTTCACTCTTATCTCTGTTCTACATAACATATCTTGTTCTCGTTTTAGACCACTCACACGAATTATTTGATGTGACTTTGTTGTGGATAATTTTCGTCTTTACGGTTCTCCTTGAATCTGGGCCAACAAGAAAACTACGAGTCCTTAGTAGACTTTGAAGATGTGATACAAGCCCATAACTAAGAAAACAGTAGGTGAAGTGACGAGAGATGCATGATGCATCTTTTTGGTTGGATAATGCAAATGGATCATGGAAAGCTCAGAACATACTAAAACCCTGAGATTTTTTCGGATCGGAACAGAAGGCTAGAGTTTTGAATTTGGTCAGGACAATATACTATGTTTCAGCTAAAAACGCCAGTTAAAAAAGCTTGCCAAATCATAATATACTATGTGCGTATTTTATTATTAAGATGACTAGGTGGTCAATAGCTCATTGCACACAGAGAATTAGAGATGCTAAGAAAAATGTAGGAATCCATAAATATGATTTATGTCGAGTGACTAGTACTATAAGTACTGCACTTCAGCTAAAAATCCAGTAGAAACTTAAAAATGCTTATCAAATCATCATATTCTAAGAGTATATTTTATTATTATGATGACTAGGTGTGGTTAATGTACATGGAAATGCTAAAGTATCTATGCAGGAAACCAATATAAGATTTTCTGTCGAGACACTAGTAAATAGATTACAATGTGTTTATATATGTGTGCAATGAATGATATCTATACCACATGGTTCACATGATGTAATATTCTCCTAGATCTCGCGGAAGCACTACAAATGATATATTTTCAAAATCAATATATTCGTCTAATTTATGAAATAGTTAAACAATTTTGTACACACGCATGCAATGTTTGTGTGAGTTATTCGGAGTTTCCAAGTCAACATATATAAATTAAACAATATCGTACTATCCATCCCCTGGTTAGTTTTGTTTTCTTTTTATTGGTCCCAGTAAAGGAAGCATGTCATCTCGATCGAGATCTTGAGTTTGACAATCTAGTAATAGTTTCTATAAATCAAAATGTGAGATTTTCTTTCGGCAAAACAATAACAAACATATTAGTATAGTACGTAACTTTTACTGGTAAAATATAGTACTTAACTTGTTTACGACAACTGGTAAAAAGAAGAAGATGCAATCCACATATTTTCTTTGACAATCATTCATGGAAGATAAGAAGAGATATGGGCGGAGGCAAAGAGGCAATGGTGGGGTCAGGTGACCCCAGTAGAATTGGAGAAAAAAAAAATTTTAGTGTATATTTTTCAAAAACTAATATAAAATTTAGTCAAAGTTTGGTATTTGACACCATTAATTTATGTTTAAATTTTTATTTGTCCCTATTAATTTATGAGAAAATTATTTTTGTTATATAAAAATAATTTAAATATTAAATTTTTATATTATGACCCCAGTCAAAAATATTTTTAGCTCCGCGAGAATGATACAACTGACAAATTTAGCAAGGTTTCCTCAACTATTGTTCCCATATTGCCAATACACTATCGTTGCAGTGAGATAGGTCAAATATGACTTTTTTTTTTATTACAGCTCTTTTTTATTTCTCCTTTTAAAAGTACTTTTACAGAAAAGGGAAGATTTTGGGCTTCCTTTAAGCACATGTCTAACTCTTCCTACACTGATTAATACGATATTGTCCACTTTAGATCCGAAGGTAAAATCCGTATAGATTGGATTTAGATTCTTTCCCAAAAAGCCTCGTACTAATCAGAGTTAAACATCTCTTTATATACTAGACATTATTTGTCTAAATTTCCAATGTGCGACTTTGTTTGCATTCACAACAAATCTCCTCTCAAACCAAATACCACATAAACCCTTGGTTTCCAACCTCCAGTGAAACCTGGTACACATATTATACCGCCGTAATCACCAACATAACTCTTCACCTAATCCTTGTTACACCATTAAGATTTATCCACCTAATCCTTACTGCACCATTTGGACATTCACCACCTAATCCTTGCAGCACCATTAAGAATATCGACGTAATCTTTGTATCGTCGTTAGGAAGAGAATTTTGACAGAAACCTCTGACACCCTTTATCGCGAAGTCACCTTGAGGATGTTCCTCCCATAACCAAAGCTTCCAGGATCTTCTGACAGTCTCTGCTACGTACCCTCCCTTCCCATCGAAGTCGGCACTACTTCGAACTTGAAGAGTATTTTGGTCTTCTTGCAGATTTTCGTCAACCTGGCTCTGATACCATTTGTTGGGCTTTCGTTAAGCCCATGTCCAACTTTTCCTAGACCGATTAGAACGATATTGTCCACTTTGGACCCGAAGGCAAAGCCACATGAATTTGGTTTTGGGCTCCTTCCCAAAAGACCTCGTACTAATCAGAGTTTGACATCTCTTTTATACTAGACATTATTTGTCTAAACATCCAATGTGAGACTTTGTTTGCATTCACAACAGAAAGAGAGAAAGAATTTTAAAGGCGATACAAGATGTGGAATTTAACCAAACAAACATATGAAGCTCATAAATTTACTGTTTCAAACATACTCCTTTTTAGTTTTTTTTTTTTTTGAACATTTTCTTGCATTAAAATTAAATGATAAAAGTAGCAAAAATGGCAAAAAGTCCACTTTAATACAAACCGAAAAGAAACCCATTAGAACCTAATTGCCTAGAGGGGAACCCAAACGAGGAAAAAGAAAGAGATTGAGTTGAGACCCAACCACTCTAATTAGAACAGGAGGAAATCGAGAGAGAAACTAGTTAGAACCCTAGTTAGAGTAACAAGAAAGAAAGAAGAGAAAAACAGAGGGGTGATCAAGCTGGAAACAGACGAACCAAAGTTGGATCAATTCGTTAGCCAGTGAGTTGTGTTCGGGCCTTAGGGAAGAGATGCGATTCTTGATAGTAGAGGAGATCTTCGAGATGATCCGATGAGGGGATCGAAAATTGCCTCTGTGAAGTCGGTCATTGCGCTCCCACCAGAGATCACAGATCGTAGCTTGTCATGTCAGGGTGGAGAGGTAGATTTGGTGTTTGCTTTCAGATTGAGACATGAGAGAGTGAGCTGTATCATCCCAAGAAGAAGAGAGAGGGTTGATGCCAATCCTTGTAGAGAAGTGAGACCAAACAGCAGCAGAGTATGAGCAGAAGAAGAAGAGATGGTTTCTCGATTCATTTTCCGGGTTACAGAGTAGGCAGAGTAAGTCTGTTTGGAGTCCCCAAGCCAGTAGATGATCCCTAGTAGGGTATTTATTCAAGAGCATTAACCAAGCAAGAGTCATGTGTTTAGGGATACCTTTCTTGATCCAGATTAGAGGAAACCATGGAACCTTAGGCGAGGGTTGGAGTAACGAGTGATAAACTTGAGGGCTAGTGAACGTTTTCTGAGTTCTCCCTTTGAAGATCCACTGAGGCGTGCTTGGCGAGTCTGAAAAGGAGACTGTGGTGAGGTATATGAGGAGTTCTTCAATTTCTCTTGATTTAGCTGACTGAATTCCCCATCTCTCCAAACATCAGCTACTGTGGCGCTAAGGGGGATACCAGTTAGACGAGGTCTGTTATTTCCAACAAACGAGAGGAGCTGACCGAATTTAGTCCAAGGGTCCTTCCAGAAACTGATTTGGGCGCCATCACCAGGATCTATTTGGAACCATTGCAGGATCGTTTTCCTTTCCTACAAGATTTTCTTGAACAGCTATGTATGGCTTTGTCTTGGTTTCATTTGCCAAAAGCTCTCATCTTTTATAACATTATCATGAATCCAAGCAGCCCAAACTGATTCTGTTCTAAACAGCAGGAGCCAGAGGAGCTTTATAGTACAGATTCGGTTCCAAAGTTCAAGGTTACGAAGCCCCATCCACCATGCTGCTTCGGTTGCGTCACCTTCTCCCACACCACTCTAATGACATATTTCCCTTCAAGAGTGCTTTTCCAGAGAAAAGCGTTGCACATTTCGTCAATAGCTTGTACACTCCTTATGTATCACAAATGCTCCATTTTAGTTTTTGCACACCTAAAATAATACAAACACGTATGGGTATAACAAAATGCAATCTATATGTTGACTATATGTGCCTTCACTACCATCATGATCTCATTTTGGAGGGTCTATAGTTTTTATTTGGTGGTTTATCTTATGTTAGTTTAATGTTCATACAATCATACGTACTACATTGTTTCACTCCATTAAAAAGTAAGTTGTGTACAAAAAATAGTAGGTTTTGTTCTTGCAGTGAGGCTAGCCACACCTTAATTAACCAAGAGAAATGTCGCTGCGCAATGAGATGGGAAGATGAATAAAGAGACATAAGTTCATACATGCCCATAAAAACACAAATGTCTTTAGGTAGCTCTTTCTTTCCAAAGATGAGTTTAACCCATGATATCGTCAATACCAAGGAAGAGTATCAATCATAACTCAATCACTATAATCACTCCATCATATATTCTTCTTAATGATTATATGATCTTCACATTTATTGTTTGATTCATATAATTCTACTATATAAAGCTATGTAACTCTCTTTATATCAAGAACACAATTCATACATTTCTCATAAGTTATTATGGTATCAGAGCAGGTTATTTGTGTGAGTTTTGATCCACCGATCAAACTCAAGATAAACACGTTTCCCTAGTTTTTATTTCGAATTTCACATTTTTTGTTTTCTTCTTCTTTTATTTCAAGTTTTTCTTAATCTTTTTGTTCTCATTTGTTACGTTTCTTTTTATCAAGTTAAAGTGCTTCTTGTAGTGATTTATAAATCCAACGTTCCATTTCTTCTGCATCTCTAATCCAGGTGTGCACACGTCTACTTTCTTCCGCAACTCCAGGGTTGATATGTGGTCAAGTCATTTATAACTCCATCAAGCTATATGCTTCCAAACGACTAGTATAGTCGTCGGTGTCTAAATCAATCCAAGCTACAAGTCCATCTCCCCGTATGGTTCAATCGCAAGGCTTCTTCTTATCTCCTATCATAGTTTTTAAAGATGTCAATCTCAAGCTGCTGCTTCCGCTATCTTGACTTCAACACCTCCTTGAGCTTGAGCGGGCATACCAAGGAAGTAGTATCAATCATACTCATATGATTCACTCAATCACTATAATCACTCCATCATATATTCCTCTTGATGATTATATGATCTTCACATTTATTGTTTGATTCATATAGCTCTACTATATAAAGCTATGTAACTCTCTGTATATCAAGAATACAATTCATACATTTCTCATAAGTTATTATTCCATAGGTTCTTGTTATAACAAGCCCACTCTCTTTCCATGTGATACACATGCGCGTAATCATGCGCGTAATCATGCGCGTAATCTATGCCAGTTTAACCTGTGGATCTTATCATTATATTTTCACATGTATACTTTGATATTTTACTTTTCTTTTATAGAAATTTTAAATTGTTTTGGCAAAACACGCAGAGCTTTCGATAAATGAAATGAGTACTAAATGATTATAGTCGGATCTGTAATCTATCTATCGCCGGTCGCACTTTGTGTGCCATGAGTACAGCACATCTTACAACTTTATAATTAGAGTGACAATTTCTTTTTTTTTTCTAAATGTCAGAGTGCTAGTAAAATTGTAAAATGTATAGTTGTTATGAAACTATAATTATCATTCTTTCCCTTTCGAAACTTCTCTCTCTTGAAAATTACTCTCCCTTCTCTCTAGAACAAAGGCAAGCTCTCATCGTTCTCCGGCCGGCGGGGTGGGCTCCCTTAGCCACTGTCGGTCCGGCCTTGTGGTTTTTTGACTTTTCTCTGTTTGTATGTACGGTGATTCTCAGTTTTTTTTTTCGCGTCTGTTTTCGGCATGGACGACTTCGTCGGCCGCATGTCCGGCCCTAGTTCCAGTGCCGCATCTCTCTCATGGTGGGCGATCGGCTTTTGACTCTGAAGACCACACCTTCTTCTGCGGTGTTGGTTTGTCGGCACATGGCTCCATCTCTCATCCTTTGTGGGCGGTGATGGTGGTTTATATCCGGATTTGTTCTGGATACCGTTTGAATTAAAAAAATTGTGGGTGATGGCTTGGGAATTTGGATGAGATCTCGAAGTTTTTTGATGAACGCTCTCCAAAAGTAAGATCCAAGCGAGGAAGGCGAGGATTGAAGATCTCTACAGAGATTTCCGTCGCCGCTTCAGGTCTCCGGCGCTCTTTCTGGGAGAGAAAAGTGGAAAGCTCGGTTGGACACGTGTTTCCTCGTTGTCTGAGGAGACTACACGTGTCTTTTTCACTCCTAAACCCGACGCCTGTAGTCGGTGGTTAACTATGGTTCGGTTTAAAGTTGTTTGGGCTTCGAAGCCCATGTATTTGTTTGTTTGTCTTTGTCTTTCTTTGTTGGGTTTTGGATCTTTAGTCTTTATATGTTTGTTGGGCCTTATCCTTTGGTCTGGGTTTTTTTAATAAAACTTAGATGGCAAAAAAAAAAAAAAAATTTGTAAAATGTATTCATGACAAAATGGGCACCTTTTATATTTTACTACCAAGTGGGAGAAGTTTTAGCCTTAAATTATAAAGATATGACAAAAGTGGATATTTCATTGATTGTTTCAAGAAACTTGCCTACATCTTAAAATATAATAAGTCTGAACTCTGAACAGAGTAGGTGGATCGGGACTGAATCGGATCGGAGCGGTTCAGTGTGATGTCTTTATAGACATAATTATTTGAAATATTTACAAAAAAAAATGTTACTTAAAAGAAGTTTTTGGAATAGTGGTGTTTAACTTTTTCGTTTTTGTACTAAAAGTTATCCATAAGAGCTGGTAAATTTATTTTCTTAACTATTCATGTGTTAAATTTTAAGAAACAAATTTTAGTGGATTTTTTTTTTTTAATATACGAAACCATAGTGTAGACAATTTTCTGTAGGTAAGTAGAAAATAGTATTTTCTAGTGCCATTTTTTGAAACTGGGAAAAATTCACAATAGTTTTTTTTTTTTGTTACGAGTCTTATAATATCTTTCCTTTTTGTCAAATTTTTCTTTTTACTTTTCTGCATAAAGCAATAGCTGTGTTTATTTATACCTTATTAAATGAGACCAAGTGGTAAAGATGCTTCTGTCGGCAATACACATTCAAATCACCAAGTTACCCGATGTGTAAAATCAAAATTGCAAAAAAGAAACAAAGAGGAGACATATCATTCTATAAATATACATGATGATCAGTTATCGTAATTCACATCGCAGTCCCAAATAAAAGGTCCAAATATATATACAAAACAATGGTTTCTCGTGACGTCTTCTTACTACTCTCACTTATCCTTCTCCACCTAGCAAACACATCGCAGTCTTATGAACCAAAGGTTCAAGCATTTCTACACCCTATTTACAAAGACAATACCACAAATCTCTACTCCTTGCCTTTAACCATTGGCACGGATCGTCCTAGCCGGGACTTCCTCATCGACCTCAACGGAGCCGCACCGCTATTGCTAAACTGTGCTACGGCCGCCAAATCCCCCTCTTACCGTTCCATCAGATGCGGTTCCACAATATGCAAATTCGCAAACCCTAACTTTTCCTGTCCCAACAACACCACCAAGAAGTCTACGTGTGGCAAGTACCTCTCAACTTCGTTGACGAACCGACCAGTTAATGCTAGGTTCCTCCAAGACGCCTTCTCATTATTATACACTCCTAATGGAGTGTACCATATGGACAGCGAAAAGATCTCTACGTTGACTTTGACTTGCACTGACGATGCTACTGCCTTAAAAACTATACCCTCGGCTTTCAACGGGTCCATTGGTTTAGCTAACACTCATATATCGATTCTCTCGCAGCTTGTGTCTATGTACAAATTTCCTCCTAAGATGTCTCTTTGCCTGCCTTCCACGGAAGGAATGGAGTCGTATTCCGGTAATCTTTGGATCGGTGGAGGCCCTTATTATTATATGCCTTTCGCTAAAGATGTCTCCACCATCTTTGCCTCTACGCCTTTGATCAGTAGCAACTCTGGTGAGTACCTGATCGATGTGAAGTCCATCCAAATCGGTGGAAAGACCATTCCTATACACCATGGAACTACAAAGATCAGTACATTGGCTCCTTACACAGTCCTTCACACTTCCATTTACAAGGCTCTTACGGCAGTCTTTGCCGCAAGTGCTAAGATGGTTAAAGCTCCGGCGGTGAAGCCGTTCGGTTCCTGCTTCCGCTCCAACGGAGGACGTGGAGTTCCGGTGATCGAGCTTGTGCTGAGAGGAGGGGCTAGGTGGAGGATCTACGGGTCTAACTCACTGGTGAAGGTGAATAAGAATGTGGTTTGTTTAGGGTTTGTTGACGGAGGTGTGAATCCAAAGAGCCCTATAGTGATCGGAGGTTTTCAAATGGAGAATAATTTGGTTGAGTTTGATGTCAAAGCTTCCAAATTTTCTTTCTCTTCTTCTCTTTTGCTTCACAACACTTCTTGCTCAATTTCTAGGTTCTTTGGAATGTAATTCACGTGACCTATTATTATCGATGTAAGGGAAGTGGTCATTGTTTTCGGATAAATTTAAGTCAAAGATATCGAACAGTGTCGTTTTCAATCTGTTGTACTTTTACAAGAAAAAATACCAGATCATTCTGACATATTTTTAAAAGATATAAACTAACATATTTGTAAGATATAACTAATTTTTTTCTGGCTTCCAATAGTATTCTTTCAACAATTCTCTCGAGATATAAATATAACTTTGTATTTCGTTCGATTTACCTTTTAATTTTTGTCTCATATTCACTTCTTATTAACTCCGCCCACAACACAAGATTTACCCAGTATAGATACTTTAGAATCAAAAACCTTTTTATTTGTGTTTTGGCATTTGTATATAGACCTTAAAGTTACTATAATACATGTTATAAAACGCGTCCAAGGCGGCCGATTAAACGGCGTTGCAACGTTCGGCGGTCACCAACCGCGGCGATTTCATCATATTCGATATTCGGTGAAAAAATCGGATCCGTCAAAAAAAGTTTAGTTTTTGATGTTAGAAATTGATTTCTAAGTGTAAGACAAATGATTGTCCTTAATCATATATGTTGTATTCACATCAATATATAGTTAAGTTGGTTACAACAATTATGGGATTGCCCATGATCTTTACAAAATCAAATCTAAAGCATAAGAATATTCTTTGAGAATAATCTATCCCCCTCTTTGCAGTTGTAGCGTGGGGATCACACACGCTTAAGCTGGACCGGAAGTTAGTGAAGAGTGTCGTCGGCAAACCTTTGGTGAATATGTCGGCGTATTGTAGTGAGGACGGTATATGGAGCACTTGAACTTGTCCCATTTGAACATTTTCTCGAACAAAATGTATATCGATTTCAATGTGTTTGGTTCTTTGGTATTGGACAGGATTCGAAGAGAGGTACACTGCACTTATGTTGTCACAATAGACCATGGTGGCTTGCGTAAAAGGGCAATGCATTTCAAGTAACAGATTACGTATCCAACAAGCCTTTGCAACCGTATTGGCAACGCCTTTGTATTCTGCCTCTGCGCTTGACCTGGACACAGTGGGCTGCCTCTTTGCAGACCAGGAAACAAGGTTGTCGCCCAAGTAGACGCAAAACCCTGATGTAGAACGTCTAGTTGATGGACAGCCAGCCCAATCCGCGTTGGAGTAGACCTTGAGCTTCATACCTTGTGATTTGAGCAGTTGTAGACCCTTTGATTTCGTGCCTTGTACGTAACGTACTATGCGCTTGAGAGCTTGGAGATGTGGCTCTCCAAGGTCGTGCATGAAAAGACATATTTGTTGGACAGCATATGCTATGTCAGGCCTGGTAAATGTAAGATATTGTAAAGCCCCTGCTAAGCTTCTATACTCAGTAGGATTGGCGACTGGTTTGCCTTCCTTGTTCGATAATTTCGACTTCAAATCCACTGGCGTTGCACAGGGTTTGCAGTTTACCATCCTTGCGCATTCTATGATCTCCTCAGCATAACGAGTTTCATTCAGAAATAGTCCTTTTTCGTTGAACAGAGGCGAGATGCCTAAGAAAGAGTTGATACGGCACTCATCTGTTATTGGAAACTCTGACTTCATGGCTTCTACAACAGATTGTCGGTAATAAGAAGATGATGCTATCGGTATTTTATCATATACGTAAAGAAGTAGGTACGCACGTTCATTGTTTTCATGTATATGAATAAGCTTGCATCACTCTTGCTGAATCCATGTTTCGTGATAAACTCCACAAACCTTTGATTCCAGGCCCTGGGAGCTTGGCGTAATGTTACAGGCTGGAAGCTGGGTCGCCCAAATGGTTAATGGTGGCTCAAATCAGATCAACCAAATAAGTGGCCGAATGGTCTATATGGCCGAATCTGACTTGATATCCTGAAACAAATGCAAATGATATGAGATGAGGTTTATGATATGAATAAAACAGAGTAAATAAACAAAGATAAAGGATAGATAAGGTGGAATCAAGCTGCTGAACTGAAGTCTCTCTCAGCTTGATCAAATGATGGATTGAAGTGGAGTTGCGGATGAAGGTTTGATTGAATCTCTCAATCTGATGGAATGATGGAAAAGATGGATTGAATAGACACCACAAAGCTCTGTGAAAGGAGACTTTGATAAGCCTGATTGCTCAAGAGCTGCTTCTCACAACACTCTAAAGATTTAGAACAATAGTTTTGAGAAAACTAGAAAAATTGAATAATTCTTTCATAAAATTCAAAGTAGGGTGATTTACAAATGACAAACGACTTGAGCTTTATAGGCTCGACCTAGGGGACTCTAGACAAGACCAAACGGTCATAAACAATAAAAGGAAAGCTAATAAACTTGAAAATAAAGTTTGGTCTTCAATGGAGCTGATCTTGGGGGAATATGGCCGTTGGAATGAGATTTGCTTGGCCATAAATTAGAGAAATTTATTCCTTTTGAATCTGGACGGTTTGAGGGGATACGAAAGATTCCTTGGGATCTTCTTAATGGTTTGGAAGGTGCTGATGTCGTGCCTGATCTGAAGAGAAAAGAGCTGTTGGACATTAATGTCGGTTTGCTCCAAATAAGGCAGTTTTGTGTAAATGAGGATCCTCCTGATCCAATGATGGCTGGTGCATGGTATGGACTCATAGAACTACTTTGGCTCGTGCATAATATCTTCTGGACGCCTTGGTTTAGTCTGGATGTTTTCTGATCGGAATTGATTGGCTTGGAAGTGATTAAACCGAAAGATTGTCCAATCTTTCCATAAATAGCTCCGGTTTGATTTAAGTGATTCTTCAATGAACCGCCTGATCTCCTGGGTTCTGGTGTAGATAAGGGCTTCTGGAATACCTCATGACTGGTTGAAATGATCTCCTGGTCGCCAATGTCTGGTTTGAAGCTGATTGAACCGGCTAGCTTCCAATTGAGGCAAGTGCATAACTGGTTTGGCCGGTTCTATAGAATGGATCATAACTCCTTCATTACGTGGCCATTTCTCCTGATATTTGGCTTTCTGGAAAGCTGAGAGACTCTTCTTGAATCCTATGATGGGCTTTGGTTCAGGCCGCTCCTTCTTCGGACTTGAATCTCCTTCTAAAGTCAGGTATTCGCGGATGGATGGGCTGGCGAACCTCCATTTTGTAAAACTCATAAATTTCTGGTCCGGACAGCTTTGGATGTGATTTCAATTGGGATTGGCTCCGTCTTAAGTTTAAAATCCATGAAAGTTGGTTTCATGGTGAAATTCCTCCTGGTTGTAGAAATATGCGTCTTGGACTGGACCTATGTCGCTGGTATAGCCTAAGTGGTTGGTTTGGACGGTTTGGTGAACCTCCGGTTCAGCTACTGGTTTGATGGCCGCATCACGTAATCCATAAATTGAGCGATTAAGTTTTCAGACGTGATCCAGTTTAGATTCATCAACGAAGCCAGGTGGCTGAAACATATATATTGTTTCTTCTAAGTTGCCGTGAAGGAAGGCGTTCTGCACATCGTACTGATTGATTGGCCAGTTGTTTGCTAGAGCGACATGAAGAACTGTTCGAATTGATGCAGGTTTCACCACAGGGGTGAAAGTCTCTGTGAAATCAATGCCTTCTTCCTGCGATTTACCATTAGCAGCAAGTCTAGATTTGTGCTTTTTAAAGCAACTGTTAGCATCGTATTTATGTTTGTGAAGCCGCATGGACCGAATTATGTTTGCATTCTTAGGTCTGGGTACCAAATCAAAAGTCTTGCTTTTAACTATTGCACTGTACTCATCACCCATTGAATTGTTCCAGTAAGGATCTTTTAAGGCTTGTTTATAGCTCAGAAAAAGAGGAGAACGATGTTGAGTATGAAGAGATACAAAATGTTTTGGTTTGTGAGTACCGTCTTTGGACCGTGTGGTCATTTAATGCCTTGGAGCCTCAGGTGCAGGGTTAACAGCTTGAGTTGGCAAGTCGGTAATTGCAGGAGGAGGAAGAGGAGTTTGAGGTGTTTGAAGAATCTGACAAAACAGAGGAGATGGCTCAGACGAGTTTGAAAGAAAATCGTAAGAAGAGTCTGGTTGAGGTTGGGTCTGTTTGTATGGGAAACATGTTTCATCAAATGTAACATGTCTGGAAATAATGATTTTTCTGGTTTTAAGATCAAAGCATCAGTATCCTTTATGGTTGTGAGGATAGCCAAAAAAGACGCAAGAAGAGGATCTATTAGAGAGTTTATGGTTGGTATTGTTGTTTTGGTTTGGGTAGCAAAAAGAACCAAAGACTCGTAAGTGAGTGTAGTCAGTTGGTTTGTTGAAGGGAGTGGTGTAGGGTGTTCTGTTTTGAATGGTCTTTCAAGGTAGGAGATTAAGAATATGAAATGCTATGTGAAGCGCTTCAACCCAAAAGGAGTTTGGAAGTTGAGCTTGGAATAGGAGACTACGAACCGCATTGTTTATGGTTCGAATCATCCTTTCCGCTTGTCCATTTTGTTGAGAGGTGTATGGACATGAAAAGCGAAAGGTGATCCCATTGGCAGAGAAGTGATTGTGAAACTGAGCATTGTTGTATTCAGTCCCATTGTCACACTGAAATTTTTTTATGGTTTTTGAGAATTGGTTTTGGATGAAAGCAGAGAAGTGAAGAAATTTAGAAAAGACTTGATCTTTTGATCTCAAGGGCCCAAAGAAAATGAGAATATTGGTCAAGGAAGAGGACGTAGTACTTTATTCCATTGATACTTTGAGCAGGTGAAGTCCATAGATCAGAGTGTACAATCTCGAAAGGAGCAGTGACAGTAGAGTCAAAGTTTTTGAAAGGCAGTTTTATTTGTTTGGATAGCTGACAAGCATTACAAAGTTTCTGCAAGTCTTTATTATTACACTGTAAAGCTGAAGAATAAAATAAATAATTCAGTGCTTCATTGCTTGTATGAACCAGCCTTTGGTGCCAAATGCTGGAGGAAGAAACAAGCAACGCCGAAGGAGTCTGAGAAGTTTTATTGAAAGCTGGAAAAACTGGATATAAGTCACCAGTATTGTCACTGCGGAGAAGAGTCCTCTGTGTTTGTAGATCCTTCACAGAAAAACCATAGGGATCAAATTTAATAGAGCATGAGTTGTCTTTTGTAAATTTGCGGACAGAGATAAGATTCTTGATAATACAAGGAGTAACAACGACAGAGTTTAATGAAAGAGGGCGATTTTTGGTAGGGAGAGAAGCAAAACCGTATTTGGTGATTGGAATACTGGAACCATTTGCAACGGTAACTGATTTTCCAGTCTCAAATTAAAAGTAGACTTGAGATTACCTTAAGAGTTGGCAAGATGAACAGTTTCTCCTGGGTCCATATACCAGTTGTTGACTGAGGGATCAACAAGCGTCATGGTGTTGAATGCGGAAGCAAAATCCATCGTGGGCTGCATCATAGTGTTTCCAGCTGAAGCGCTTGTTGATTTTATTGAGGAACTGGAAGCTGTGGGCGCGGACCGAGGAGGCTTTGTTGCTGATACTGAGTTTGGTTTTGTTGGAGCCACGGGTTGAAGTGTTGGTGCGTCCAGAAAGGATAGTTGTTTAACCAAAATGGAGAGTTCCATTGCTGCAGTTGAGGTCGTGGATTGTTGTTGCGTCTCCTACCACGGCCGCGACCTCGTCCTCGATTGTTGTATGGTCGCTGATTGTTGTTTGAGTGTGCAGCAGTGTGTCGACTCTCTGTATTGGGTATTGTGGCAGCCGAAACCTTATCAGCCGGGGATTTTTCTATGTGTGTCGGATCTGGTTTCTTGCCTCTTGACAGGAGATCTTCTTCAAGTAGCAGCATTAATGGTGTTGTCATATTTTGCATTGAGGCTGTTGAGCATGTATGTGACCAGAGTACGCTCTGAGATCGGTGCGTCGACATTGGACATCAGATCAGCTAGCGACTTAAGCTCTGAACAGTAAACTTGAATGGATTTGTCGCCTATATCCTTGGTTTGCAAGTCATGATCAAGCTGTATTGCCCTCGCTTCTTTGTTATTTCTGAAGTAGTTTTCAATCCGCAGCCATATCTCCCGCGAGGTACCAACAGTTTTGAACGTACTTTTGAAGAGAGTCTTCGATAAGGTACCATACAGCCACAACTTGACAAGGCCTTCCCTTTTCTTCCATGCTTCATCATTGTCATTTGTTGGCATGAGAGTCTCGTCCAAGTGGCCAGAGACATCGAAGCTTTGACAATGTGTGAGGAATAGCTCCTTCCAAGCATTGTAATTGTGTTCACCATCATCGAGAATGATATGTATGTGTTGCTTGATGTTAGTCATTCCATAGGCTCGTTCAAGAACACCAGCGTTTGCGTTTGCCATGAGAAATGGTTGAGAGAAAAAATGAGATTGTCGAGTGGGGGAAGAAAAGAAGAGAAAAGCAGAATTGGGAGATCTTGGTTCAGGATGAACCCTCTGATACCATGTAAGATAAATGATTTCCCTTAATCATGTACGTTGTATTCACTTCAATATACAATTGAGTTGGTTTCAACAAATATGGGATTGCTCATGATATTTACAGAATCAAATCTAAATCATAAGAATATTCTTTGAGAATAATCTGTAATTAAGTAACACATCTATATGTTTTGAAGCATAAATGATACGAAAACTATAAAAAACTGATAGATTGTATCAAAATGTTTGTGCGGCGGCCATTAAAAAATCACAGAGTAGTTAAAACCCTAAAAAGAGGAAGACAGAGATATTGCAATTTTGCCATTAATGAAAAAAATAATTAAAAAAGTGAAACTGGGCTTACAAAGGTTCGAAGTTGAGACATGTGACATACATCAACACTCATATTCCACTATTGTCCATTATATTTCCGTAGTATAAACTTATAATATGTATATTTATCCGAAAATTTAAAACAGTTCTTAAAACTAATCTCCGATTAATCCCCGCCTAATTTCCGATTTTATGATTACTCGCTAGGTCTGGACTAACCGCCCGACTCAAGCCTAGCGCAATTTTGAACATCCTTAACAAAAAAAGATACAATATTTCAAAAGGAGAAATAATGTTGAGTAAAAGCATAAAGTTTGATAGTTTCCCATTATTAATATGTGGTAGAAAAGATCACATGCAGATCTTGATACATACAGTTTCATGTGAGGAATTAAAATAATCTCTCGCGAGTGCATGAAGTGTTATGAATTAGAAGAGAAGAAGAGAAAGAGAACTTGGAATTGAGATCGAACTCAACCAAATTATCCTCCAACTGATAACCTCCAATCACTATCGGGTTTTTCGTTTTCACGCCTCTGTCTACAAACCCCAAACAAACCACATTTTTCTTCACCTTCACAAGAGAATTGACCCGTGGATCCTCCACTTAGCCCCTCCACTAAGCACCAATTCGATCAATGGAACTCCGTGTCCTCCGTTGGAGCGGAAGCAAGCTCCGAAAGGCTTCACAGCGGGAGCTTTAGTCATCTTGGTTGTTCCAACAAAGGCTGTGACCAAAGCCTTGTAAATGTAAGTGTGGAGGACAGTGTAAGGAGCCATAGTACAGATCTTTGCGGCTCCATGGAGTATAGGAACGGTCTTTCCATCGATTTGGATGGACTTCACATCGATTAAGTATTCACCGGACTTGTTATTACCGATCAGAGGCGTGGAGGCAAAGATGGTCGAGACATCTCCTATGTAAGGATGATAATAAAAAGGGCCTCCACCGATCCAAAGGTCACCAGAGTAAGGCCCCAGTCCCTGACTAGATGGCAAACACAGAGACAACTTTGGAGGAAACTTGTACATGGAAACGAGCTGCGAGGGTATCGATAAGTGTGTGTTAGCGAGACCGATGACCCATTAAAACCCAATGGGATAGTCTTCAACTCAGTAGCATCGTCCGTGCAAGTCAAAGTCAACTTTGAGCTCTTTCCCATGTCCATAGCGTATACTCCATTATTGGTGTATTGTAAGTAGTCGGTGTCTCGGAAGAGCTTGGCATTGCCGGAGGAGCGACATATGGACTTCTTCTTGGTTTTGGGACATGAGAAGTTAGGGTTTGCATATTTGAATCTTCTGGAGCTGCATTTGATGGGGTGGCAGGAGGTGGATTTTGCCGCGTTGGCGCATTTTAACAATAACGGTGTGGCTCCGTTGAGGTCAACGACAAAGTTTTGCTCGCGATAGTGGGATGACGCCCCGATGGAAGAATCGATGAAGTAGAGATTTGTGGCCTTGTCTTTAAGAATTGGGTGTAAGAATGCGTAAACGTTGGGCACATCGAAAGAGTGTGATGCATTTGCAAGGTCGAAGAATATAGGCGAACGCAGTAAGATGAAGACCGGAGCATTCATTATTATTTTTTGTTGTTTGTTGTTTGTTGTTACTTCGGTCTGTGATGTAAATTTATATAGAATGATCTTTTTTTTGACAGTGTATATAATCTTGATTGCTTTGTGGACGTTACTTAACCACCTAGTATATTGTTTTTTTTTCTCTATCTTTTTTTTTTTCCTTAAATAGAAAAGGGCCAAGCCCACTATCCTTCCAAAGGCCGAAAAGCCCACAATCCGAATCACTAAACCCAACAACAAAGGTCCATAAGCCCAGAAACCTAAAACTCCCCAGATCCAGAACCGACACTGCCCGAACACGTGTCGCCTATCCTCTTCTTGTCTCATCCCGGCGGTTCCGCCAAAACCTGCACGGCACTACACCGGCGATCTTGTCACGGAGAGCATCATCGCTCTAACCGAGAGCTCATCCCAATCCACACCAGCCGCCTACTAGGCATTCTAAGCCCGAGATTCGAAACCTTTGACTTCCTTCTCTTGTCGTCGTCGCCGTCATCGGAGAGCTTCATCGTCTACCGAGATCTCATCCACCATGACCCGAGCAACCACCCTGACGACAAGAGCCCCAATGCAGCTTCCACCAGAGCCAACCTAGTAACCATCACCCAAAAGACTACGGGTTCCTTACCGACAGCGCAGAGCTATGTGAACCTCCACCCTCTAGAGCCAAAAGCCGGCGAAGACGGAGCTGAGTAAATCGTCCCTTCCCGGGAACTAGAACCGGTGGCGGCGGAACTGAGGAAGCCTCCACCTCCCGGAGAAAAGTCGGTATCGACGGATCTGTGATAGCCTCCATCTCCCAGAATCAATAGTTGAACATGCAAGCCGTTCTTCTCACGCCATGAGCCTCCACACGAGCGCGTCTTCCCTCCAAGCGCGGAACCACCGTTAGAGGGTGATTCCAATCTAGAGTTCGGACAAGGCGTTCGGTGAGAGGCGACGAAGAAGAAGCAAAAAAAAACCTCTGTTACGGTAGAAGAAAGGTTCCGACGACAGCACGAACGCTCACGCGCCGGCCGTACGCCGGATCCGAACTCAGATCTGTTTTCTCTTTCCAGAAGATCTATAAACGGGTCCTCTTAGTTTATTTATTTATTTAGAGTACTTTTCGAGTAACTTTTTTTATGGATGCGTCCAGAAAGCATCTCACCACGTTGTCTCATGTAATATCTCATGTAATATCTCAAAAACAGTGGTTTTTTTAAAAATGATTTTGATGTACGAATATTTTTGGGCTAATTGGCGAAATAGCTAAATCTGGCATGGAAATTAAATATATGAACATGATTTTGACATAATGAAATCGGTAACAATTGTCTCTCGCCTCATCCGGTTCTACCCCCCACGCTTACAAGTATCCGGTGACAGAGAGAGAAAGGTGACGTTTTGCAAATTAAAAAGGTGACGATGTGATAGGGAGAGAGATGACGTTGCGGGAATGAGGAATGGTTGTTATTCACCTTGCACTGTGCTTATCTAACGGAGAAAGTATAAGACACGTCCTTATGTAAATTACCCCATGCTATTTACTGAGTTCAGTAAATATGTGGATAAGAATCCACCACATAGATGGCTCACACAATATATGGTGTATTCCATTTATTTCTGACAGTCTGTCCATCTTGTTGGTAAGTAAGAAAAAGACATTGACGAAGGTGAAAGCACAGAGCGAGTTAATGCTGAGCAGATTCAACAGTAATCTTCAAGTAATATCAAACAAATACTTGTATTTATCTGTATTTGTAGTTGATGATCATCATAGTATGTAATATAAATGATTATCTCAATATGGAATGGACCATTTGATGTAGATCTGAGATAGTAATTTTTTTTTTATTGTCCAAAATGCAGATGACAGGGCAAGATAAAGTCTTGCTCGTACATGGGACGTGGGTCCGTGATAGCGATCAACGGTGGATATTTGAACCTGACATCACGTGCAAAGTAGAACATTTCATTCGATTATTCTCGGGGATGACAATGACAGAGTTATTGACTTCGGTTAGAGAACGCTATCAACTATCATCGACTGATGCTACGCTCAAGCTTTCCTATCAGTATCCAGAATGGGTGAGCTTTGGAGATGGAGAGCTCGATATGCCTCAGTACATAACCGACGACACAGAAGTCGGTGTGTTTCTCAATATGAGGAGATCTATTGAAGAAGTTCCTCTATATGTCTCCATCTACCGCAAATCACATGTCGGGAAGCAACTTCCCGATGGACGCCAGACAGAACAAAGGGTGCCTACGGTGGAGGATGTTGGAGATGGAGTCGATGATGAAGACTGGCATACATTTGCACTATCTGAAACGCCTTTGACTATTCCATGCACACAACAAAAACAGAAGACTATTCCACATGAGGTTCCAGACTATTCCGTTTCTAAAGCGGTGAGAGCTAAAATACGAAAGAGTACTATTCCACGTTCTCCATGTGGAATAGTCATCCGCGAGAGACATGATCCCATCCGCGCTACCAGTCCTCAGCCTGTGGTGTATGAGAGGGGAAAAAATAAACGTCCTGTGGAGTCGGAAACAGATTCAGACTCTGACTCGGATGATGATATGGTCGTTCGCCAAGCAGCTTGCTGAAACCGAGAAGTGTCAAGGCCGGTCCGGAGGCGTCTATTATTCGGAAATTCTGGCATTGCAGACACTGATGGTGGAGTTGGAGATTCAAACTCTAGTTCAGATGATTCAAAAGAACTACCAGTAGACGATGGTCTACACTGGGGTAAATTCGATGAAGCACTCCATGAGATGCTAAACAACCCCAATACTCCAGCTTTTTTTGGAAGGGATGCTCCACCAGATTCAACAATCGGGGAGAACAGGTTAAAAATAAATGGAGTAGTATTTTTAGTGGTGCATATACAATATAGAAATATGTAAACACATTCCATACTATATGTAATAATATAGATAAATTCCGTAATAAATGGTATGGTTTTAAATATTGACTATACTACGGGAAATAATATAAAACCATTTCATACTATATGTCACAATCGGGTGCTGATTTTCCATTGACTTTGTAGGGGTTGACACGGCTCTGGCTGACATCCAATACGAGGGAGATGACTTTTATGTGGGTCGTGTATTCAAATCCAAAGCCGACTGCAAAATCAAACTTGCAATACATGCTATAAACAGGAAGTTCCATTTCAAGACTACTCGTTCGAGCCCTTCCATACTTCTTGCACAATGCGTTGGTGATGGATGCCCTCGCGGTATGCGGTCTTGTTAGATGCAACGGGAACTTCCAAGTCGACAAGCTAACCTAGTTCACTCTTGCACCGTTGATGACCGTAGAAACTACCACAAACTTGCAACGACGATCGTGATAGGCCAAATCTGCAATCTCGGTTTGTTGGTATTAAGAAGGGCCCCACCGCCGCAGCAATAAGGAAAATATTGCTAGATGAATTTCATGTCAACGTTTCATACTGGAAAGCTTGGAGAGCTAGAGAAATGGCGATGGAGCATGCAATGGGGACAATGGTTGGAAGTTATGCACTGATACCTCCATATTTGGCACTCCTTCAGTCTTCTAATGTAGGAACCGTTTGCTACCTAGAAAGTACGGATGAAGAAGAAGGTGGAACACGCTTCAATAATTTCGCCATGCATATGGAGCATCAGTGGCAGGGTATTCGTCTATGCGCAAAGTTATTGTTGTTGATGGAACGTCGCTTAAAGGGAAGTATGGTGGGTGTCTACTTTCAGCCTCAGCACAAGATGGGAATTTCCAAATATTTCCCCTTGCCTTTGCTGTTAGATAATGAAAACGACGATGCTTGGGAATGGTTTTTCCGAGGCTACAAACTTTTGTTGTGGATACCGGGTTGGTTATCATCTCTGATCGCCATGCAAGCATCGCCAACTGGTGAAAGGTAGACTAAACACATTCTTCTTCGCTACGCATCTATTCTATTTGTAACATTCATTGACTATGTCATATATTTATAATTGTTCAGGTCTACAACCATGCTCAACATGTCATCGTGTTGTTCATCTGTGGAGAAATGTTATGGCAAAATACAAGAGTAGCAGACTTCGCAAAACCTTATGTCGCTGCTGCAGAGCTTTTACCATAACTGAATTTAATAAGAAGTTTCTTGAAATTCAGAAAATCAGCCCAAATTAGCAGCTTATTTGGTTGACATAGGTAACGATTCTATTTGATATTACATAATCCTCCAAGATTCTATACTATATGGTATGGGGTCTATACTATTCGTTTAAATATAGTAATAAATACAAGAATGCCCATTACTTATTAATTGCGTCAACGGGTTTCGACCGTGGACTAGAGTTCATTCAGGGGCAATAGGTTCAACATCATGGATTCAAACATAGCTGAATCCTGAAATGGTGTGCTTAAGGAAGCACGGAATATCCCATCATCAGCATGTTTGAGTACATGCATTACAACCGTTATGTCTTGGTTAGCATTGCGTCGAGCAAAATCAAGCGAGCAGGGAACTATCACCCCAAATGTCGAAACCGGTGGAGGAAAACTTTGATCTCTCCACTCGCTATGGCTGTGCGTGATATAGCCGATCTAGAGTACCAAGTGCGGGACCCATCAGTGCTTTACAGTTTATTAGGTCCGGTACTTGCACATGTGGTGAGTATCAACAAATTGGGATACCCTGTATGCATGCACTTGCTTGCGCAACCAGGGTTGGATTTCCATCGATGCATTGGTGGCAGCGGACACCATGTACCAACATGGCGACAAGGCTTCATTGGAAAAATATATCCGGTCCCATCTGTTGGTGGATTAGAACTTGGATCTGGAACTAGAGCTCCATTACTTCCACCAGCGATGCGCCGCCATACACAAGCGTCATGAAGAATCCGCATTCTATCCCGTGGGAGTACAAGGTATGCTACTGTACCATATGTGAAATTTGAACTTACTCAACGGAATAGTAAGATCAGATATGGAATAGTTAGATCATATATGGAAAAGTTAGACTATATATAGAATAGTTAGATCACATATGTAGTTTTCAAAGTGAATATAAAGGAAAATATGTAATTTTGTCGTAAAACTGTTAATATGGAACATTATATATCATAAATTTATGCAAGAATGATAGATGTTTAATTTTGTTTTGTAGAAAGGAGGAAGCCGATCAAACAGGAAATGCAAGCGTTGTGGCGTTCAGGACACAACAAATCTGCCAACCCAATATGAGAAGCTATAACTATGGAGAAGGCATCGAGAAGGCAGTTCGATGAAATATTTTGGGAGCTGGTGATAATGTAGTTCGTCATTATAAAGACTGCGCTTGTGCGAGAAGTGTAAAGGGAAAAACAGTCTCTCAACCAAATAGAATGGTATATGCATCGGCTGTGATATATCTATCTATTTGGTATGTACATATATGATATGTAGACCTTTAAAAGCACAAGCATTGTGCTTCATGTCATGAATACCACTTTACCTTCTCTTTTGTGTAATATAAAAATGCCTTTCTCCACTATTTCCTCATTTCTTATAAGCCTCAAGGTTCGGTTGTCATTACATATATAAGCCTCAAGCTCTGAGCTTGTCTTCCTCATATCATTTAATCACAGACCATACCATTTTATATAAGACTAGACTATATATAGAAAATATAGTTATACGGATATTCACATACAAACCAATATCCTTACAAAACCTAAACACAAACAAGCCCACCACGGAAAACTAAACCAAACCCCCACCACCCCAATAAACCTTAAACCACCAACAACCCCACCCTTATTGAAACAAAATGGAATATATAAGGAATGTCTGATATTATAAACCCAAACCCCCACCACCCATTAACCCTAAACCCAATATCATTACCTCGAAGCTTTGAGGTTGTCTTCCTCATACCACTTATTTGAGACCATTCCATTTTGATATAAGACTAGACTATATTATAGAAAATATAGGTATAGCAGGTGTTAGCATACAAACCAATAACCCTTACAAAACTTAAACACCAACAACCCCACCCTTATTGAAAACTAAACCCAAACCCCCACCAATTAACCCTAAACCCAATACCATTACACCTTTAACTAAAACTTTCCAACGTCATATATGGAATGATCGGTGTACGATAATTTAAACAGTATGGAATATTGAATGAGTGTTTAGTATTCATATCAGATTTATCTATTACACCCTTTACCTAAAATTTTTCGATAGTCATATATGGAATAGTGAGGTGGCACCGATAATTTTAACAGTGTGGAATATAGAAATAATGTCTAGTATTCATAAATGATTCTAAATATAGTATAGTGCATTATGGATTGATGATACTAAACCAGAATTTACTAGAAGGCTATGAATGTCTTCCTCCACTATTTGCTCATATCTTATATTAACCTCAAGCTTTGGCGTTGTCTTACTTATACCATTTATTCACAGACTAATAAACCTAAACCCAATACAATACCCCTTTAATAAAACAAAACCTAAACACCAACACCCCACCCTTATTGAAAAACCCAAACCCCCACCACTGATAAACCCTTATAGCAAACTACGTGGGAACGAAATTCACTGTCAATTTTAATGAATAAGATTGGAGTAAAGCCAAGTTAACCCGACTTTCCTTGAATATGCAGTTCTCTGCGACGTAGCGACAAGTGACGAATAAATGCGGAAAAAGATTTGTTAAGATTTGAGACTGGACCTTAAGAAAGGCTCCGTACCCCTTCGAGGATCAAGTCGGACGTAGTTCAGTTTAGAAAGAATTGAACAGATCGAACCGTCTGGGGGTTCGATCTAGTATGGCGTTGTCATAAGCAGGCATGTCGAAGATAATGCCTAGGGTTTCTATGTCGCGGTTTAAGTAAAAAGAATTTTCCGATCCTTAGAGAGGAAGCGAGATTCTGCTGCGAGGCTGACCAGGCGTTCTAGGGCCTGGTTAGGTCTGAAATGCGGCGTTGGTCATAAAGCGGGCATGTCGAAGATCATGCCTGGGGTTCTATGTCGAACTCTGAGTAAAAGAATTGATAGATCCTTAGGAGGAACAAAGTGCTGGGAGAAGATAAAACCAGAACAGAAGTGACCAGGCGTTCTAAGTCCTGCCTCAGCTGGCCTAACCCCTAAGTTCTAAGTTCTCTAAGCTGGCGGGAGTTCTCTAAGTCTAGATTCAGGATTTTCGGATCCCCTTCTCTTACTGCCCGTGCTCTCCTTATATCCACCCAAGGTCGGTTTGCCTTAGGATGATGGACCTGCGCCTTTGGGCCCAAGCTTATCTCTTGAGGAAGTATTCCATTTTCGTCGATCTTTGTAATTATCCTCGAGTTTTCGGTGACTTGATGTTTATCCGATGTTGGGATATCGAACAAACCGTCATAGCCTGATTGGGCCTGAATTCCTAAATTAGTAAGTTAGTCGAGTGGACTTGTCTTAAGTCGTTAAGCGTTTTATCGATTTCGGAAAACTATCTTTCTCGTAAAATAAACCGTATAACCTAAAGGATCGATGTTCAAGTTAATCGAACTTGTTTTATACGATATCTTCTACGAGAAATCAATCCTTAGTTTTGTCGTAAAACATCGAGGGCGATTCGATCGAGTCGTAGGATGTTTATTCGTAGCGTGTCGTCCCAAACTCATGATGATTGATCCAAACAAGCAAAGATGGGATCAGACCAACAACGATGGGACCGAGACCGGGGCGGGCCGTCGGCCGGCGCCGGCGAGGAATGCCGGCGGCCGAGCCAGCTGCGGGGCGTGTGCGGCGCCGAGCCGGCCAGCGTGGCAGCGTGCCGCCGGCGCCAGGTCGGTGCGATAATTTAAACAGTATGGAATATTGAATGAGTGTTTAGTATTCATATCAGATTTATCTATTACACCCTTTACCTAAAATTTTTGGCCGTCATATATGGAATAGTGAGTGGCACGATAATTTTAACAGTGTGGAATATAGAAATAATGTCTAGTATTCATAAATGATTCTAAATATAGTATAGTGCATTATGGATTGATGATACTAAACCAGAATTTACTAGAAAGGCTATGAATGTCTTCCTCCACTATTTGCTCATATCTTATATTAACCTCAAGCTTTGGCGTTGTCTTACTTATACCATTTATTCACAGACTAATAAACCTAAACCCAATACAATACCCCTTTAATAAAACAAAACCTAAACACCAACACCCCACCCTTATTGGCTAAACCCAAACCCCCACCACCCCAATAAACCCTTAACACCAACAACACAGTGGGAACCGAAATTCACACTGTCAATTTTAATGAATAAGATTGCGGAGTAAAGCCAAGTTAACCCGACTTTCCTTGATATGCAGTTCTCTGCGACAGCCAACGACAAGTGACGAATAAATCGCGGAAAAAGATTTGTTAAGATTTGAGACTGGACCTTAAGAAAGGCTGCCTCGTACCCCTTTCGAGGATCAAGTCGGACGTAGTTCAGTTTAGAAAAATTGAACAAGAGATCGAACCGTCTGGGGGTTCGATCTAGTATGGCGTTGTCATAGAAGCAGGCATGTCGAAGATAATGCCTAGGTTTCTATGTCTTGAACTGAAGTAAAAATTTTCCGATCCTTAGAGAGGAGGAGGAGATTTCTGGCGAGGCTGACCAGGCGTTCTAGGGCCTGGTTAGGTCTGAAATGCGGCGTTGGTCATAAAGCGGGCATGTCGAAGATCATGCCTAGGGTTTCTATGTGCGAACTCTGAGTAAAAGAATTGATAGATCGCCAGGAGGAACAAAGTGCGGAGAAGATAAAACCAGAACAAGAGGCGGGCGTTCTAAGTCCTGCCTCGCTGGCCTAACCGCCTAAGTTCTAAGTTCTCTAAGCTAGCGGGAGTTCTCTAAGTCTAGATTCTAGGATTTTCGGATCCCCTTCTCTTCTGCCCGTGCTCTCCTTATATATCCACTCCAAGGTCGGTTTGCCTTAGGATGATGGACCTCGCCTTTGGGCCCAAGCTTATCTCTTGAGGAAGTATTCCATTTTCGTCGATCTTTGTAATTATCCTCGAGTTTTCGGTGACTTGATGTTTATCCGATGTTGGGGATATCGAACAAACCGTCATAGCCTGATTGGGCCTGAATTCTAAATTAGTAAGTTAGTCCGTGGACTTGTCTTAAGTCGTTAAGCGTTTTATCACGATTTCGGAAAGACTATCTTTCTCGTAAAATAAACCGTATAACCTAAAGGATCGATGTTCAAGTTAATCGAACTTGTTTTATCACGATATCTTCTACGAGAAATCAATCCTTCTAGTTTTGTCGTAAAACATCGAGGGCGATTCGATCGAGTCGTAGGATGTTTATTCGTAGCCGTGATCGTCCCAAACTCATGATGATTGATCCAAACAAGCAAAGATGGGATCAGACCGAACACGATGGGACCAGAGACCAGGGCGAGGGCCGTCGACCGGCGCCAGGCGAGTGCCGCCCGGCGCCGAGCCAGCTGCGGGGCGTGTGCCGCCCGGCGCCGAGCCGACTTCAGCGTGGCGATGCCGCCCGGCGCCAGGTCGAGTGCCGCCCGGCGCCAGCGAGTGCCGCCCGTGGCGCCGAGCGGCTTCAGCGTGATCGTGCGCCCGGCGCCGAGCGAGTGCCGCCGCCGGCGCCAGGCGAAGTGCCGCCGCCCGGCGCCAAACCGGCTTCAGCGTGGCAGCGATGCCGCCCGGCGCCAGGCGAAGTGCCGCCGCCGGCGCCGAGCGGCTTCAGCGTGGCAGCGTGCCGCCGGCGCCAGGCGAAGTGCCGCCGCCCGGCGCCGAGCGGCTTCAGCGTGGCGATGCCGCCGGCGCCGAGCGAGTGCCGCCGCCGGCGCCAGCCGGCTTCAGCGTGGCAGCGTCCGCCCGGCGCCGAGCGAAGTGCCGCCCGCCCGGCGCCAGCGAGTGCCGCCCGCCCGGCGCCGAGCCGACTTCAGCGTGGCGATGCCGCCCGGCGCCAGCGAGTGCCGCCGCCGGCGCCAGCCGGCTTCAGCGTGGCAGCGTGCCGCCCGGCGCCAGGCGAGTGCCGCCCGCGGCGCCGAGCGGCTTCAGCGTGGCAGCGATGCCGCCCGGCGCCGAGCGAGTGCCGCCGCCGGCGCCAGGCGGCTTCAGCGTGGCAGCGTGCCGGCGCCAGGATGAAGTGCCGCCCGGCATATGCGTCGGTGCCAGCCGGGCGTTTAAGATCTCGGCGAGGGCGATTTGATATCTTGATCGTTTTCTGGTTCCTCACGGTTTGAAGAAGCGACCTTTTCGAAGTTGAGGCAGATTCTTTTGTTTAGGGTTTTGTGGTGATCGAATCTTGATGTCCTTGGCGGCGGACCGATCTTTCTTGAGGACTCGTGCGCTGCGCCCGTAGTCTTCGATCTTACTTTCAAAGTGTTTCACGAAGAACCCATAAGTCAAGATCATGCCTAGGGTTTCTGTGCGAGCTCGAGTAAAAGAATTGATAGATCCTTCCGAGAGGAACAAGGGTCTGCGGAGAAGATAAAACCGTAACAAGAGGCGCCAGACGCTCTAAGTCCTGCTGGCCTAACCGCCTAAGTTCTAAGTTCTCTAAGCTAGCGGGAGTTCTCTAAGTCTAGATTCTAGGATTTTCGGATCCCCTCTCTTCTGCCCGTGCTCTCCTTATATATCCACTCCAAGGTCGGTTTGCCTTAGGATGATGGACCTCGCCTTTGGGCCCAAGCTTATCTCTTCGTGAAGTATTCCATTTTCGCCGATCTTTGTAATTATCCTCGAGTTTTCGGTGACTTGATGTTTATCCGATGTTCGATATCGAACAAACCGTCATAGCCTGATTGGGCCTGAATTCTAAATTAGTAAGTTAGTCCGTGGACTTGTCTTAAGTCGTTAAGCGTTTTATCACGATTTCGGAAAGACTATCTTTCTCGTAAAATAAACCGTGATAACCTAAAGGATCGATGTTCAAGTTAATCGAACTTGTTTTATACGATATCTTCTACGAAATCCAATCCTTCTAGTTTTGTCGTAAAACATCGAGGACGATTCGATCGAGTCGTAGGATGTTTATTCAGAAGCGCGGATCGCCCCAAACTCATGATGATTGATCCAAACAAGCAAAGATGGGATCAGACCAACACGATGGGACCGAGACCAGGGCGAGGGCCGTCGACCGGCGCCAGGTCGGTGCCGCCGGCGCCGAGCCGACTTCAGCGTGGCAGCGATGCCGCCGGCGCCAGGCGGCTTCAGCGTGGCAGCGTGCCGCCGGCGCCAGGCGAGTGCCGCCGCCCGGCGCCAGGCGAGTGCCGCCGCCGGCGCCAGGCGGCTTCAGCGTGGCAGCGTGCCGCCGGCGCCAGGCGGCTTCAGCGTGGCAGCGTGCCGCCGGCGCCGAGCGAGTGCCGCCGCCGGCGCCAGGCGGCTTCAGCGTGGCAGCGATGCCGCCGGCGCCAGGCGAGTGCCGCCGCCCGGCGCCAGGCGGCTTCAGCGTGGCAGCGTGCCGCCGGCGCCAGGTCGAGTGCCGCCCGGCGCCAGGCGGCTTCAGCGTGGCAGCGATGCCGCCGGCGCCAGGCGGCTTCAGCGTGGCAGCGATGCCGCCGGCGCCAGGCGGCTTCAGCGTGGCAGCGATGCCGCCCGGCGCCAGGCGAGTGCCGCCCGCCCGGCGCCAGGCGGCTTCAGCGTGGCAGCGTGCCGCCGGCGCCAGGCGGCTTCAGCGTGGCAGCGTGCCGCGGCGCCAGGCGGCTTCAGCGTGGCAGCGTGCCGCCGGCGCCAGGCGGCTTCAGCGTGGCGATGCCGCCGGCGCCAGGCGAGTGCCGCCGCCCGGCGCCAGGCGAGTGCCGCCGCCGGCGCCAGGCGGCTTCAGCGTGGCAGCGTGCCGCGGCGCCAGGCGAGTGCCGCCCGCCCGGCGCCAGGCGGCTTCAGCGTGGCAGCGTGCCGCCGGCGCCAGGATGGGGTGCCGCCGGCGCCATGCGTCCGGTGCCAGCACGGGCGTTTTGAAGATCTCGGCGAGGGCTTCGATTTGATATCTTGATCGTTTTCTGGTTCCTCACGGTTTGAGAGAACGACCTTTTCGAAGTTTCGAGGCAGATTCTTTTTTGTTTAGGGTTTTTGTGGTGATCGAATCTTGATGTCCTTGGCGGCGGACCGATCTTTCTTGGGACTCTCGTACGCGCACGCCCGTAGTCTTCCGATCTTACTTTCAAGAAGTGTTTCACGAAGAACCCATAAGTAAAAAATAATCCTAGCCGTTGATTTCGAGATAACCGTTTTCGCCATAGAGTGGATATTCTAATTTGAGAAAATCTCGTATAACTTCTTTTCAAATTATATGAGACTTTTTGTTTCAAGAAATACTTTCCAGAGACTTTCAGTCATTGATCCCGTCGTGACCGATTTTGACCCCAACAGTTAGCCCCAGCTCGTTAGAACCTTCGTGATGTTCTTGCGGCGATAAGATATGTCGAGGTAAGATGGCGGAATTAATGGTTGAAAGGCTCCGTTGAAAGTGGTAAGATTGGGGCTGCGCCTTCGAAGGCTGCCTCATTACCCTTGTTGTAGGGATCAAGCCTTCCGTAGTTCGTTTGGAGTTTAAGACCCTTGTGATCTGTTTTCGGTGAGACTTATATGGTGCGGTTATGTGTCATGAGAGACTTTCGAGCATGATGCTGTTGATGTATTTGTTTTTCGATTATTTATGAACTTCAGTTTTTGAAGTATGAGAAAGAGGGTGTGAGTTGTCGTCTCATTCCTAGTTCCCGATGATCACCGTACCTATTGTTTGCATAAAGCGAGATTTTCTGCGGTTTACCGATTCTGTAGCTTCGTGAAGCGAATAGGCTTAAGTGAAGAGACAAATTTTGGATCTCGTATACCATACTATGTCGTGAGATGTCAAGATCCAGCGTGGCTGGGTTTAGGGCAAGACCTAGGTTTACTCTCGGACTGAGGCTTTGCGATGACAAATCGGCTTCGTTTTGCCTGTTTGCGATTTTAACCTGACTCGTACCGTTTAAAACCAGCGAATTGTTGTCGGCTTATATGATTTGTCTGAAGTGAGTCGAGCTACTTCCTTCTGAAGAGCTAAACCAAAATTTGGATTTCTTGTATAGCGCTATGTTTATCCTTGTCGGATGCAAGAGAGCCTACCCTTGAAGGAGGCTATTTGTCATTTAGGACATTAGAGTTAGATTTGTTGTGATCAGCAACAACGAAATGATGCCAGTTTAGAGGCATGTTACCGTTTAGAGGTGTGTTTGTATGTTTGAGTTCTAGAAGCGAGGATTTCGTCACAGGCGTTTTGAGGAAAAGAATGTCCTTGGCGTTAGCGGCGTCTCCAGATGCTGAAGGTCGAGTTTCCCTTGTGCCGCATTTCGTGGTTGAAATGTTCGCGGGCTTTGGAGATGTTTTCGCGAATGTTAGCAGCCAGAAACTGTTGTTTCGGTTTGGGCCTTAAGACCAAGAGGTCGTAAGTTCGACACAGGGAGAAGCGTCTACATTCACAGTGCTTAAGTGGCGTTGGCCTTCGGGATTTGTTTGTATATATTAAGGATGACTTCGTATAACTCTTGGAGCCTTGTCACGAGTGTTTCTTTTCATGCCGTGTTTACGGTATAGAACTTAATCGATTGTGATGAGTTTAAATCTTCCGTTAACCATATGGTTGTTAGGACTGAGTTTTGGTATGAAGAGTTTATCGTATGATTTCGATTCTGGGTTATCGACAAATTGCTTAGCGTAATAGTCACTTGGCGTTCTATGAACAAATCGTGGATTGTTGTTTTAGCCGTTAAGTGATTGGGCGGTGCTTTCGCTCAGTAGCTTTGGATTGGCATGGAGGCTAGATTCAGCCGTATCGCCAAGGAAGTTGTTGGTAAGCGATCAGCCCATGACCCTTATTAAGGTCATGTTAGTTCTGATTGTCCTTAATGGGGATGCGAATTCAGGTCGGGCTTTACGTAAGAGCTAAACCAAAATTTGATTTCTTGTATAGCGCTATGTTTATCCTTGTCGGATGCAAGAGAGCCTACCCTCAAGGGAGGCTATTTGTCTGTTTAGGACATTAGAGTTCGTTTGTTGTGATCAGCAACAACGAAATGATGCCAGTTTAGAGGCATGTTACCGCTAGAGGTGTGTTTGTATGTTTCGAAGTTCTAGAAACGAGGATTTCGCTCGAACGCTTTTGAGGAAAAGAACGCCCTTCGAAGCATTACGCCTCGCAGTGCTGAAGGTCGAGTTTCCCTTGTGCCGCATTTCGTGGTTGAAATGTTCGCGGGCTTTGAGATGTTTTGCGAATGTTCGCAGCCAGAAACTGTTGTTTCGGTTTGGACGCAAGACCAAGAGGTCGCGAAGTTCACGGCCAGAGAAGCCGCCTACATTCACGGTTGCGGAAGCGCTGGCCTTCCGGATTTGTTTGTATATATTAAGGATGACTCGTATAACTCTTGGAGCCTTGTCACGAGTGTTTCTTTTCATGCCGTGTTTACGGTATAGAACTTAATCGATTGACGATGAGTTTAAATCTTCCGCTAACCATATGGTTGTTAGGACTGAGTTTTGGTATGAAGAGTTTATCGATGATTCGATTCTGGGTTATGCGACAAATTGCTTGCGTAATAGTCACTTGGCGTTCTATGAACAAATCGTGGATTGTTGTTTTAGCCGTTATGATTGAGCGGTGCTCGCTCAGTAGCTTTGGATTGGCATGGAGGCTAGATTCAGCCGTATCGCCAAGGAAGTTGTTGGTAAACGATCAGCCCATGACCCTTATTAAGGTCATGTTAGTTTACGATTGTCCTTAATGGGGATGCCGAATTCAGGTCCGGGCTTTACGGGCATGAAGTTGGTCGAGGGCCAAATAGCTTGCTGAGATAGACATGCCAAGCATAGTGGAGTTTTCTGAGTTACGGCTGATGGCTTTTAGAAACGATCTTCCACTTTAGGTTTCAGTTACACGATGAATGGTTCGTATAAAAATTTTTTTGTTATACGAAAGTAATGGATGACCGGTTTCATGGAGATAAAAAATCGCAGATTGTTAAAGTAGCGATGTTTCCGTGGATTACACGGGAGATGTTTCCGCTATGATTTCGACCTTTGGACGAAAGCTGCTTCGAACTACTTATGGAGTTTTACCGAAGGTTATTTCGTTATTTTCGTAGTTCACCGTCGTGCTATTAGTCCGACGTTGGTACACGTTTCTAGTCGCGAAGTTTGCGAGAGACGACGAGAGTTTTCAAGACTATGTTTGTAACGGTTGGGCTATGCCGTTAAGCGTTTTAGGCGAATCTTATTGCTGCGAGAGTTTTGCTTTGTGGCGTTGTCTTGATGCTGAAGCAAAAGTTTTCAAGATGGGATTATCGGATATAGTATAATGCATCACCTCCTTTTCTTTTACGAAGAAAACGGGTTAGCCGTTCTTCGAAGGCTTGTTATGCGTTTTTCTTTCTTTTAGGAAGCGGGATGAGTATGCTTTTAGAGCGGCGTGGCGATCGTTTCGGTTTTTTGAGACTAGATCGGTTTGCATGTTCTGCCTGGACAATCAAGGAACGATGGAACAAGACTGGAAATTTTGCCTAAGACTTAGCTTGCTAGACTATCCACCTAGGTCCTAAGTTCCCTAAATTCTACGGCAGTTTTTCAAGACGTTTTTGTTCCTGTCCTACAAAGAATTAAAACCTTTACAAAATTTTTTGAGAAAATAGTCTTTTGAAGGTTTCGCATTTCGGCGAATCCCATTTCCTCGTATAGTCGAGGCGATTGGTGTTTAGAATAACCGTGATCGTAACAAACTCACGAAGAATGATCCGAACAAGCCAAGAGGGGATCGGACCGAGCACGATGGGACCGAGACCAGGACGTGGACCGTGGACCGACGCCAGGCCGACCCGCGTCCCGCGTGCCGCCGGCGCCAGGCCGGCCCGCGTGACCGGTGCCGCCGGCGCCAGGCCGGGGTGCCGCCGGCGCCAGGTCGGTGCCGCCGGCGCCAGGCCAGCCAGCGTCCAGCGTGCTGCGGCGCCAGGCGAGTGCCGCCGGCGCCAGGCCGACCAGCGTCCAGCGTGCCGCCGGCGCCAGGTCGGTGCCGCCGGCGCCAGGCGAGTGCCGCCGGCGCCAGGTCGGTGCCGCCGGCGCCAGGCCAGCCCGCGTCCCGCGTGCCGCCGGCGCCAGGCCATCCTGCCGTCTGTGGGTTTTTTTGTTGTTCGATCTTTCCCCGTTAGTCATTTGCGGAAATCTTCGAAGTTCGGGAAGATCGTTAGCGTGGATTTCGAGATAATCGCTTCTAATCCAACAAGACTCCTAGAGTATCGGATTGGGATGGACTTGGATTAAGTAGACTTCCGTTTTCGAGGGTTTGAATAATGAGGCTTCAACTTAGATTTTAAAATACTTAACTTTGTTAAAAATTGAGAAGGCTTTTATGGAAGAATCGCCGTGTTTTTCAACAATCCCAACATGGGTTTAAGGGACCAAGATGTTGCCGTTGCCGAGATCACGAGACGACTGCATGGATGGCGCCAGGACCCTTGCCGCCGGCGCCAGGCCGACCAGCGTCCAGCGTGCCGCCGGCGCCAGGTCGGTGCCGCCGGCGCCAGGTCGGTGCCGCCGGCGCCAGGTCGGTGCCGCCGGCGCCAGGTCGGTGCCGCCGGCGCCAGGTCGGTGCCGCCGGCGCCAGGCGGCTTCAGCGTGGCAGCGTGCTGCCGGCGCCAGGCGGCTTCAGCGTGGCAGCGTGCTGCCGGCGCCAGGTCGGCTTGCCGCCGCGTCGTGTCCCGCCAGCCGATGTTGCTGCTGCTCGCCTTTGTCGATCCCCGGCTCCACGGACTCAAAGATCGAAGTTACGAAAACTCAGGCAAAGATGCATGGTACCGAGACAGGATCGGTCTCGGCCCTATGACGGACGAGAGATCCTTCTCATGGGCGAGGTGGTCGAGACAGCGATATTGTTTTCTTCGTAAAATCTCAATGGAAGCTCCGATTGAGACGAAACGAAAACCATCTTGACCTAGACTCAAAGGAGAGTAAAGTGAGGTTTCCACAGGCGAGGTGGCCATGGGCGAGGTAACCTTGGCGATGGTTGTTCTCGTCCACGGGCGAGGTGGCCGGGAGAGTGATTTTGTTTCCCGTAAAATCTCAACGAAACTCCGATTGAGGCGAAGCGAAAGCCACTTTGATCTAGACTCAAAGGATAACGAAGGTGAGTTCGCCCTGTGGCGAGTAGCCATGCCGGAGGGTGAGGTGGCCTCGGTAATGTTTGTCCTTGCCCACGGCGAGGTGGCGGGACAGTGACTTTGTTCTCTTAAGTAAAATCTCAGCGGAAACTCCGATTGAGATGAAACGAAGCCATTTTGACCTAGACACAAGGGGAACAAAGTGGGCTCCTACTAAGGCGGACTGGGAAGACTGATCTTACCCTATGGCAAGTCGTCCTAGTAAGATTAAGCTCCGACCTCCTTTCGTTTTCCCGTTTATTCCTCGAGAGTTGTTTGTAAGAAGTATGGCAGTGGGAATCGGTGAACCGATTTGCCGTGCTTCTGTTCTGCGAAGTAATATAGGGTTTCCCCAAGGTTTCGAGGAGAATAAGTTTTATTTTTCGAGAGGTTCTCGAAAGCGTTTTTAGTAGAAACCTTGCTCGTTCGCGATTTCTCTAATTTGGTAACAAGGCGAATTTTTGGGGTTTGATAGATTTTATCGTTGCCCTTTCTGTTTAGATAGAAATTGCGAGCTCGTTTTCGTGCTCTTCCTGTGGCGGAAAGCGGCTAGGTTTTGATTTGCTTGGCGTCGTGGCGTTTGCGTGGCGTTGGCGTAGGAACAGTCGCTGCTGGAGTTGTTTTACCATCGTTGACGAAACTGCAACTTTTTCTTTCATATTTCCGGACATCGGTTCGAGCAAGTGCTGCGGCCGTTATGAGTAAAGTAATCCGTCCCCCCTCCTTCTAGCCAAACTGTGGGAACCGAAATTCACACTGTCAATTTTAATGAATAAGATTGCGGAGGAAAGCCAAGTTAACCCGACTTTCCTTGAAGGTGCGGATTCTCTGCGACAGCCAACGACAAGTGACGAATAAATGCGGAAAAAGATTTGTTAAGATTTGAGACTGGACCTTAAGAAAGGCTGCTACATTACCCCTTCGAGGATCAAGTCGGACGTAGTTCAGTTTAGAAAGAATTGAACAAGAGATCGAACCGTCTGGGCGGGTTCGATCTAGTATGGCGTTGTCATAGAAACAGGCATGTCGAAGATAATGCCTAGGGTTTCTATGTGAACTTTGAAGTAAAAGAATTTTCCGATCCTTAGAGGAAGCGGAGAGAGAAGACCAGGCGTTCTAGGGCCTGGTTAGGTTACGAATGCGGCGTTGGTCATAAAGCGGGCATGTCGAAGATCATGCCTAGGGTTTCTATGTGCGGAGCTCTGAGTAAAAGAATTGATAGATCCTTCCGAGAGGAACAAGGGTCTGCGGAGAAGATAAAACCAGAACAAGAGGCGGCCAGACGTTCTAAGTCCTGCCTCGCTGGCCTAACCGCCTAAGTTCTAAGTTCTCTAAGCTAGCGGGAGTTCTCTAAGTCTAGATTCTAGGATTTTCGGATCCCCTTCTCTTCGCCCGTGCTCTCCTTATATATCCACTCCAAGGTCGGTTTGCCTTAGGATGATGGACCTCGCCTTTGGGCCCAAGCTTATCTCTTGAGGAAGTATTCCATTTTCGTCGATCTTTGTAATTATCCTCGAGTTTTCGGTGACTTGATGTTTATCCGATGTTGGGATATCGGACAAACCGTCATAGCCTGATTGGGCCTGAATTCCTAAATTCGTAAGTTAGTCCGTGGACTTGTCTTAAGTCGTTAAGCGTTTTATACGATTTCGGAAAGACTATCTTTCTCGTAAAATAAACCGTATAACCTAAAGGATCGATGTTCAAGTTAATCGAACTTGTTTTATCACGATATCTTCTCACGAAATCAATCCTTAGTTTTGTCGTAAAACATCGAGGGCGATTCGATCGAGTCGTAGGATGTTTATTCGTGGCGGTGATCGTCCCAAACTCATGATGATTGATCCAAACAAGCCAAGATGGGATCAGACCGAACCGCGATGGGACGAGACCAGGGCGAGGCGTCGACCCGCCAGGCGAGTGCGCCAGCGCGAGCCAGTGACTTTGTTCTCTTAAGTAAAATCTCAGCGGAAACTCCGATTGAGATGAAGCGAACCATTTTGACCTAGACACAAGGGGAACAAAGTGGGCTCCTACTAAGGCGGACTGGGAAGACTGATCTTACCCTATGGCAAGTCGTCCTAGTAAGATTAAGCTCCGACCTCTTCGTTTTCCGTTTATTCCTCGAGAGTTGTTTGTAAGCGGTGGGAATCGGTGAACCGATTTGCCGTGCTTCTGTTCTCGCAGTAATATAGGGTTTCCCAAGGTTTCGAGGAGAATAAGTTTTATTTTTCCGAGAGGTTCTCGAAAGCGTTTTTAAGTAGAAACCTTGCTCGTTCGCGATTTCTCTAATTTGGTAACAAGGCAATTTTTGGGGTTTGATAGATTTTATCGTTGCCCTTTCTGTTTAGATAGAAATTGCGAGCTCGTTTTCGTGCTCTTCCTGTGGCGGAAAGCCGCTGCTAGGTTTTGATTTGCTTGGCGTCGTGGCGTTTCGTGGCGTTGGCGTGGGAACGGCTGCTGGAGTTGTTTTACCATCGTTGGCGCAAACTGCAACTTTTTCTTTCATATTTCCGACATCGGTTCGAGCAAGTGCTGCGGCGTATGAGTAAGTAATCCGTCCCCCCTCCTTCTAGCCAAACTGTGGGAACCGAAATTCACACTGTCAATTTTAATGAATAAGATTGCGGAGGAAAGCCAAGTTAACCCGACTTTCCTTGAAGGTACGGATTCTTCGCGACAGCCAACGACAAGTGACGAATAAATGCGGAAAAAGATTTGTTAAGATTTGAGACTGGACCTTAAGAAAGGCTGCCTCATTACCTTCGAGGATCAAGTCGGACGTAGTTCAGTTTAGAAAGAATTGAACAAGAGATCGAACCGTCTGGCGGTTCGATCTAGTATGAGCGCTTGTCATAGAAACAGGCATGTCGAAGATAATGCCTAGGGTTTCTATGTGCGGAGCTTTGAAGTAAAAAGAATTTTCCGATCCTTCCGAGAGAAGCGGAGATTTCGCGGCAGGAAGTGACCCAGGCGTTCTAGGGCCTGGTTAGGTCTAATGCGGCGTTGGTCATAAAGCGGGCATGTCGAAGATCATGCCTAGGGTTTCTATGTGCGGAGCTTTGAAGTAAAAAGAATTTTCCGATCCTTCCGAGAGGAACAAGGGTCTGCGGAGAAGATAAACGAACAAAGTGACCAGGCGTTCTAAGTCCTGCCTGCGCTGGCCTAACCGCCTAAGTTCTAAGTTCTCTAAGCTAGCAGAGTTCTCTAAGTCTAGATTCTAGGATTTTCGGATCCCCTTCTCTTCGCCCGTGCTCTCCTTATATATCCACTCCAAGGTCGGTTTGCCTTAGGATGATGGACCTCGCCTTTGGGCCCAAGCTTATCTCTTCGTGAAGTATTCCATTTTCGCCGATCTTTGTAATTATCCTCGAGTTTTCGGTGACTTGATGTTTATCCGATGTTGGGATATCGGACAAACCGCCATAGCCTGATTGGGCCTGAATTCCTAAATTCGTAAGTTAGTCCGTGGACTTGTCTTAAGTCGTTAAACGCTTTATACGATTTCTGAAAGACTATCTTTCTCGTAAAATAAACCGTATAACCTAAAGGATCGATGTTCAAGTTAATCGAACTTGTTTTATACGATATCTTCTACAGAAATCCAATCCTTCTAGTTTTGTCGTAAAACATCGAGGACGCATTCGATCGAAGTCGTAGGATGTTTATTCCGTAGCGTGATCGTCCCAAACTCATGATGATTGATCCAAACAAGCCAAGATGGGATCGATCAACACGATGGGACCGGACCGTGATCTAGGGCGGCCGACCGGGCGCCAGGTCGGGTGCCGCCGCCAGGCCAGCTTGCGGGACGGTGCCACCGGCGCCAGGTCGGCTCACGTTGTACGCCGGGCGCCAGGTCGGGTGCCGCCGGCGCCAGGTCGGGTGCCGCCGGCGCCAGGCCGCTCAAGGCGGATCGCTGCCGCTGTCAAAGCGCTCGCTGGCGCCAGGCCGGGCTCAAGGCGGACGCTGGTACGCCGGGCGCCAGGTCGGGTGCCGCCGGCGCCAGGTCGGGTGCCGCCGGCGCCAGGTCGGGTGCCGCCGGCGCCAGGCCGCTCGCGCGGACGCTGTACGCCGGGCGCCAGGTCGGGTGCCGCCGGCGCCAGGTCGGGTGCCGCCGGCGCCAGGTCGGGTGCCGCCGGCGCCAGGTCGGGTGCCGCCGGCGCCAGGTCGGGTGCCGCCGGCGCCAGGCGCCCGTGCCAGCACGGGCGTTGAAGATCTCGGCGAGGGCTTCGATTTGATATCTTGATCGCTTCTGGTTCCTCACGGTTTGAGAGAACGACCTTCGTTTCGAGGCGCATTCTTTTGTTGTGGTTTTTGTGATCAATCTTGATGTCCTTGGCGAAGCGGACCGATCTTTCTTGGGACTCTCAGACGCCAAGACGCCCGTAGTCTTCTGATCTTACTTTCAAGAAGTGTTTCACGAAGAACCCATAAGTAAAAATAATCCTAGCCGCTGATTTCGAGATAACCGCTGCCAGAGAGTGGATATTCTAATTTGAGAAAATCTCAGATAACTTCTTTTCAAATTATATGAGACTTTTGTTTCAAGAAATACTTTCCGAGACTTTCAGTCATTGATCCCGTCAGGACCGATTTTGACCCCAACACAACCCCACCCTTATTGAAACAGTATGGAATGTAGAAGGAATGTCTAGTATTACTATAAGATACTAAACCCAAACCCCACCACCCATTTACCCTAAACCCAATATCATTACACCCTTTAACTAAAACTTATCAACCGCCATATATGGAATAGTGAGTGGCCCACGATAATTTTGACAAGATGGAATATAGAATCAATGTTTAGTATTCATATAAGATTCTCGACGCTCAAAACTAAACCTAAACCCCACCCATTAACCCTAAACCCAATACCATTACACCCTTTAACTAAAACTTATCAACCGGCCATATATGGAATAGTGACTAGCCCAAGATAGTTTTAACAAGATGGAATAGAGAATGAATATTTAGTATTCATATAAGATTTTCGACGCTCAAAACTAAACCCAAACCCCACAGCCTTAACCCTAACCCCAATACCATTACACCCTTTAACTAAAACTTATCAACCGGCCATCTAATAGTGAGTGGCGTATCTATAATTTTAACAAGATGGAATATAGAAGGAATGTCTAGTATTCACATATGATTATACATATTGTATTGTGCATTATGACTGAATAGTATGGATTGATTATACATATAGTATAGTGCATTCTCGACGTTCAAAACTATACCCAAACCCCCACCCATTAACCCTAAACCCAATACCATTACACCCTTTAACTAAAACTTATCAACCGGCCATATATGGAATAGTGACTAGCCCAAGATAGTTTTAACAGTATGGAATAGAGAATGAATGTTTAGTATACATATAGTATAGTGCATTGTGACAGAATAGTATGGATTGATTATACTAAACCAAAATTTACTAGCAAGGCTGCGAATGTCTTTCTCAAATATTTGTTCATATCTTATATTAACCTCAACCTTTGAAGTTGTCTTACATATACCATTTATTCACAGACTAGTAACCTAAACCCAATACAATACCCCCTTTAATAATACAAAACCTAAACACTAACACCATACCCTTATTGAAAACTAAACCCAAACCCCGCCACCCACAATAAACCCTAAACACCAACAACACCACCCTTATTGAAACAAGATGGAAAATAGGAATGCCTAGAATTCTAATAAATTCCAATATAGTATAGTGCAATTTTGTGAATAGTATGGAATTCATGATAAGAAACTAAACCCAAATCGCAAATTACAACATAAAGGGTAGGAGAAAAGAAAATTCAGTAACACATTGTGGATAACATCAAACACGAATGAACATAAAGTACGACAGTTTGGAAAACGACCTAAAACATAGCAAGCATAGATATCGATAGTTCTCGCTGCAACACTAACCTCCTCTTCACCGAGACAGATCAATCATAGGCTTCCCCACGGTAGAGATCTCTAACAGAATCAGTGCCACAACCGCGGAGTACCCTAAGAATTAAAAAGGGTCAGATAGAATTTAGAATGGAATACTATACTGATTGCTTTATATAGTATAGAACATTATGCTATAATAGTATGGAATAGATGAGGATAACAAAAAATTAACTAGAAAGGCTGCCAATACCTGGATGTTCAAGTAGAACCGGTATGTCTAAGCGGGATATGGGGAACGGAAGGAAATTCAACTCACGAGGTCGGTTAGACAGAACCTCGATATCATGTGAGGCATCATAATCGATATCGGTTTGAGGACATCTTTTATCACGAAGTAGTAGGACATGTCTGGTTCAAGGCCCACCACATAGATAGCCCACATCGGCAAATCCACTATCATGCCAATCCAGTGACGGTCTTTAACCAGCACTAGAGTGTAGAGAAAATCTACTTGCGTAAACCACCGTGGCGGTGCATGAACTGACCGCCAGACATAGGAAAAGTGAAGGCGCTCTTTATCTTGCATGGCATCAAAAGGTGATAACCATGAGTAGCTCCATAAAGAAAGTTGGAAGGATGAAGTCAAATTTTGAAGATAGATTGCTGTCACGCCTCTTTCTTATCCAACCTACTACACGATCCACCTACAATATACACATAAATAAAACAATGGACATATTGATCAAAATTATGAAAATCAATAAGGGTTATAACGCACTCATACCTAACAAACACCAGTGCAATTGAACATATCATCCGAGAAGCAATGGAAATGACTGACCGAGAGATGGTGCATTTGATCCAAGGAAAATGCTAATATAATCAGTCATCTGAATATCGAAATTCCATACTACATCATATGGAATATAATGTTTTCAAATAATATTGATAATGAAATGGTTTCCACTTACTTTGCCTCGCCATTTTCTTCGAAAGGTCTCTTGCAGCTGGCGTTGGAGGAGTAATGCGAGAAGCCACCTATAAATGTGGCTTTTCTTGAGTAGGTGGCTTTGGGATACTTGACTCAACCGACGCCTTTTCACACGCTAGAGGTGGTACATTATCATCCATTCGCCGAGGCACTTTCCTGTTTCCTCTTTCTTACGCACAATGGGTGCGGGAGGAGTGTATCGTTTGGGACTTGTATGCGTGTACTAAAACGCCTGCCACCATCGCTTGAACAACGGCTGCATCAGTGTTCACTGCCCAGCCTATTAACATAAAGTTATTATGTTAATTTCAACTCTTCAAACACACTTAACATTTAATCGGGAAGATGTTAAAGCATTATACCTGAACCTTAGTAATTGTAACATCATCTTCATCCACATCATCACCCTTCTTCCCATCAATACCCACTTTCTCCGAATGGCATCCGATGATGTCCGAGGTACACATCGACCCTAAATTCACGGTTCGAACAAGTAGAGGTCGAAGGGCTCTGTAAAAGCCCGTGAAATGGAATAGTTTATATCGTCACATAGTATAGATATATAGATTTCAGATACAAATAGTATAGAAAACTCACTTTATCAACGCCGGCGTCTGATAGAATTTTATTCACGAGGCCGACACGGGTCATCAATGGGGCATTCGATGATACATTCATGGGTCCTACACGGATTAACCACATTTGTTAACTTATCGAGACAATATAAATTATTATAATATTAACACAAGGCCCAAATTTGTGCTGCTTATCGTTTCTACTCAGTCTTACCACATCAACTCGAGATGGAGGATTGGCTCCTTCGTTCCTTGCCACTACATGCACGCCCCTTGCATGGATACGAAACGGAGCATCAACATTGGAAGGGGATGCGATGTTTACCGACGACGAGGGCTTTGAAATTAAATGGTATGGAAATGTCGCTGAGCTATATCAATATGAAAAGTATCTAACTGCACAAACTGCATAGAAAGGTATAAAACAAAACATAATATTTAGCACATACCTCCACGCTACGGGTCATGTCCACTATGATCAGCTCCTTTATCCTCACCCCTGTCTCAGATGTGAATTTGACGCCATCATTGAGTCGTCATTTACCCGAGATAATCCTCCCCTTTCTCCTTCATCCGGTTCAGATCCAAACCAACCGGCCGGTCCCTGTTGCAGCAACATCCTCTACATCTCGCTGAGGTGACTGAAAGATAATATAAATACACAATAAGATATATAATAGTATAATGTGATTATGGAATAGCATGAAATACAAAACAAGTGCATAGTATGACACTTACATCAGCCTCAGATGGGCACCCACACCATCCAGAAGCACCAGATAGTTGTGGGTCTATCGGATTAACCTCTGCATTGTTGAAATCATCATCCTGACCTGGAACTGACTCGTGGACTGAACCCATACGCTGGTCCCATATCATCAACTCCAAACCGAGACTTCAATAACTGATTGATCTTCTCAAACTCCCCTGTGACCTTACTTTCCAACTGGCCAATCGCAGATGTAGCTGATTGTAACTCGGTACGAAGGCCACCCACTTCGGAATTAAAATGGCCCTTCAAACTCAGAATATAGCCCTCGAACATTGCAATCATCTTCAGAAGGCCTACCGCACGCCTAAGTAATGATCGAAATCAAAATGGAATCTCTCACCACCAAAGGGCACCGAGGGGTTAGCTGATGATTGACCTTCGGATCTCCGTGGTAACCACCACTCTCACGCCACCATGATGAACTTTATCCTTTTCAACCGCTCGAACATTTTCGTCACTTGACTCAGAAGTTTGTGCATTGCCCTTCTTCACTCTAATCTCATCCGCTTTCACACCACCTGACCAAGTGTTATGCTCAAAGGGGAAATCATCATCAATCAAAGCAACCAATGTATCAACACTCAGATCTTCCTTATCTCCCAACCCACGATAAAGATCATCCCCTCTTCATCCGAGCTAATCAAAGACCGATATGCCCCAAACACGATATACGGTGACAAAGTAACTAATCGTCAATATCTAAATAGTATGGAATGCAAATAGTATAGAACATGTTGATAAATAGAATAGCATATAGATGACATAGAACAGATTGTGCATACCTGTCCCAGTTCATCAACCGTCTTGGCCGAGACAATGTTGACCACCAACTTTCTCTCAACAACCCTCCTGACAATGTCTTCGCTGGAAAGGGTGGAATCGCTAGAGGATCTGCAACGCCAGTCTTGATAATGATAGAAGGACATGCAGTCACAGTAACCAATACCATCGCATGGGTGAAGCCTTGAATTGCCATTGTATCCTTCACATAATTAGCGCAGATCTTGATTTCAGATTTTAACGGTGAGCAAAAATGACTCCCTGCCCCATGGATACTTCAGGAAAGCATCAAGATTACCAAGCATGCTCACTACTTAGGGTCTGATTTTTGTTGTCCCACAAGTTGGACACAGAATACCTTCCACCAATACCAACAATGCAAGCCGCAAACGGGTTAACCCATCCTTGTATTTTTTACCCTTCACAAGCGCTCCATGATTCATCCAGGTGTGGGCTTCTCCTCCCCACGAAATAAATCATCCCATATTGACATAGATGATTTGCCTTTACGGACGCCTTCCTCGCCCAATACCTTTCGGCTTCTCCTCAGAACTCCAACGCCATCGCCACGCTTCAGGCCGGTGACCAGAGCAAAGTCTTGTATGGCATAGCGTATCGGCTTCCCAACGAAGGTCCACCAAAGTTCATACTCTTTGGCGTTATCAAGCGGCGTGAGAGGCAGTAATGGAGGAACATGACTGAAAAGTATGGCCACCCATCTGCAAAACTCTCCGAACTGAGAATCAATCAACATTTGCTTGTCTTCTTCCTCTAGTGCACCCTTGATGATGTAAATCCACCGTAGGTTGAAGTAGTTATTAACCCGCTTCCGATTGTTGGTTCTGAACCCGACTCAAACATTCTCGGAGGAACACCTAAATCTTCCATTTTACCGTGCCAAGCATGAAAACAATAATCAGAAGACCGAGGTGACATTATATAGAATAGCTACTTGAATTACTATTCTATATACATATTAGCATGTTCTATACAAGGAGAGAAATGGTCTAGTATGTGCAGAAATATGAAGCATAAGAGGTTCCAAAATTAACAAAAATCACTTTCACCAATATAGTCGATATTGTACAAATAACAACGGATCAAAACAGAAACATGAAAATGAAACAAATTGACACTCGATATGAACAAAATGTCCCCACCGAAATGGCAACAACCAACTACTATAGAATGAAACCAAGACCAAACATAAAACAATCGTCTACAGAAATGGAATAGTAAACGAATTAACTATATCATTCACACACTATACCGCTAATCCAAATATAGAAATGGTCTAGTATCGCCAGATTTATAAAATATCCAGAGTCACGACATTCCATGTAAACAACTTGCAATTCAAAACCCAATTTCGTGTACGATAATAACGGGTGAAAACCAAATAAACAAAACCGAAGCGACCACCATTCAATTACTGTCACAATCTTCCAAACACATGCACAAAATCAATTTTGTTTCTATCTTCAATTTAGTACCACGCAAAGACCACAAAATCGATACATTACATAGCGAGACGACAATTAAAGTTGTCGCATTGAATAGAATAACGAGACCGAAGATGACCCAATTCAGGTCGGAGTAACTTGATATTCAAGAACAAGAAAACTAAAATCGAACTCACCGGAGTACCGAATGCGTTCTTGCCTTTATAAGAGGAGTTGGTTGCCTCCGGTGTTCCGATTCTTGAGTGGGTGAAGTAAAATCGCGGTGACGAACAGTTCCAACTCCGGCAACAAACGGTGTGAATTTGCGGTGGTGATGAAAGAGAAGAATAGGTTTTGCTTTACGAGAAAGAATTGGTAAAGTAAAACAGAAATCGTGGGATAAAGCAAAACCACCTAAAGCTATCAACAGTTAATTTTAAAAATTAATCTTTATCTTTTGCCAGTTACTCCCGGTTAATAAAGAGGGCAATATGGCAATATTTTATAAAAGTTGAGTCATATATCGGTGAGTTAGGGAAGTTAGATATTGAGTGAATTATCTTATGTTCGAACGCTATACAGTGCAATTCCCCAATATTTTTTAAGAGATATCTTACCGAAATATTTAAGTTTTCTAGAACATATAGAAGATAACGATTTAGCCAATATTTTATGTTGCTGTAATAAACACTCTCAGTGGACTTAGATTCCGAATCTCAAAACCTTGAATGCCTGGATCTTTAACGTTTAATTTGGATTAACTAATATACACTTTGCGTTTTAGAGTGATTTATATTTTTAGAAGCTTTTTACATATTTAACGAATAGTCAGTGCCGTGCAAAGCTTATTAGAGGCTCGAAGCAAATTTTAAACTAAAATTTTATTAATATAAATTGGTTATACTTTTTTTTGTTTATAAAAAAAATTTAAACCAGATGTATATATTATACCATAAATTATATAGCTCAGTTTTATGTTTAGAAATGTCTAATTCAGAAAAGAAAAGAACAATTAAGCAAAAACAAAATCAAATATGAGATATAAACATTAAAACCTTTTATTAAAATCACTATATTAAACCAAACTTATGTAAAGTAGAAACTCCGAAATGTTAATATATTAGTGGGGCCTGGGACGAAAGCATTTTTGACAACATGGTGGTCACTGCTCTGCTAATAGTTAAAGCAAAAATTACTTTATACTAATGTTCTAAAAATTAATTTAGGTGGTGTCGTGTCTAAACGTACATCTAAGAGCATGATTAACCCTAAGAATCCAAATGGGTATCTTAATGAATTTTTTAGTAGTTAATGTAAGTTAAGAACTCATAGTTAAAATACCCCTAATTTTTGAGCTCCAATTTTAGGTTCTTAATTGATTTTTTTACTCTGTAATACACTTTTCGTCTTATGTATTACACCTTTAGACACTTCTCGCTGGCTAGACACATTATACCTGTCGAATGTCCTTCATATCCCCAATTTTGACCAGACCAAACTAACCTAACCAGAGACAACCAACCATTATTACATTCTCTCCTCTCTCCTCTCATCCCTCGTGACTTTCTTTTTTGTCAAAATCTCTCATTACTTCTTTTTTTTTGAACAAAATCTCCTGTTACTTCTTATCTAATTAATCAGGTTTTATAGTTAATGTTTTAAATTTTAAAAATTAAATTGAGAAAGCCCACTTTCCCAATTGTGTTCCCAAATCACTAACCCTAATCCAATTCTCTTTTTTTTTTTTGAGTTTTCAGAAAACAACATGTATTTTCCCTCCCACTCCACTTTTTGAAAGTCAGATCTACTTTCCCAAATTTACTCTTTCTTTTACTAATCCTAATTCTTTCTTAACCGCAGATCGACTTCGGAGGTTTGTATTTTGAATTCCTTAACCTTTTGACTTTCACGAATTGTCAAAATCTCTAACTTTTTACATTTTTCTTGTTTTAACTGTTTATGTTGTAATTTTCCAGTTGAATCAAATAAATCTATGAGATTCTGTGGACGAAAGAGATAACAAGCAAATCCAAGAGCTCTGGTCTGGAGGGAACGACACGACGGCAAGCAGGTCCGAGTTCCGTTGTGGAGATGACGACAAGTCAACCAACAGATCCGAGCTCCGGTGTGGACATATTATTTTATTTTTCTATTCATGTATTTTTTGTACATGAACATATTTTTCTATCCACATTTTTCATGTCCACACAATTTTTATAATATTTTAAAAATATATAAAATATATATATATATATATATGAAAGTGGATGTTAAAATGTAGAGAAAAAGAAATTACAATCTATTTTGAAATTATATTTATTTTATATATATTAAATTTTAAGGAAAAGCAAATGAATACATTTGATAGGATGAATAATAATAAAAACTTAAAATAAAAAGTAAATTATAGCTACAAAGACATCTGACTTTCCTACAAAGACATAAAAAGCAAATAAAAACATGAACACATTTTTCTATCCACATTTTTCATGTCCACACATTTTATATAATCTTTTTAAAATATATAAAATATATATATGAAAGTGGATCTTAAAATGTAGAGAAAAAGAAATTACAATCTATTGTGAAATCATATTTGTTATATATATATATATATATATATATTAAATTTTAAGGAAAAGCAAATAAAAACATTTGATAGGATGAATAATAATAAAAACTTAAAAAAAAAACTACCCGCTACAAAGAAATCTGACTTTCCTACGAAGACATAAAAAGAAAATAAAAACATGAACTCTATACAAGTCAATTTTTTCTCCGTTCATATTTTCTGTATCCATGTCCACCCATTTAGTCATAATGATTAGGAAAAAATCATTAAAAGTTTTGTTAGGCAGAATTATAACCTCCAATCTCTTTAAACAAGATTCAATCACAAAAAATATTTTTTTTCTAAGCTTTCTCGATTACAAACAGAAAACAATTTTTGTGTTAGAGATTTTTATGGAAAATGTGGATAGAAAAATATTTTAATTTTTTTTTAGGAAAGTCAGATGTCTTTGTAGTGGTTAGTTTCTTTTTTTTATTATTATTATTACTAGACCCGATGTCCGCGCTACGCGCAGAAAATGGTTGATGTTCAATTGACACTATATTGAATCTTTATTTTATTTTATATGAATATTGTGTATTATAAATGTTGGGGTCATTTAGGATCAAATACTTAAAAAACAATCTAATGACAAAGTTTTTTGAAATCTAAATAAACCCAAGTACGAAGTTGTGTAATATTTTCTAGTTTTTATTTTTTTGAAAATATATATTTTCTAGATCATTGATGTATTAAATCTAGAAGTACAACAACCTTTATCATGCAGAAATAGTTATAACAGTTTCCATTTAAGGTAGCATTGCAAGAAAAGTATGAGGTACAACAACACTAAGGTTATGAAACTTCGATCTTGAAGAAAAACCATTAAACATAAAGTTTAACAGTCAGAAATTGAAAAGAAACAAAACATAGAGTTTTGGTAACCACAGAACCACCGATTACACAGATCTTAGCCACATTTGGCTCGCTTGGGCTCTTCCACATCAACAATATCAGCAGCCCTTTTCACCCTCTCACAATCAGATTCTTCAAACCCTGTGGAAGTACCCCTCTCAGCAACTCCCTTATGCAAAGCTTCATGGGCGTCTGGTAGAAGGACAGTTTCTTCTAAATCACCTTCAAGTTCTGGATCTTTTAGAGGGAGCACCTTTGTCACATTCAAGGTTTGTGTCTTGCCAGTCAAATTATGCTCTGATATCTTCACAATTAACTTGCGAGAGTGTCCTATGGTACTAATCAGAGCTTGAGGAACCGGTACTAAGTGATCAGATCCTACATTCTCATTGGCCTAACATATATTTAAAAATTTGTCACTATACATTTATAAATATATTGGGGGAACACAGTTTTAAATAACAAAGTCAAACAGGTTTGTAATTACCTCAAAATAACTCTCAACCAACTCAGAAGCTTTCTTTCTAGTCAACTCTTGACCAGCATCACCAAGGAGCACAAAGAACGCCTGGTTGTCATTGTCATACACAGATATCTTGGCTAGGTACATGTGACATGAGCAGATTAATAATGAATACATTGAAAGTATGAGTATAAATAAACCTGAATCACTTACTGTGCAACACCAACAATTTCACTTTTCCCACATTTTTTTACACATAAGGGTGGTAGCCCCTTTGATTGCCTTAGTGTGGCATCCACCACAGCCTATGTAATACCATGCTGAACCGTGCACAACATCACAAATGGTTGCTATGCACTCAAACCAAGAAACCTGCAAAATATTTTAAAAATTAGATGAGAAACTAAGACTATCAAAACTACTGTGTTATTCATTGGTTATGAACGACCTTTGCATCGGCATGCTTCATATAAGAAAAGAGATCGCCTATGGTTACTGTCTCAGGCTTAGTGACAACGGCTGCATCAACTCTGTTAGCAACAGCTAAGTTTGAGTTCAACCTGGAGACAATGTCCAAACATCAATTACAATCATGGAATACGAACAAACCATATTTTAATACGGGAACGCTTACCAAGAGAGATAATCACGGGTTGCTTGAACATTGTTTTCCAGAAATATACGTGATGACGTCATAGAAGAGAGACCTAGGGCACATATAACAGATCCAATTGTATTAGACAGAGGCAAAACTATAATGTAAAATGAGATATAGAGTTATGCATATCTCTAATATTTTTCATTTCAGAACCTATTGGGTTTACTCAACTCTTAATTCTTCACAGACTATTCAAATGTCTCATACCTAATAAGCGCCAAATCAAATTAATCCAATGCAGTTCTATCACGCAAAGCTAACTTAACCAGATAAGATTCCTTAACCAGCCTATGTAACTTCTTAAACGATATAAAAAGGTGATATTACGAACCTCCAAATCCAAATCGTTTCGGGTTCAAGGTGGTGACCAAAATAACTCTCGCAGTCCCTCCAGATGCTTTAAATTTTTCACCAAAGCATATGGCAGCCTCGTCCCATAGGTACAGCTTCATCACCGGATCACTGTAACATCCAAAACTCGTGTGGTAAGAGTGACAAAATATGTATATGAAAGAAGATATAGTTTAGCTTACTCATGTGTTTGAACATGAAGCTGAACTCGGCGGTTCAAAGCTATCTCGGTGACATCTACCACCAGACTGTCATTGAGAACCTGGCCATTCACAAGTTTGATGTGGCCAATACAATCGGAAAAAAGGACAACAAAACTCAATACTTTATATCGTATAAACCCAGCAATGAAATCTATATATAATACTGGACCAAAACAGCATCCTAGCCAAACATTGATGAATATATTAGATCAAATGAAGCACATCATCTAAGATTAGTTTTAACAGTACACTATACAAACTCCGCATATATTGAAAAGAAGAAAATAGCTTTGCTCGAGAAGAAAGAACAACTACTATAAAGAAATTGAAGAGAGGGAACCTACCATAAAGATCCCCTTTCAAGTCGCAGGCAGCATCGAACTCCGCATATCCGTGGAATCGGAAACGGTCCTCAGGGAAACAAACCAAACCGTCATCCAGGTCAGTGAGGACAGAGGTCGACGTGAAAGTGATGGTGAAGTTTGGTTCGGCTACCCGATAAAAAGTCTTGTTATTAGACCCGAAAAAATTATGGAGCCTGTAAATGCCACCAGCTTTCATGTGTGGAAAATAAGTATCTATCCTCCCAGCTGGGATGAAGCCTTGGATAACAGTTTCCTGTTAACAACATTAAAAAGATTGAATAAGATAAGCTAGACAGAAAATCCTATAAAACTAAACAAAAATATTAAAGATATTTAAACCGAAATGAACCAACAACAAAGAACAGAACGATAAGTGTGAACAATTTGGGTTATACCTCTTGATCAATGAGAAGCATTTCGAGATCGATTAGCATCTCCGTCCTAATATTCCGAGTTTCCCAAAAGTGGATCAACCGAAACCTCACCTCGCCTTCATGTAGTCCGAATTTTGCATTTCTGAAAGATATCACTTCCCCGACGTTGGCAAAGACGATGGCTTTTCCTCTGTCGCCAGAGGAGACAGCGCCTTTGCCTCTAACGCCTGAAGAGAAACCGGAATTCGCGGTCTGAATGATCGGCCCTGTAGATAAATATGAGCGTTGCCATTAATGAAATCAGTGAGGAGTTTACATGTCTTAAAATAAAGAGAGCTAAACATGTCTTAAAACAGAAAGCTTAAACTTGATAGATTTTTTTTTGGTAATCAAACGGACTGTATTAAAAAAATTTACATGTTTGATCTCTTTGTCTTAAATGTTTGATCTCTTTGTCTTAAAAGACAAAGCTCAAACTCAATTTTTTTTATCTGGTAATCAAACGGACTCTATAATAATAATTTTAAAAGGAACGACACGGATTCTTACCATTAGATTTCTTCGAATTAGGTCGGCCGATCGAGACGCCGGAAGAGACACTGGTATTGCAGCTGGGTTTGGTCAGACTGGAAGAGGAGACCGACGATTCGACTTTGTCATTCTTCGAGTAGGGATTGCCGATTGAGAGGTCGGAAGAGACATAGGGTGTGCCGATGGGCTTGGTCGTCCTGGGAAAGGAGTCAGTGTCCGCGCCTTTTGGTTTCTCTGACTTAGAAGCACCAGATACCATGGATTTTCCGTTGGAACTCATTGCAGTATGGTAAGAGAATATAGAACGAAGTTTGATCTGAGTAAAACTCTGATTATGCGTTTTATATGAAAAATCAGAAGGAGAAAAGCTAAGAGAATCCATAAATGAGAATAAAGGGAGAAACTAAGTGGAGGTGTAATTGAATGATCGTCGATCAGATCGTGAAACAGAACAGAGAAGAGGAAGAGAAAAGGTTTCATGATCGATCTAGGAAATTAGGGTTTGAAGAAAGGGGAAATGGCGAACTCGAAACAGCGAATGTATCAGTGTGTCGTCTCTGAATTTGTTGGGCTTCTTGGCCCAGGATAATAACACGCGACGGATTAATAAAAGACGAAAGCCCAAGATCAACCCAACTACTGTCTGACGTGGGCAACAGAACACAACCCATTGGATGATTTTATTTGTCGATGTGGAGGGCCTCCCCGTTTCGTATATCGCGCTTTTATTACTTGTTTGATTCATTCTATCAAATGTTTCTATTTGCTTTTTCTTAAATTTTAATATATATATATATAAAACAAATATAATTTCACAATAAATTTTAATTTCTTTTTCTCTAAATTTTATGATCCACTTTCATATATATATATATATATATATATTATATTTTTTAAAAAAATATATAAAATGGGTGGACATAGAAAATGTGGATAGAAAAATTGTGTTCATGTACAAAAATACGTGAATAGAAAAAATAAAAAAAGATGTCCACACCGGAGCTCGGATATGCTGGTCGACCTGTCGTCCTCTCAACAACGGAACTCGGACCTGCTTGCCATCGCGTCGTTCCCTCCAAACAAAAACTCTGGGATTTGCTCGTTATCTCTTCCCTCCAAACATATTTTATTATCTAAACAAATTTTTTATATATTTTTTCAAATTGAAAATAAACAAAGACACATATAGTCCACGGTTTGTCCATATTTCTAAACTTTTTCTTGTTAGCACTTTTCTTGTCCACAATTTTTTTGTCCACAAGTTTGATTTACAAATTATATAAAATATATCAAAATGGATGTTAAAATGTAAAGAAAAAGAAAATATAATTTACTGTACCAAAAAAGTACTAAATGTTTGTTGTAAAACAAAAAATCAGCTAACAAATACATGGGTGAGAAAGTGATTTAATAATACCGAAAAAGAAAATATGGCCCTTCGTTATCTCTGTGTGCTCATTTTCTTTAAAAAAACCACAGTACAGCTAATTTAAACCATCCAATCTTCTTCTACTTTAAATCCGACGGTCACCAGAAAACTCAGCACTAACCTTAATAACTTCTCTAAGGAAACACGATTGGTCCCCACAAAGATGACAACATTTTATATTAATAAAAACTAACTATACTCCTAACTTGACCAAGCCAGAGGGGTAGATGGGTACAAACACATAGGGGGAAAGAGGAGAAAGTGTCCCTCAAGTGGGAAGTGCCTTAACATGACAAAAAAAAGAAAAAAGTGTCTCTTTAAGTAACTCACTCTTCTTAATTTGGAGTTTTTTTAAAAATATATATTTTAAAATAGTCTATTAAAGATAAATTTTATTTATTAAATAAAACATATTAAAAGATAACATTTTAAACATAGATTTACAAAAAAAAATTAAAACAAAGATTAGTAAAATAAACGAGAATAATTTGAAAGATGCATCCGAATTCAGTTGTTTTCTTCATCACGTCCGAATTTGCACCATATATGTTCAACCAAATCAGCTTTCAGTTGTTGATGCATTTGTCTATCACAGATTTTAGTTCGAACATCCATCATATTGGCGATATTTGAAGGGGTCTCTGTAGAATACGTGAGATCAAGATGTGAACTTCCGTCGTCTTCCCCTTGTTAGAACTCTGAAACATCATATTGAGTGTATCCATCTCGTCGTCTTCTACTATCATATTATGGAGTATGATACATGCTCTCATAATCTTACCAATTTTGACTTTATCCCAAAAAAGTGCTGGATTTTTAACAATGACAAAGCGAGCTTGCAAGACTCCAAAAGCACGTTCGACATCTTTCCGGACAGCTTCTTGATGTTATGAAAATAAAACCGTTTTTGAACCTTGTGGTATTGGAATTGATTGGATAAAAGTTGTCCATTTCGGATAAATACCATCGGTGAGATAGTAAGCCATATGATACTCTCTTCCATTGATAGAGAAGGTGACTTGCGGAGCTTGAACATTTATTATGTCATCAAAAACAAGTAAGCGTCAAGAACATTGATGTCATTTAAGGTACCTGGAGGTCCAAAAAACGTATGCCATATCCATAGATCATACGAAGAAACCGCCTCTAAAACGATTGCGGTTTTTCCCGAACCACGTGAATATTGACCTTTCCAAGCGGTGGGACAATTCTTCCACTCCCAATGCATATAATCGATGCTTCCTATCATCCCGGGAAATCTACAATGCTCACCAATATCAAGTAGACGTTGAAGATCAGCCGGTGTTGGTCTTCTTAGATACTCATTGCCGAATAAATATATTATTTCTTCCACAAAATTTTCCAAGCATGACCGAGTTGTAGTTGCACCGAGTCAGAGGTATTCGTCAACCGTATCAGCCGCAGTACCATATGCCAAGCAATGAATGGCTGCTGTACATTTTTGAAGAGGAGAGAGACTAAGCCTTCCGAGACAATCTTTCTTTTGTCGAAAGAATTCAACTTCATTGGAGAGTCGATCAACAATATGCATGAAAAATGGCTTGTTCATCCTAAAATATCGTTGGAATAGATTATCAGGGTATGTTGGAGTTTCACTGAAATAATCATTTTATAAACGTAGATCGCCTTCTTCACAATTTCTTTCGATGTAAACTCGTTTTTTCCTTTTTTTTCTTTTCTTCTTCTTGATTATCATAATTAATGGTAAAATTCTCGAAAGTTTGATCAAAATGTTAATCAAAAAATTGATCAAATGTTTCATCAAAAGTTTCATCATCCAATCCCTCAAAAGGATTTTGAGAAGAAGATGCTAAATCAAAAGAAGAAACTGTTTTTGTTTTTGTTAAATTTTTGGAACAAGAATTGTTTGAAATGAGAATAGAGAAAGGGAGAACAAGATTTATTTGAAAAGTTTGTCGAATTCAAACTGAGAATAGAGAAGGAGAGAACAAGAGTTGTGTTTCTTGAATGAGAGAAGCAGAGAATAAGAGTTGTGTGTTGTAGAATGAGAATTAGTCCTTAATTTATAGAACAAGAGAACCAAACATACAAGAGTACCAATAATACAAGACAAGACTCTCGTGACTACAGAAACAGACGAGACTCTCGTGACTAGACAATAATACAAGAGTTTTATGACAATAATACAAGAGTTTTATGACAACTATACAAATATAGTCTCATGACTACACAAACATACAAGAGTCTCGTGACTACATAGCTTGTCCATGACCTGTAAAGTCTCATGACTACACAACATACATGAGCTTGTCCGTGACCTGCAAAGTTTTAAACACAAAAACCAAAATACAAAGTTGTTTGCTGCCTTGTGTCTCCTCTCTCAGCTTCTTCTCTTCCTCTTCTTACCATCACCCTTACAGGATTTTCCTTCTTCTAACTTGATTCCCGACTTCAATACCTTGAACTTCTCCTCTCTCAGCTTCTTCTCTTCCTCATGCATCCTTTTCAGCATCCTTCTGAACTCAGGTTCAATGTCATCTTCTGATTCCTCAACCCTAATAAAGTAGCCCATATTTCTCATGTATTCTTCGCTTGATAACTCCACCATATTTCTTCTTCTTCATCTGATATCTCCACCACTTCTACTTCAGTTGGTGTGATATCTGAAACATCATCATATGTATCTTCTTGTGGGAGAGGTGGTATGATTCCTCTTGCTGAGAGGCCACAAACAATCAGTTTTCTTGCTTCCATTTCTGGATGTATGTGGCTTGTTCCCCTGAAAAGCAAAAAAGAAAAACAGAAAAGTATTAGAACATTGATCACAAAGACTGATAACGTTGATCACAAAGACTACTTATATTACACATCAACTTATATTTCAAAGCAAGATTGATAACATTGATCACAAAGACTACTATCTTACAGAACATTTCATAAATTTTTTTACAGTTTAAAAGATTACATTGATAACATTTCAGTAATCAGTTTGTTCTTAAGGGCCACTTCTAATCCACTAATTGGCTGGTCTTGCTAAGCTTATCCTTCAAAGCTAAGTCCTTCGCCTTTATCTCCCACATTTTCTGAAACTCTTGCAGATTCTTTCCTTCTTCTCCCACTAACCTTTTAACCTTCGCCTTTGCTGCCTTAACACCAATAGGCCTAGCCATTGCTTCATCCTCTCCATTGACACTGGACATAGATGCTGATGACTGAAAAGATTGTTCTTCCCCTATCCTCTTTCTTTTTGAACCAGAGCTTTGTTAACTACTTCCATAAGTCCCACACCATTTCTGATCATTCCTCAGCTCCCTCCAGGCATGCTCCAATGAGAACTTCACCTTGTAATCGTTGAAGAATATTTCATGTGCAGCCTTTAAAACATCATTTTCACTCTGGCCACTGGTCCTCTGTTTTGTTGCAGCGTCATATGACCCCACAAACTTACAGACACCTTCATTTATCTTCTCCCACCTTTGCTTACGGTGGCTTTGCTCTCTCTTAGCCAAACCAACCACCTTGGGACTTGCATTATAATAAGAGGCAATCCTCTTCCAAAAGGTTCCTGCTCTTTGTTCATTTCCAACTACTGGATCCTTGGAGGTGTTCAACCATGCACTGATGAGGACCAGGTCTTCAGCTGTTGACCACTTGCACCTTCGCTTACGGTCCTCACCACTTTGTGCACGTGAAGCAGATCCTCCAAGGTCTGGACTAGGTGAAGAACTCATAAACTGAGTTAGGTATTCATTGTTAGGTAGTTGACTGTTTAGTAAGTGTAAAAAGCTAGAAGACTGGCTTTGATGAGAATCCATACAGAGAAGAAGTAGAGAAGAAAGATGAAGGAGATGAAGTAGATGAAGTAAAGGATTAGTAAGGAAGCTTTAATAGAGGAAAGTAGATGAAGTTTTAATGTTGCTTTTAATTGCTTTTAATTGTTTTAGGAAGTAGTTGTGTGTTGTAGGTATGTTTTAGTTAAGTTTTAATGTTTCTATATATTTAAGTGTTTCTATCTAACAAAGGACATACCATAAATACATACATCAAGAATGACGACTGATATGACCAAGATGCATTTGTTATGTCCAAGCTGTTATTAGCGTTCAATATAAAGGACTTTTCATGATTTATATTTCAAATAACTTAATGCAATTTAGAATTGATCAGCAAATAGAAACATTAAATCTCCATATGTGAATGGTTTAACAAGATGAATACATGATGATTATACATAACAAGAATGAAGAATCACTGTTATTGACATTATTTGTTTCACAAGCAAGCAAACAAACTAAGAAGCGATAAAAGAAACAAAGAACAATTCAAAGGATGCAAATTAATCAGCAGGAGAGAGTATGTCTTTGACGGAAGCACCTATGTCTACGTCTAATTCATGTATATTTCTATGTCTATCTACCTGTCGCAAACATCAAAAAACATCTATATCTTTACAAAAACACCAAAAGCTTACCAGATGTTGTTTGTGTAGAATGAATCTTCGTGCAGCTCCCTCTGTGATTCAGTAGAATACTCTTCACAACCTGAAAAGAGACACAACAAAACATCATTTTCTACACACATGAATGTCCTAAACACTAACCAATGACCAGATTCAACTTATATGAATTCAAATACACCAAAAGCTTACCTGAATCTTCTTCTGTATGATGAATCTTGCTGTGGCTTCCTCTTTGATTCACGAGAACACACTTGAAAACCTGAAAAACGCACAAAACAGCATAATTGTGTTCTACCCTGAATCTAACCAAGTCAACACACATGCATGTCCTATAAACGATGAAAATGCCTCAATTTACCTTCTGTTCTTCAACTCCGAGATACACCAAAACGGAATAGTTCCTATCTCTATTTCTTTCTGACCGATTTGGCTCACCTGAAGACAAATAAATCATCAAATCAGTTCTTATTAGGGTTTCAATCCGAGGGTTTGATGACAATATAGGAAGACGATAGAGGAAGAACAGAAGACGATTGAGGAAGAAAATACCTTCGACGATGTGGTCTGATGGGAGCTTTGCTTCGCCGGCTGCGAAAACACGGCCACATAAGCGAAGAAGAAGAAGAAGATCTCTCTGTCGAGGCTAATTTTGGCTGAATTTGGTCTGAGAAGGAGAGATTCTCTGTGGGAAAGGGAGAGAAAGAGACGTAGAGACTTCGCAAGAGTCGACTCCTCCGTAGGGTTTCCAGGAAACCGACTCCTCCGTAGGGTTAAAATTTTTTAAAATTTTTTTAATTACAATTTGGACTTAAGAGCCCAACTAAAAACCAGCGTTAATCCTGGTCTAAACCTTTTAGTCATAATTATACACTTTCACTTAATCTCGTCAGAAATTATCTTTAAGTTAACTATATTCCGTTAATTACCTAGGTTGTGATTAGTTTTTATTCTTGGATAATCCATATTATTTATGCTTTCTTCTGGTTGTCAAGACTCAAGACAGAACAATCAGTGATATATGTGATTAGATTATTCTGTTTTGACCACAAGAAGTATTGTTGAGCAAAAGCAAAGATGAGAAAGAGAACTTGGAAACTTGAAGATCCAACTCCACTAGATGATCTTCCATCTGAAAACCTCCGATCACCATCTCAGTCGTCTTCATAGTCACACCTCCGTCCAAAAACCCTAAGCAAACCACATCCCTCTTCACCTTCACCAGCGAGTTCCACCGATTGATCCTCCACTTAGCTCCGCCTTTCACCACCAAATCAATCACCGGAACAGCCGCAGCAACTCCCACCCCTTTGGAGCTAAAACATGCATTGAAAGGCTTCACGTTTGGTACTCTCAACATCTTGGTTTCTCTCACAAACTCTCTAACCAAAGCCTTGTAAACGGAAGCTTGCAAGACCGTGTAAGGAGCCAAAGTACAGACCATGGCGTTTCCACGCCATTTCTTACCTAAAGAAACGACATTTCCGGCGATTTCGATGGACATAACGTCGATGAAGTACTCACCGGTCGTTTGGTCAACTATCAGAGGCGTTGAGGCTAAGTTCTTGGAGACATCGTTAGTGTAAGGAGAGACTCCTCCAATGTGAAGGCTTCCTAAACCGGCCGGTTTAGATGGCAAACAGAGAGACAACTTTCTCCGGATATCGTGCATAGATGCAAGCTGGGAAAGGAATGAGATCGAGGAGTTGCCAAGAGCTATGGTTCCGTTTACAACCTCTGGCATGAGTCTCAAGGCGTCAGCGTTGTTGGGGCAAGATAATATCAACGGAGACTGGACGGAGTTAGTGACGCCGTTAGGTTTCATGGTAACAAGAGAGACGGAGTCAGTACCGAGAAGTGTGTTGAGTGGATGCTCGGTGAAGGAAGTAGAGACGTATTTGCCACAAGTGGTTGTCTTACTGAAACAGAACGAGTCAGGCTTGATTTGTTTGCATACAGCTGAGTTGCAGCGAATTGGGAGGTAGGTTGTGGATTTTACGACGGCGTTGCAGCGGAGGAGAGCGGCTGAGCCGCCGCCGAGATCTATGGCGAGGCTGTGCGTTAGAGGAGAGTGATTAATGTTTCCGAGGTTGAGGTTTGTGTAGTAGAGACTTGTGGCTTTGTCTTTGATCAAAAGGAGTAAAAAAACAGGTGAGTTTGTTTTTTTGACGCCAGCCGCAAGGCAAGTTTGTAGGGTGAAGATGATAAAGAGGGAAGACAAGTTGATCCAACAAGCCATTGTTGTATATGTTTACTTTCTTGATTTGGGAAATGATATGGTTCCTACAATGAAAGTGATGGTGTTTTTTATAGTAATCACATATTCACAAGTGCTTTTCGTTTATGTGAGTGAGAGTGACCCTTGGTAGCTTTCTAGGGAAGCTAGGTCACAAAGGGTAGCTTTCTTTAGAAGCTTTCTATTTTTGTTGTTTTCAATGAAGAAAAAAATATCTGAAAATAAAATCAGATAAACGATTGTTTTTCTTTGAGAATCTTCCTATTTTGTTTTATTTTATTTTTGCTAAATCTATTTTGTTATTTTTTAAAATCGGAGAAATGATTGTTATGATATTTAAATATATTACTATGTAGAAAATAAAAGAAAAGGTTGGAAATTATAAGAAAATTTTAGTTTTTTGTTCCTACTGTTTGTCTATAAATGTCCAAAAAAATTAAAACATCATACGGATAACAATTATAACAAAATAAAATAAACGATGTTTTAAGAGAAACGGATTATAATTTTATTTAGATTTCGACTGGACCACATGTGTTACACGCTGAAAAGTCAAAAGATAATGTCATGCATGCGTGAATGTCTATTTACGGGAAGGCCACGTAGAGCAGCTAGTGTTATGGAGCAAGAGTGAGTCACTAAAAGCCATAAGCGTGGTGCTAAAGTCGAAATCGATCATATAATCTTGAAACTGATGTGTCCCAGTGACCATCGACTCCTTGGGTTTCTTTCCTCCGTCAATGAACGCCAAGCAAATCACTGTCTCCAACACTCTCACCACCGTATTCTCACCGTGAAATCTCCACTTCACCTCCCCTGCCCTTCCCGGAAGAACAAACTCTATCACCGGCACGTTCTTCAGTCCCCTCTTGTTCCTCGTGGAAGCGCCTTCGTCGAAGCAGTCCGTAAACGGCGCATGTCCTGGAGCCTCAAACATTCCTATTTTCTGTGTAGATAAGTTGAACCCAAAATTATAAACAGATGTGATTAATAAAGTTAAGATATTTTTACAGAATTTCCACATATATATATATAAAAAATTATTAATAGTATTATAAATATATCATTTTCTAACTTTAAATATATGCAATTCCACAATGTTGACTCTAATATCTGAAATTTGTCACTATAAACTAACTGTAAAAACGTACGTAAGATTATATTTTCTTTGCAAAAATAACAAAAATACTAAGTCTATCACTAGAAAACAGATGGAGTATTTATTATACACATGAGTTCAAACGTGAATATTACTAATAAGTAAATATTTTTTAATATCCAAATTTTAGTCATTATCACTTAATAAAACTTACATAACCTTATATTTTTATCTTTAAAAATAATCAAAAATACTTAGAAAAATCAAAACAGATGGAGTAATTACACATAAATTTCAATTCCAGCTTCTATATCAAAATTAGATTTTTAATTTGTTCAACTAAAAACATACTCCCTCCGTCCCACTTTAAGTGGTGTTTTAGGGTTTTTATTTTGTCCCATTTTAAGTGATGTTCTCACGAATCTAAATAGAATTTAATATGATTTGAATTTTATGACCAATTATAAAATACTGTACTATTTTCTTATTGGTTAAACTAATTTTATTTAATGTATTTTTATGTTACCAAGATAAATTGTTTAAAAATATGTATTTTCTTAATCTATGTGCAAAAACCTTAAAACCCAATTAAAGTGGGACGGAGGGAGTATTATTAAATACCGTTGCTTTTTGCGTAAACGACCGAGCAAGAGCATTGTAGATATCGGTTTGTAGCACGGTGTAAGGAACCACCGTGCTCAGCTTAGCTCCGCCCTCAAGCAAACTCGGGTTCAACGATAAAGGGCTTCCGCCAACGTAGATTGACTGGACGGAGAGTAGATAATTTCCCGAGCCTATGTTTTTCAACGGCGTCAAAGTCATCGGAACCGGATTATTACGATAGTAGTTAGCACCGCCGATATAGAAGCGACCAGTACCGGAGGAAGGCAAGCAGAGAGCGAACTTCGGGATGATGTTAAACGCCGTCGTCACCTGTCTCCAGAACGGAAACCGTCCCGGAGAAAGACCAAGAACTCCGGCGACTTGAGGGGAGAGGCCTCGGAGGTGTTTCTCCTCGGCGCAGGAGAATGTGAAGCTGCGGAGGGAGGCTTTGGAGACGGTGGCTCGATCTTGAACGACGCGGCCGGTGGTGACGGCGGGGGTTACGCCGAGAGGGGTTGGTTGCCGGTAAAGACAGGTTTTACCGTCGCAGCCGTTCCCGGGGATGGATTTGCAGGTGGAGCTCTGACAAGTGACGAGTCGGAGTAATGATAAAGATTTGAGTTTGCGGCAGTTGAGCCACGTGAGGCTGGTTTGGAGATCGAGGAGGAGGTTAACGGGAGATTTTGCGGCGGAATCGATGTCGAGAGTGGTGTAGAATTGTTTGGTGGGTTCGTGTTTTGTGATCGGAAGAATGTATTGGGCTCGTGATGTCAGAGTTATAGCGGCGAACATGGAGAGTAAGACGATGAGGCGCATAAGGCCAGCCATATTTTTTTTTTCTATTAGTCTTTTGTTTGGTTGTTGTGATGAAGATGGACAAGAGATGTCTGATATTTATTGAATTAAGAACACGTTTTCGATCTAAGGAAATGAAAGATAAAATTATTTGAGTATTTTTATTTCCTTATTTATAAAAAGTAATGTATCCTTTTTGGTCACCATTAATGGCATCATACATTATGCATGGACAATTAATGATATTTGAAAAAATTGATATCAGTCGGTGCAGCATTAATTGTTACAATGGTACGTAATAACTTAGGTGGTGAAGATGTACGTTATACTAATATATTTTGATCCATAAGTACTTTGTTGACCTAATCATATAGCAAAATACAGTATAACTTCTTTCTGGATCGAGAAATTGATACACACAAATACGTAAAAATGGAACAACAATCATCTCTAAAACTTCAAAACTAGAGATTGCCAAAGAGTTAACCCCTATAACTAGCTCATCCTATCGTATAATACCGTATAGTTCAGTTTACAACTTCAGTATGAATTATTGATGAATAAGCCATTATAATTTTTCATTCTTGATTTAGGGAAAAAAAAAAAGGGTTGCTACTTGCTGAAATGGATATGACGATCTGCATATAGTATTCAAGTCCTTTTCGTTCACGTGATAGCATGAGACTTCCCTTGATAGCGTTGGACATTTGTTTGTGTATTTCCTTAAAGGTTTTGCACTTAGTATTTTTGGTTAGTCTTGAATGTATCATCTCTATCAAATATGTGATGAGGTACTTTTTTATAGAGAGTTTAGAAATTTCAGTTAAATTTCTTATAAATCATATATATTCACACATATATATTTCTTATTTTGTAATGCAACAAAAACAAAGAGATAGATTCAATTCACATTTACACTGATTTGTTTTAATTAATTTTGCATGATATTTGAGACATATATCATTTCTGTTTCTCAATGGATTATAATGATGTTTATATTAATTTAAACTTGTTTGTTGGTTTTAATTAATGTGATGTTGTAGAAGTTCATAAGTAAAACTTATTTATATTTTTGAATATAAAAATAAAAATATTTCAAGTTTCAAAACTAGTTAGATGAAACATAGATGATAATTTAGATCTATATTCCAAACAATATCATATGTTTTTCAAATTAGTTTTATTAGAATATGTATAGTATGTGTTACAGTAGGTGAGTTTGCAACTTGTTGACATCAGTTTGAAACTTCAGTGTGAATTGTCTATGTCTTCAAATAAGCCATAATAATTTTTCTTCTTTAGTTAGAAAAAAACATATGGTTGCTTCTTGATAAAATTTAAATGATTATCTGCATATAATATTGTTGACAAAAAAAAATCTGCATATAATATTCAAGTCCTTTTCGTTCACAGATAGCGACTTTCCTTGAAAGCGTTGGACATCTGGTTTGTGTATTTCCTTAAAAGTTTTCCACCACTATCTTTTTTTAGTCTTCAGTCTCTCATCTCTATTTAGTGCTGGACATTTTATCCATTAAATTTGATTCGATTCGTTATTAATTTCGATTCGATCCAAAAAAATCGAATATCCGTAAGTCTTTGAAGCAAAGCAAATATTAAAAATCAATATCCGTTAAAAACGAAGCAAATCACAGATACTAAAAAAATTAAGGACGGATATCCGATCTGCTCCGACTTTTATATAAATAGTTATATATTTATAGTTAAATAAAGTTTTAAATGTATAATCTTATATAATTTTATTTATAAATTACTTATAAAAATATTATATTAAGAAAACAATTTTAAGATCTTTATAAAAAAGTACAATTTTTCTAAAAACATTTAATATATAAGAAAATTTTATTAATTTTTTAAGAATTTATAAATAAAAGTTTCATTAATTTTACTTTCTTTTATATTATGTAAAAAATATTTTTAAACGAATTTGTAGAATTTTTTAGATTTACTTGTATTAAACAAAGTGAAAAGATATCAGAATATTCGTAAATATTCAAGAATATCCATAAATTTTCCGAATATCGAAAACCGAATATCCAGATTTTACCAAGCAAAGCAAATCGGAAAATTAGATATTCGTGAAGTACGAAGAAAATCACAAATACTGAAAAATATGGTAATATTCGATCTGTGTCCACCCCTATCTTTATCAAATATAGGTACTTCTATAGAGATAAATCAGAAATTTCATTTAAAATTTCAACAACAGATAGAGTTATTTAAATATTTCTAATAAATCATATATACTCTTATCATATATATCTTGTGTAATATATATATATATATATATATATATATATATATATATATATATATATATATATATATATATATATATATATATATATATATATATATATATATATATATATATATATATATATATATATATATATATATATATATATATATATATATATATATATATATATATATATATATATATATATATATATATATATATATATATATATATATATATATATATATATATATATATATATATATATATATATATATATATATATATATATATATATATATATATATATATATATATATATATATATATATATATATATATATATATATATATATATATATATATATATATATATATATATATATATATATATATATATATATATATATATATATATATATATATATATATATATATATATATATATATATATATATATATATATATATATATATATATATATATATATATATATATATATATATATATATATATATATATATATATATATATATATATATATATATATATATATATATATATATATATATATATATATATATATATATATATATATATATATATATATATATATATATATATATATATATATATATATATATATATATATATATATATATATATATATATATATATATATATATATATATATATATATATATATATATATATATATATATATATATATATATATATATATATATATATATATATATATATATATATATATATATATATATATATATATATATATATATATATATATATATATATATATATATATATATATATATATATATATATATATATATATATATATATATATATATATATATATATATATATATATATATATATATATATATATATATATATATATATATATATATATATATATATATATATATATATATATATATATATATATATATATATATATATATATATATATATATATATATATATATATATATATATATATATATATATATATATATATATATATATATATATATATATATATATATATATATATATATATATATATATATATATATATATATATATATATATATATATATATATATATATATATATATATATATATATATATATATATATATATATATATATATATATATATATATATATATATATATATATATATATATATATATATATATATATATATATATATATATATATATATATATATATATATATATATATATATATATATATATATATATATATATATATATATATATATATATATATATATATATATATATATATATATATATATATATATATATATATATATATATATATATATATATATATATATATATATATATATATATATATATATATATATATATATATATATATATATATATATATATATATATATATATATATATATATATATATATATATATATATATATATATATATATATATATATATATATATATATATATATATATATATATATATATATATATATATATATATATATATATATATATATATATATATATATATATATATATATATATATATATATATATATATATATATATATATATATATATATATATATATATATATATATATATATATATATATATATATATATATATATATATATATATATATATATATATATATATATATATATATATATATATATATATATATATATATATATATATATATATATATATATATATATATATATATATATATATATATATATATATATATATATATATATATATATATATATATATATATATATATATATATATATATATATATATATATATATATATATATATATATATATATATATATATATATATATATATATATATATATATATATATATATATATATATATATATATATATATATATATATATATATATATATATATATATATATATATATATATATATATATATATATATATATATATATATATATATATATATATATATATATATATATATATATATATATATATATATATATATATATATATATATATATATATATATATATATATATATATATATATATATATATATATATATATATATATATATATATATATATATATATATATATATATATATATATATATATATATATATATAGATCTATATTCCAAACAATATCATATGTTTTTCAAATTAGTTTTATTAGAATATGTATAGTATGTGTTACAGTAGGTGAGTTTGCAACTTGTTGACATCAGTTTGAAACTTCAGTGTGAATTGTCTATGTCTTCAAATAAGCCATAATAATTTTTCTTCTTTAGTTAGAAAAAACATATGGTTGCTTCTTGATAAAATTTAAATGATTATCTGCATATAATATTGTTGACAAAAAAATCTGCATATAATATTCAAGTCCTTTTCGTTCACAGATAGCGACTTTCCTTGAAAGCGTTGGACATCTGGTTTGTGTATTTCCTTAAAAGTTTTCCACCACTATCTTTTTAGTCTTCAGTCTCTCATCTCTATTTAGTCTTTGGACATTTTATCCATTAAATTTGATTCGATTCAAGATTAATTTCGATTCGATCCAAAAAATCGAATATCCGTAGTTCAAGAAAGAAATATTAAAAATCAATATCCGTTAAAAACGAAGCAAATCACAGATACTAAAAAAATTAAGGACGGATATCCGATCTGCTCCGACTTTTATATAAATAGTTATATATTTATAGTTAAATAAAGTTTTAAATGTATAATCTTATATAATTTTATTTATAAATTACTTATAAAAATATTATATTAAGAAAACAATTTTAAGATCTTTATAAAAAAGTACAATTTTTCTAAAAACATTTAATATATAAGAAAATTTTATTAATTTTTTAAGAATTTATAAATAAAAAGTTTCATTAATTTTTACTTTCTTTTATATTATGTAAAAAATATTTTTTAAACGAATTTGTAGAATTTTTTTAGATTTACTTGTATTAAACAAAGTGAAAAAGATATCTGTAAATATTCGTAAATATTCGCAAATATCCATAAATTTTCCGAATATCCGGAAAACCGAATATCCGTATTTTACCGAAGCAAAGCAAATCGGAAAATTAGATATTCGTGAAGTACGAAGAAAATCACAAATACTGAAAAATATGGTAATATTCGATCTGTGTCCACCCCTATCTTTATCAAATATGCGAGGTACTTCTATAGAGATAAATCAGAAATTTCATTTAAAATTTCAACAACAGATAGAGTTATTTAAATATTTCTAATAAATCATATATACTCTTATCATATATATCTTGTGTAATATATATATATATATATATATATATATATCTTATTTTGCAATGCAACAAAAGAAAAACGAAAAGATAGATTCAACTCACATAAACAAATGATTTTGATTTACCTGCTTTTACATGACATTTGAGACATGTCATTTATATTTGTCAATAGATTAAAGTGGTGTTTATATTAATTTAGACTCGTTATTGTGATGTTTTAGAAGTTCATCAGCAAAACTTATTTGTATTTTTTTAATTTAGAAATCATATAATACAGCACGTTTCAAAACTAGTTGATGAAATAATGGATGATACTTTAGAATTATACTCCGAATAATATATTTTGAGATAGAATGTTAGTAATGAGTACTCTTCTAACCTTATTTTTCTTAAAAATTACTAAGTTTAATATTTAAATTATAAATTTGTCCAAAAAATATATATTTAAATAATAAATATTATAGGAATAAACTTAGAAAAGAGTAATAGTTAACTACTCTTGAAATTTGAAATATCTAACTTTTTGTAACATCTAGCAAACTGACGTGGATGGTGTCTTTCATATGTTTATTGTTTAGTGTGAAAGATCTTCAAATTATCATTCATATCGAAATGGAGGAATGCTATAAAAAGATGTGATCACATAAAGTAGATATTATTTAATTAATAAGAGCAACGGGACGATATCATAATGTTCATATGCATGTGGCTGATTCTATTTTTAGGAAGGCCGAGTGGAGCAGGTTGTATCATGGAGCAAGAGTGAGTCACTAAAAGAGAAAGTAGACGTGCTAAAGTCAAACTCCAACAAATAATCTTGAAGTTGATGTGTCCCAATCACAATCCAATCCTCCGGATTCTGTCCGCCGTCGTAGAATGCCAAACACATCACCATCTCACTAACTTTCACCACCGTATTAGCACCATAAAATCCCCACTTCACCTCCCCTGTATTCCCCGGCAGCCCAAACTCTATCTCCGGCACGTTCGGTCCGGTCATATTCTTTCCGGCGACGTTTCGTGCATCGAAACAATCTTTAAACGGCGCAAAGGATGTGACCTTAGATATCCCCATTTCCTGTGTAATAGTGAAAATGTCATTTTTAGCACAACATTGCTTCGTTTCTATTTTTAACCTTCGAATGTATAAACATAAATTTTGTGCATGAAATGTAATATAAGATTTTTTTTTATAAATATCCCCACCTTTTTCATTTAAAAGAATCTCCTCATTGTAATGTATAGACACTATTATGTACGTTCATCTTCTAAACCGAATTACGATGTCAAGATATTATTTTTATTTCATATAAATGTAAAAAATGATTTTTTTTTTTTTTGGGAAAATTCTAATTCTACCACAAGTTTGGTATCACTTTTCATATTTACCATTAAAGATTAACTATTTTCAAAAATACCCTAAATTTTTTTTTGGGGGAGTTATACCTCTGCCTTGAGTGTAAATGACTGAGCAAGAGCATTGTAGATATCGGTCTGGAGTACGGTGTACGGAACCACCGTGCTTAGTCTGGTTGCGACTTGGCCCAAAATCGTCAAAGGAGTCCCGTCAACGTACATGGACATGACAATGATTTGGTATCCTCTTGAGTCAATTACCATCGGCGTTGAAGTCTTCGGAATTGGATTAGTACTGTTATCGAAGGGCGGGATGATGTAGTAAACGCCGGCGACATAGAAGCGACCAGTGCCGTAAGAAGGCAAGCAGAGAGCCAGTTTCGGGATGACGTCAAACTCCGACGTCACCTGTTTCGTGAACGACGAACTTCCGGGAGAAAGACTCAGAACTCCAGCGACCGGAGGCGCTAAACCTTGGAGGTCGTTGTCGCCGGCACATGAGAATGTGAAGATGCGCAAGGTGGCTTGGGAAAGAAAGTTGCCCCCCTCGGTAGTGGAGAAGGAGGCTCCGTCTTGGACGACACGGCCTGTTACGTTCTGGCTGCTGAGAGGCTTAGGTTGCTGGTAAAGACATGAGTTTTTGTTGCAGCCGTTTCCCGGGATGGCCTCGCAGGAGACGCTGTCGCAAGCGACGGTGTGAAGAGATTCTAAATATTGGAGTTTGTGGCAGCTGAGCCACGTGAGGTTGGTTCCTAGGTCGAGGAGGAGGTATAATGGAGATTTTACGTAGTTTCCGATCTCGAGAGTGGTGTAGAATTGTTTGGTGGGTTCGTCTTTTGTGATCGGAAGAAGGTATTGAGCTTGTGATGTCAGAATCATGGCCGTGAAAATGGAGAGGAAGCAAAGTGTGCCCATCTTTTGTTTTCTTTAGGGTTCTTTCTGTTGGTTGGTTTGTGATGAAGATGGACTATAACAGATGTATGGTATTTATAGATGTAAAAACAAACCTAGGATCTAAGAAAATAATGGTGTTCTGTTTAATTTTGTTTGGTGGCCATAGTAATGGTATCTTTTAATGTTTGAACGTTGGATATAACTAAAGGAGACTACGTAACCAACTAACCATGCATAATAATATGATTTAATGCTTGACAACAATTAATTATATTTGAAAAGAAGGAGAAGATCAGTAGGTGTATCTGCGTAGGCTAGTTTTAAGGAACATTTAGCATTAATACTACGTAAGAGATGCAAATTTTCAACACTGCTAATGTATACACTCACATGCATGGTGGTTTTACGTCAACATCATATATATTTTCTATTTCTTTCCAAAGTAGTTAGTTATATTATAGAATTACCTGATATTAGTATAGCGTTATATATACACATATTATAATCACTTTTTGCTAGATCGAAAATGTGATAAACAGATGCATACAAAGGGAGTAACCACCATACTTTAAACTTGAGATCAATTCGTTTCATATTACTGGGAAAATCTTGGACCGGCATTGAATGACCCTGATTACAAGTACGTAGTTCATCATATTGATACTGTATTAGACCGTCCTTTCAACCTTTTGTGTCATGGAGAAATATTGTTTCTAGTCCGAATCCTTAAATACATTTTACTAGGTGGTTTGGCTATTCATTTAAATGGCAATCTGACGGAGCGGAAGTACCGTCTAGTAACCGATAGTTGCAAGATATCGTTGAATTCTGAGAATGCCCGCTATCTATGCCTTCTTAAATCTGTTGAATTCTTAGAGAATGCCCAGAAGTAAGGATTCAAGAGATTTGAGTTTAAAACCAAAACCCTAAGTTTATATTAATCAATAATTCAAAAGTTGTGTCCTCTTACAAACCAAGAGATCACCTTATATAAGTATGCAAAAGCCTAAAACCTTCATAGTAAAGGAAATAAAAACCAACTTAGAAAAGGAAAGCCTAAAAACATCGAAGAAAAGGAAATAATAAAAACCGACGCATAATAGGTCTAAGATGTACGCTACATCAGGTCTCCCCCGGTACGAAAGATTCGTCCACGAATCCAGAAAGTAAAGCGTCATCAGGTTCGAACTTGAAGAGATGCTTAACATTAAAAACATCTGCAGTGCGGACGTGAGGAGGAAGAGCCAGGCGATACGCATTGGGACTGATCTTTTCAATAACTTCAACCGGACCAATCTTTCTTGGCTTCAATTTATTATACTGGCCCACTGGAAACCGCTCCTTAATAAGTACTGCCCAGACATAATCGCCAACCTCGAAATGGACTTCGCGGCGCCGCTTATCCGCAGTACGTTTGTACTTGATAGCTGTACCCTGCAAGTTATCTTGAGCTTTAGCATGAACACGGGAAAGTTCATCAATCAAGTCCACCGCCCGACCATGAAACTCGTCAGGGTGCGGTAGAGTCGACAGAGCCAAAGGGCCCCGTGGAATGACTCCATACACGACTTTAAAGGGACTGTAACCTAAGCTTCTGTTATGAGCATGATTATGGGCAAACTCTGCTTGACACAAAAGAGTGTCCCACGATCGAAGATTATCCCCAACTAAGCATCGTGACATATTTCCCAAGCTGCGATTGGTGACCTCGGTCTGGCCATCGGTTTGTGGATGATACGCCGAGCTCATATTCAAGCTTGTTTTGAACAATTTCCAAAGCGAACGCCAGAAGTGGCCAATAAACCTGGAGTCGCGATCCGACACAATGGACGTCGGGAGGCCGTGGAGCCGATAGATATCACGAAAGAAAAGTTGAGCCACCTGCACGGCATCAGTAGTCTTTTTGCAAGGAATAAAATGAGCCATTTTGGAAAATCGATCGACCACCACAAAGATAGAATCGTGACCTCGCTGAGTTCGCGGTAGTCCAAGAACGAAATCCATACTGATATCACTCCATGGTTGCGTCGGAATTGGTAAAGGCAGATAAAGACCTGCATTCGAGGCATGACCCTTCCCGCGTTGACAAGTGGTGCATCGCAGGACAAAGCGTTCCACATCTCTACGAAGTGTAGGCCAAAAATAAGAATCGGTCACAAGCTTAAGTGTTCGATCCCGCCCTATGTGACCTTCTCCGTGGAGTTCTTTGATGATCTGTAACCGCCAGCTACAATCCGGAACGCATAACCGGTTGTTATTAAAGAGGAAGCCGTCGGTCAAAGAGTAATCGGACCGAATACCTTGTTGCACGTCGCGGAAGATTGAAGCAAAGAATGGGTCATTCGGGTATAGTTCTGCAAAGCACTCGAACCCGGTGACAGAGATGCGAAGAGTAGATACTAAAGCATGCCTGCGACTCAATGCATCTGCAACCTTATTAAGCTTACCGGATTGATGCTTGATGACGAATGTAAACTGCTGCAAGTAAGCTGTCCAAGATGCATGTCGAGAAGAGATTTTATCTTGTGTGCCAAGATATTTCAACGCCACATGATCGGTGAATAAAATAAACTCCTTGTGGGCTAGATAATGGCGCCAATGTTTGATAGCTTGGACTATAGCGTAGAATTCTATATCATAAGTACTGTAACGACTTCGCGCTCCAGCCAGTTTCTCACTATAAAACGCCACTGGACGGCCATATTGACTTAAAACAGCGCCAATGCCCAATTTAGACGCATCACAATGAAGCTCAAAAGGTGCGTCAAAGTCCGGAAGGACCAAGATAGGGGAGGACGTGAGTTTGTCTTTGATAAGAGTAAACGCTCGAGCTGCCTCCTCTGTCCAAAGGAATGATCCACTCTTCATACAATCGGTTATTGGTGCCATAATGGTACTAAAGTTGTGGACAAAACGCCGGTAAAAAGATGCTAGGCCGTGAAAGCTTCTAACTTCCGAGATCGTAGACGGTGTCGGCCATGATCTAACTGCATCTACTTTCTGTGGATCAACGCGGAGACCACTTGCAGAAACGACATACCCAAGGAAGAGGACCTCCGAAGTGCCGAACTCGCACTTCTGCTTTGCGATGAACAACTTTTCTGCACGTAAGGCCAACAAAACATCGCGAAGATGAGCGAGATGTTCTTCCATTGTAGCGCTAAATATCAGAATATCGTCAAAATAGACGACAACAAAACGCCCAATAAAGGGTCGAAGAGCCTGATTCATGACCCTCATAAACGTGCTTGGTGCATTAGACAATCCAAACGGCATTACTAGCCATTCAAACAAACCTTCGCGAGTCTTAAAGGCGGTTTTCCATTCATCTCCAGGACGAATACGAATCTGGTGGTAACCGCTCTTAAGATCCAGTTTTGTGAATATGGAGGCTTTACCAATTTGATCAAGAAGATCATCAAGGCGTGGGATGGGAAACCGATAACGCGTCGTAATCTTGTTGATGGCGCGGCTGTCGACACACATGCGCCACGACCGATCTTTCTTTGGAATGAGTAGTGCTGGTACTGCACAGGGGCTGAGACTTTCACGAACATATCCCTTGCTAAGTAAGTCTTCCACTTGACGACGCAGTTCTTCATGCTCAGCTGGGCTCATGCGATAATGCGCTCGGTTAGGTAAAACTGCATTAGGAACAAGATCGATTTGATGTTGAATATCCCTGAGTGGAGGTAATCCCGCTGGTAGATCCTCTGGAAAGAGGTCCTCAAATTCAGTGAGAATTGGAGTAAACTCAGGTGGACACGGATGTAGTTGCGGAGACGTCGGAGTGACTGAGACCAAAGCAAAGAGGGGTCGTGCGTCATGTAACTCCTGCTCGAACTGGGACTTAGAGATAATCATTAAATTCTGCTTCGCTGATGCTGGAGAGGTCGGGGAGTTGATGGCGTTGTTAGTGTCTTGCGAAGGAAGAAGAGTAATCTTACGGCCTTGGAACATAAACGAATGAGTATTCGTTTTGCCATTATGAATAACCTCTCGATCGTATTGCCACGGGCGTCCGAGAATAAGGTGAGAGACATCCATGGTGACGATATCACAATAAAGATCGTCCTTGTAAAATGCTCCAATTGAGATAGAGACCAGGGCTCGCTGCGATACATAAACCTCGGCCCCTGTTTGCATCCAAAGAAGACGGTAAGGATGAGGATGTGCTTCCGGTTTGAGTGAAAGTTTACGGACAGCTTCCTCTGAGATCACGTTCGCTGAACAACCTGAATCAATCACAAAGCGACAAACTTTTGTTTGATCGTACAGGTAGAACTGAATAACGATGTTCGTTGCCAAGCGTCAGTTGTTTTTGGCGCAAAACAATTTCTTCGTATCATGAGTAAAGTTCCCGTGTCACCGGCGACCTGTTCTTCTTCGACCCCATCGGATTCATCCTCTTCTTCATCATAAACAGGGTCTCCCACAAGCTCTTTATCAGTAGCCATTAAACCTCGTCGGCCATGAGTTGGACAAGCCGTCTGAAGATGACCACGTTCTCCACATGAGAAGCACCGGAGTGCATTTGGCCGTGAAGGTCGTGCGTCCGTCGGTTCTTCGTTACGGGGTGCGGTTTTAGAGTTCGATGCCGCTGTTACTGCTTGTGTTGTCGTCGACTTGGAGTCATCTGATGGCGTTGAGTTGCGAGATCGCGAGTTTCCTGTCCACTGATTATTGCTGAGACGTGTTTGCTGCTCAACAAGTAAAGCCCTTTGGCGAGCTTCAGAGACGGAACAAGGGTCAAATTGATGCAGCATAATCTGCAGTTGCTGTTTTAACCCTGCAATGTAACGAGCAACTAGCTGGTCTTCAGAATCCTGGACGTCAACCCTTGTTAACATCTGATAGAATTCATTAGAGTAATCTTCGACAGAACGAGTTCCTTGTCGTAGATTATGGAACTTTTGGAATAATAAACGCTCAAAATTATATGGAATAAAAGTTTTTCGCATATGTTTTTTGAGTTTATCCCAAGAGTTTATCTTTTCCTTCCCACGGCGGGTACGTGAAATTTTGAGTTGATTCCACCAAGAAGCTGCGTGTCCACGAAAACGGGTTGTCACGAGAGGCACCTTCTTCTGCTCTGGAACTTCTTTAAATTCGATAAATTCATCAACAGCAACAAACCAGTCGAGTAGCTCTTCCGGCTGTGAACCTCCATGGAACTCGGGTATCTCCATCTTTATTCCCGACATCCACCGTTGGTTATCGTTATTCCGGTTGTTGTACTCTTGACGCTGAGGTTGACGGCGATCCCCATCCGCGAACGGGTTTTCTTCATCATCGTCTTCTTCGCGGTTGTTGAAGATCGGGTTGTTGTGACGTTGCTGTCGCTGAGGTGGTGGTGCGCGGGGTGCCTCGGCGTTGGCTGCGAAGGCAGCTTGTACGCCGGCCTGAACTCCGGCTTGAATTGCTTCAGCCATCGTACGTCTCATGTTGTCTTGAAAATTTTCCTGAAAGTCTTCCAGGAACTGCTGCATCTGTGTCCATTCGTTGGGACGAGGTGCCATTGAAACCGAAGATCGATAATCACGAATAGAACGTAATTAAAGGAGCTCTGATACCAATTGACGGAGCGGAAGTACCGTCTAGTAACCGATAGTTGCAAGATATCGTTGAATTCTGAGAATGCCCGCTATCTATGCCTTCTTAAATCTGTTGAATTCTTAGAGAATGCCCAGAAGTAAGGATTCAAGAGATTTGAGTTTAAAACCAAAACCCTAAGTTTATATTAATCAATAATTCAAAAGTTGTGTCCTCTTACAAACCAAGAGATCACCTTATATAAGTATGCAAAAGCCTAAAACCTTCATAGTAAAGGAAATAAAAACCAACTTAGAAAAGGAAAGCCTAAAAACATCGAAGAAAAGGAAATAATAAAAACCGACGCGTAATAGGTCTAAGATGTACGCTACATCACAATCCTACTCTAGTAAGTTTCTTAATTAGATTTAGAATCAATCTGACTTTCTCTGCGGATCAGCAGCTGAATCTAATGCTAACTGGGTGGCTCGTGTGTACCGTTCGGTCTCTGCTTCACGATTAGGTCTTCGGCTGAGGTAGAACAAGCTTTGTAGTAAAATCTCTAGTTTAACTCTCGTACATATCGACAAATACAAAACGCATGGTTGTCGGATGAAGTAAACAAACTCAAACCGTGTGTGTGTAACTTTCTCTCCAAGTAAAGGAAAAAAGTTGAGAAGGATGAAACAAGATGCAGAGGCAAAGGAGCCAGCAAGGAAGATGAACCATACCTATGTATACATATGTCGCACTCTTCCAAGCCCAGAGCAACTCTAACCATCTCCAAAACTCTCCTCCAAGGCTCAACCCCACAAGCCCTTCTCCAATCAATCCATTCGAGATCGCGAAAAACATGACCGGGAATGCAATGGTCACCAACACGGCAACACCATGCTGCACAACGCACTTAACAAGCTCTTAACACGTCTGGATCTCAAATCGGGTTTTACAGGACGAACCATTAGAGACACATTGGCACTAGTAGCAACGCTCCAATCTGTGCGGTGGCGAAATTTATTATGGACATGAGGCATAGACCGATTAAGGCAGCTGAAATGGTCACTGATTTCAAGACAGCCCAGTTGGTTCCATGATGACGGGAGGAGGATGGAGAGCAACCGGGGATTGTGACAAAGGTTGTAACGAGAAGTGAAGAAGATGTTGTAGCCCACAAGATGGAGCGGTTTGTTGAAGAATGTTGACCCGGTTGTTGACAAGTAAAATAAGGAAGCAGTGTGATGTGACGATGAAACCCAACAAGTGCAAAAGCAAAGACCTGTTTGGCTGCGTCTAACCATTTCCAAGACTTGAGGTTTTCAGTGGGTTTGGTAAGAGCATTACAGCCATCAATGTATAAAGAGGCTGCGACCATGGGAAGAGGGGCTACAAGAAGAGCAAAGGCAATAATGTAGACTCCTACAGAGACAAATTTGCCTGGGGAAGTTAATAGGTAAAGGAAAAACGATTGATGGAACTTCTCAAGGAGGTTGTTCACTGATCTTGTAGGTCCTTCAAGTAACCTGCGTTTACAGAGCAAGCACACAGTTATCATCGAACACTCATAAAAGATTTATTCTAGTTCTTCCGCATCACAAGATTCACATAAACTAGCAGAGGTAGGTATACTACTGAGTAAGAAGAAGGAAAATATAAAGATGAAAAACTCATTGGACACCTCGCAGAAAGAACTTGTCTTGCCTTACTGTCCGGAGGAAATCTAGGCGAAAGTTTTAAAGTAATTGTATCAGCTTGATAATCACGGAAAGCTTTATGAGGGCCAGTTGGGATACCAAGGGCCTGCTGAGAAAGGATACAAAAATTACAGTACATTCTCTGTCGACCTCAAGATCTTTTCTTCTTACAATGTATCAGTGTGACTGCAACTACAAAAATCTAATTAAAGACAGATACTAATATACACTTTTACCTGGGAATAGAGTGAACTTGCTAAGGTAGCACTGCCTTCAAGATAGTCTGCAGCTGGGATACCGAAACTCCAGTCCGGATTTAACAAATGAGCAACTTTTCCAACAGCATCAAATATTTACCCAACAGTCTTTAGCCAACTGGAGGAAAACAACGATACAACCTTCTCCACCTTAACATAAAAACCCTGTCTGTGCACCGCTAAGTAATTTACAACTTTGCTGCGGTCAAGATTTGGCATCTGCCCATTGGATGCGTCTGCATAGATACTTAGTCTGTCCTCGAACCTTTCACTTTCTACCATCAACTTTCACAACCAAAGCAGCAGCCACTGTAACAGGCCGTCTGAAGCTGTCAGATGTATTAAGCGCGTCGCACTTGAACAAACCCGAGACTTCAAATGAAGGTGGGTGGTATTCACTTAGCCATGCAGAAACAGGTCTCTAGTCTCCATAACGAGAATCAGCAACAAGCCATATTATGTCTTTGGAAATCCAAGTAACTCCAGCGAGCAAGGAGAATAAAGAACCGGCAATGCCTAAAGAGAAATCCTCATAATCTCCACCATTTATGGAATAATGGTGGAGTAACCAGCACAATAGACTCTTTGCCATCACCACGAGGGGCTCTTACAATTCCAGCAACATTAACTCCATAAGAAGCAGAACTGACATTCCCCAGCAATGTATATGAAGCAGGACAGGAGAAGAAGTGCAATGTGGTGAATTGATTCCCTTCAGTATGGAACTTTTGGTAATAGACTTCTGACATGTATTTCCCAATGAGCCTCTGGACTTCGCTAGAAAAACAAGTCACACCAACGGAAAATCATTTAGTTACAAGGGCAAGGGATGAAACTGATACCTATGGAGCTACACACCCGCCTATTCTCTACACTTACAACAGGAAGAAGACTCAAGCTTCTTAGGAGGCCGCAGTCTTATGAGAATAAGGCCCAAGAGGAGTGATCCTTTCTTGTTTGGCGTTTAGTAAAAGTCGGTGAATAAGCTGATGACGTGGGGGACAGGAGCATGTGCGCTAACGGCTCACGTGAGAGAGGCGTTAGGGGAATCTTGGAGATCACGTTAAAAGTAGCTAGCGAGTATTACTTTTTCTTCATCAATTGTTTGATCATCATGTCATGAGAGGAGAGAGTCTTGAGATGAACTTCTTGTAACCTTTTGATCATTCAATAAACAGTTTGGATTTACAGAGTTACATACTATCTTGAGTTTACAAGAGTAGATCGTATCAACTTGGTATCAGAGCACTTTTCGATCTAACATCATGGGACCCAAGAGAGCAGAGACGAAACAATCGATGGAGCTGGAGGCTGCGGAGACAGGACAGGTCACGATCGCTGATCCTAACACATCGCGACTAGCGATGATGGAGCAGATCATGGTCTCCCTTCAACAGCAGATGCAATAACAGATGCAGCTACAAGCGAACCAACAACTGACCCTGGAACGCTTGGAGCTAAGACTCTGTACGGATGAGGACCGAAAGCGAAGGATGGAGGAGATGGGTAAGAGTAAGGTAACGGCGGAGGATGAGTCACCCGATGCGGAACCCGTCTTAGTGGGGAGCGTGCCGTTGAGCGTGGGTGGGTCTCGTAGCGGTACGTCGTCAACGCCGCAGAGACTACCGATCAACGAGGAACGCCGCCGTCGACCCTCGTTGGTCGTTAAGATGACTTCCGCGGAGATCGCGAGCGGAGACTGACTCGGAAACTAGAGATTCCGGAGTTCGATGGGGAAAATGCTGAAAGCTGGGTCCTGAGGGTGGACCAGTTCTTTGAGATCGGAGGATTCACGGAGGAGGAGAAACTTCGGGCGGTCCGTATGTGTTTCATCGGCGAAGCCTTGCCGTGGTATCGTTGGGAACGCGAGAGAAACCCTTTTGTGAGCTGGGAACAGATGAAAGAGAGAGCCTTGGAACAGTTCTCCACTACCCAAGATACCACCGCCGGGGAGAGATTGATGGCACTCCGTCAAGAGGGTACCGTTCGGGAATACATTCGCGACTTCAAAGGGCTGGCCTCTAACGCACCAGAGTTCACGGAGGCGACGTTGATTTTGGTGTTCATGCAAGGGCTGAAACCCAAAATACGTGCCGGGGTTAAGATGCTGGAAGCGCGAACGCTCGAAAGGATGATGCACGCGGCGAAACGGGTGGAGGATTGGGAAACAGAAGGGGAGTCAGCAGTCGGAGCATCGGTGGAGACCAAGACTCCGGCGTCGAAACCTTACTCTACTAAAGCGACGTCGTCAGGGTCTAGTGGGTCAAACCAGAAAAGCGGATCTGGGCCTAGTCAACAGAACAATAAGCCCAATAACTCGACGTCAGGCCCAGGCTCGTTGTCGAGAGCTCCGAACCCACAGAACCGTACCACGACACACTTCCGACTCAAGCCTCCTTTCCGCCGCCTCACACCGACGGAGGTGGCGAAATAGAAAGCTGAAGGACTGTGTTTCAAATGCGACGAGAAACACTTCGTGGGTCACGTCTGTGCCAAGCCGGAACTTACGGTGCTGTTGCTGTTGGAGGATGGGACCGAGGTGGAGTGTATGGAGGCGCAAATCGATTGCGAGGAGAGTGCGAATGGAATCGAAGCAGGGGTCGCGGAGGTGTCTATTCACTCGGTGATGGGGTTGTCGTCGGCAAAAACCATGAAAATTAGGGGAAGAATCCAAAACGAAGAGGTGGTGGTTCTAATTGACAGCGGAGCGTCGCACAATTTCATCTCGGAGAAATTGGTACAGAAGTTGGGCTTGCGGCCGTCCACCACAACGCTATATGGCGTGCTCGTAGCAGGAGGAGTGTCGGTCAAGGGCAAAGGTGTCATTCACGGCGTCGAGCTGGAGTTGCAGGATTGTACTATCACTACCAGTTTTCTGCCTCTAGAGTTGGGTATTGCGGATGTGATTCTCGGCGTTCACTGGTTGGACACCTTGGGGGAGATACGTGTCGACTGGAAGGTACAACGAATGAAGATTCAGCTGAATGGACAGGAGCTCACACTATGGGGAGATAAGAGCCTTCACTCGGCGGGCGTGTCTCTTAAGGCTCTTCAAAAGAGCTGGGAAAAGGATGGTGAGGGGATGATTGTCGAGTATGCGGGGCTTGAAGTGGCGGAGTTGGGAGCAGTACAAACCACACCAAGGGGTCTGTTACCTGTTCTAAATCATTTCGAGGATGTTTTCAAGGAACCTGGAGGCTTACCTCCTTCCCGAGGTCGAGAACACGCTATTACTCTCGAGGAAGGAGCACCACCAGTCAGTGTGCGTCCGTTTCGATATCCCCAAGTGCAGAAAGCAGAGATTGAAAGGCAAGTCACAGCGATGCTTGCAGCAGGGATAATTCAGGAGAGTTGCAGCCCATTCTCAAGTCCCGTGTTGCTAGTGAGGAAGAAAGATGGGAGCTGGCGTTTTTGTGTCGATTACAGGGCCCTAAACCGAGTCACCATTGCCGACAAATTCCCTATTCCAATGATAGACCAGCTCTTGGATGAGTTGCACGGAGCCAGGGTGTTCTCTAAGCTAGACTTGCGTTCGGGATACCATCAGATTCGTGTGCGAACGGAAGACGTGCCTAAAACCGCCTTTCGGACTCACGACGGTCACTATGAGTTTCTCGTGATGCCGTTCGGCCTATCTAACGCACCGGCTACATTCCAGTCACTAATGAACGAGGTGTTCAGACCCTTGCTGAGGAAGTCGGTCTTAGTGTTCTTTGACGACATTCTCGTCTACAGCGAGACCGAGGAGTTACATCAGCAACACCTCTCAGCGGTACTGCAGCTGTTGCGCCAGCATCAGCTCTACGCCAACAGGAAGAAGTGTCAGTTTGGCTGCGGACGGATAGAGTACTTGGGGTATGTGATTTCAGCAGAAGGAGAGGCGGCTGACCCAGAGAAAATTAAAGCTATGGTCGAATGGAAGAAACCAAAGAATGTGAAGGAGCTAAGAGGGTTTTTGGGTTTGACAGGTTACTACCGCCAGTTTGTGCAAAGCTACGGTCAGATTGCTAGGCCTCTTACCACTCAGCTTAAGAAGGACCAGTTTGCGTGGAATGGTGAGGCTACAGAAGCTTTTGAGCGCCTGAAGCAGGCCATGGTAACTGTACCAGTGCTAGCCATGCCTGATTTCACAGCGCTATTCGAGGTGGAATCTGATGCTTCAGCAGTAGGGTTGGGTGCGGTGTTGATGCAGAAGGGGAGACCGATAGCATTCTTCAGCCAAGCACTGTCAGAGAGACAACAGATGAAATCCGTTTATGAGAGGGAACTAATGGAAATAGTGTTTGCCATTCAAAAATGGAGACATTATCTGCTGGAAAGACAGTTTGTGGTGAAGACAGACCAGAAGAGCCTGAAATTTCTGTTGGAGCAACGTGAGATCAACATGGAATATCAGCGTTGGCTGACAAAACTCTTGGGGTTTGATTTCACTATCCAATACAGGCCCGGACTTGAAAACAAAGCCGCAGACGCCCTTTCTAGGAAAGTGTATACACCGGAGTTGTCTGCTATCACTGTACCAGAGGCTATCCAACTAGAAGAGATCAGTGGGGAAGTTGACAAGGACGAGAAGCTTCAAACAATCATTAGCGAGATGAAACAAGAGCCAGCTTCTCATCCAGGATACTCGTTGGTTCAAGGACGGCTGTTGCGTCAGGGAAAGTTGGTGATCCCTAAAAACTCTCACTTGATTGGACTGATCTTACAGGAGATGCATAACAGTAAGACAGGAGGCCATGGGGTACTGAAAACTCAGAGGAGAGCAGGAGAATTGTTCTACTGGCCGGGTATGATGACTGACATACGACGCTATGTCTCTTCTTGTCAGGTTTGCCAGCGTCACAAGTATTCAACTTTAGCGCCGGGGGGGTTGCTGCAGCCATTACCAGTGCCAGAGCAGATTTGGGAAGATCTGTCGATGGACTTCGTGGAGGGACTTCCCAAATCCTCGGGTTACAGTGCAGTCATGGTGGTTGTGGATCGTCTTACTAAGTACAGTCACTTTGTGGCACTGCAACACCCATTTACAGCAACAGATATTGCGCTCTCGTTCACTCAGGAGATCATCAGGCTTCATGGTTTTCCAAGAACAATAGTGTCAGACAGGGACAAAGTCTTCACTAGTCTGTTCTGGAAAGAGCTGTTCCGTCTCTCAGGCACAAAACTCTGTTTCAGTACCGCCTACCATCCTCAGTCAGACGGACAGACAGAGGTCACAAACAGGAGTATGGAGACGTACCTCCGCTGCTTTGCTAGCGACAAACCGAAAACATGGGCCAAGTTCTTACCTTGGGCAGAATACAGCTACAACACATCCTATCACTCTTCCATACAAATGACTCCGTTCAAGGGCGTATACGGCAGAGATCCCCCAACCCTACTAAAATACGAGACCGGATCAACAAGTAATGCAGAGCTCGAAGGCCAGTTGATAGAGAGAGAGGAGATGCTCAAGTTACTCAAAGAGCATCTCCATCGTGCTCAGCAGAGAATGAAAGGGAAGGCAGATGGAACTCGCAGAGAGGTTGTGTTTGAGGTAGGGGACATGGTGTACTTGAAGCTCCGTCCCTATCGCCAGCAGTCGCTTGCACGAAGGAGTAATGAGAAGCTGGCTGCCCGCTTCTACGGGCCCTATGAGATTGAGGCTCGCATTGGAGAAGTGGCTTATCGACTGAAACTTCCAACTGAGACAAAGATACATCACACCTTTCATGTGTCTCAGCTCAAAAAGATGATTGGTGACAGTGATGAGGCAACTCCTCTTCCTTCACAGTTGAATGCTGAAGGTGTGTTGGAAACAGAACCAGAGCAGGTGTTGCAAACTCGAGTGAGTCTGAAAACAGGACAGGAAGAAGTGTTGGTGAAGTGGAAAGGACTTCCGGATTTTGACTGTACATGGGAAGACAGAGCATTGATGCAGGCGCGGTTCAGTGAGTTCAACCTTGAGGACAAGGTTAATTTGGATGGGCGGGGTATTGATACCTATGGAGCTACACACCCGCCTATTCTCTACACTTACAACAGGAAGAAGACTCAAGCTTCTTAGGAGGCTGCAGTCTTATGAGAATAAGGCCCAAGAGGAGTGATCCTTTCTTGTTTGGCGTTTAGTAAAAGTCGGTGAATAAGCTGATGACGTGGGGGACAGGAGCATGTGCGCCAACGCTCACGGAGAGAGGCGCTAGGGGAATCTTGGAGATCACGTTAAAAGTAGCTAGCGAGTATTACTTTTTCTTCATCAATTGTTTGATCATCATGTCATGAGAGGAGAGAGTCTTGAGATGAACTTCTTGTAACCTTTTGATCATTCAATAAACAGTTTGGATTTACAGAGTTACATACTATCTTGAGTTTACAAGAGTAGATCGTATCAGAAACAGGACAAAAGATGCAATTTTGGACTATGCACAAATGGGATTTTATTACTTAAAGAAAGACGTAAAAGAGCAGAACAAGTTACTTATTTGGTTACTTTTTCCTCATAACGCAGGAGAAAGAAGTACTTCATGTGAGAAGTATGGAAGAAAATAGAAATGAGAAAAGACATACACACCCTTGCCTTGATGATTCAACCTAAAATTGTTAATGTCCTTCACCATTTTTCTTCCATCAGAGACGTGTCGATGAGATAGCATAGACCGTGGAGAGCCTGAAGAATGGAGTCAAAAACAAAGCATTCTAAAAAGTTGGCAAATCATAAAACTCACATATAAGTAATAACACTAATGTCCAACACTCATTTGGTTAACACCAGCAGCAGATCACAGTGCAAAGAATCAGCCATAATCTCATTTAGATTCATTTTTTACCAAATGCACTTTATCATCTATCATCAACACTCATAACAAACCTAAAGAATCAGATCACGTGTTACACAAAACCTTATAAAAAGTAATCAAGATATTCTTTTGGTAAATTGACAACGAGAGCTGGCTGAATCGAAATGTGGCGGCGTTCTAACCGGGCATCAGAGCATTCTCGGGGATGTAAGTGTTCTTTGCGAGTAGCGTAAAAGCAGCTGCACCAAGACACCAGCGGCGGAGAAGATCACACTATAACACCATCAGAGAATCAATGATGGCAAAGACGGCTCACCTGAACACGGGAGCGATGATAAAATTTCCGAGCTGAACAATCGGTCTCGGTTTGATTTCAGGCGATCCATCATCACTCTTCACATCCTCCCTCTCCGTCGCCATGATCTCCGTTAACTTTCCGGTCTGGTGAAAGCCGATTATCGCGTGGCGTGGGGATTGTTGTCGAATCGGGTCGACCCGGTTAATTATTGATGGGCTTAAGTTAGAAACCTTTGTATTGTATTTTGTTTGATTTGGGTTTCATTTCATTAACGGGCCGGATTTCTATTTGGGTTCTTTAATGCCAAATCATTGTTTTGTTTATGATCATCAATTCATCCTACTAATTCTTTCTTAGTAATAAGGTTTAATAATGTCAAAGATTGATCTGATCACATGAATAAACCTTGATCAAAACATATAATATGTGATCTTTTCGATCTAGGTGATTTTGTTACTTTGACACCAGCGCAATTTTTTGCTAAATTGTAAATTTTCATCAGTAAAAATGAAATTGCTACAAAGTTCTCTAAAACCCAAATTGGTGAAAAAGTCTTAAAGAAGTACGAACGATGGTTTGCCGACGACAATAAGTAAAAAAAAAAAGTATTTCTATTAAATTTAAACTTTACCTAAACTTTTTTTTTTCTGAAAAAGGTTTAAAAACTTTACCTAAACTTAAGTTTATGTTATAGACTTACAGTGTTAGGTTTACCGTTTACGTGAACATAAAGTCATAACATATATACGTAGTTATACACACAGTCACAAATATTAGCATCTGACTATTGTAATTCCTAAATCATACATTATTGATGTTGGATATTCATACAACAAATATAATGTCGTATATAACTCATCTCTCATTTGATAATATTTTTTGTTATCTCAGCGAATATTTAATTAATTATTATAGGTTTAGACTTTATTTTACAATAACTATTTTAGATAAACCATTTACGTTTTGATTTTGTATATAGTGTAGTTCTATAGCAATGTTGTTCATATTTCCAATCCAACATATTTTATACAAAATTTACCTTGTTAGCAATTGTTAATATATCAACAAATTTCCACAATATTTTAACGCTAAATTCATTGTGAAATAACCAAATAGAAAAGAAATTTTTGATATATAAGAAAAAACAATTCTAATTTTATTTTCTGCACAATTTTATTTTTTAATTTATTTAATAATATCTAAATTTAAAATTACATACAATTTCTTAAGAGACAATAACAATTAATAATGTATTATATTAATGTTATTTAGCATATTTTTATTCATGATTCCATATATAATCTACATATATTTAATACTAATAATTAATATTATTATAAAAATTGAATTACATACTCCCAAAACTAATTTAAAATACATAATTATGTTACTTATAATTAATATTTATTAGGATAAGACATGCGCCTTGCGAAGGGTGAATTTACATGAAAATTATTTAAGAAATATCATATGGAAAAATAAAATTTATATTCTTGATCGAATTAATATTTTTAGCCCTTAAACAATTTTTTTAAAACTTTTTTGTTAATTACATAATTTGTTTACTGATGAGCTGATCCCATTTTTAAAAATATTTTAGGTAAAAAAATCACTTATCGCATAAGAACCTAACGTCTAGGCCGAAGAATCTCAAGTCTACTATTTGGTTACCATGAAACTATGCCAGCTCGGTTTTATATCATGATTTAACAATTTAAAAGTTAATTATGGTTATGAGAAGTTTACGTTCACGTGTCAATCCTATCTATCTTCAATATTTTTCTCTTTTTGTGTCGCTTTTTCATTTTTGTTATTGCTCGATATAATATTGATTTTGGAGTTTATTCTCATTTTAGCCTGAGATTTAGAAAATGTTTAATATTTAAAATTATTAAAGAGATACAAACTTAGGTTAGGATTCTGCGCCTTGTGAAGAATAAATATTTTATATTTATTACTTATTTTATGTTTTTCTGCATATTATGAAATAATAAAATAATAATATATTAAATAACTAAGAAATTAGTTACTATTATGTAATAACTAAGGATCTCTCTTGTTTATTCGTAATCATTTTAGGGTAAATAAATCAAAACAATCAATCTTAACTATCGTATATGATATATACTTAAATTTAAATGATATTAACATAGATATATAGTATACTTTTAATATGTATATTTATTAAATGAGGTTTCTAATCATATGATTTTATGATTATTTGCATATTTGTGTAACAAAACTTTACACCAACTTTTTAATGTGGAATGTATAGGGGTTTCAATAATTTATAATCATTTAAAAAACAATGAAGATTTCAAAATTAAAATATTGACTTTTCAATAACGTTCAATGCAAATATCAAAATATAAGTATGCATTTTCATATGATGTATATTTTAATTTAAACGGTATGAAATATATATATATATATATATATTAACATAAACGCCTATTAAAATAAAATTATTTATTAATATGATTTTATAATCATTGCATCTTTATATAGAAAAAAATTTAAACTTGATCACAAAAGTTTATGTGAGACTTTTAACAGTTTTAGTAATTTATACCCGTTTTGAAATATTCAAAATACAACATATACAAAAAATCTAAATTTTTATTATATGATTAATGTAATTGTGTAATTTATTCTAATAATAAAGAATCAAACAAAAATGATATAAAGTATACAAATTGTTAGCAAATTTGTATTATTTAAAATCATTAATTGCCATATATATATATATATATATTAAACATTAGGTAATTCCATAGGTTTTTTATTCAAGGAAAGAATAGATAATAAATTTCAGTTTGATAAATGAATGGTTCATAATGGACATACTATATAATATAACATTCTTTAACAATTTAATTTTGGACAACCAAAATTCTCAATTGGTTCTCAAGTCGCCACGTAAGCAAAATTAGCATTCCAATTATGTTACAACTCAGCATGACATTGTTTTAATTAGTACAAGATGAAAATGTTTAAGGTTAAAATGAATAATGGGCTATATTTTAAATTGGTTTTCAACACTATTATCCAACAATTATAATGGGCCTACATATTTAGAATAAATTGGGCTATTTTTAATTACTGTAAATTTGATTACATGTCTAAGGGCATCTACAAGATTTAGGGGGATCATTAACTGGAAAATCTACTTATTGTTTAATGCTTTGGTATATATGTTTTTTCTAAATAAATGTTAAGTTTATTCAACCAGAAAAACATTTGTACAACTGATGTGGCATTGTTTGAAAAGAGTTTGAATTTTAGAGACTCAGAAACATTAAAACTTTCTATCATCTTGTGGATAACCAAATCCCCATGGGCCTGTCATAACGCCATTGTTGGACCCTCGAAGGAGTCAATTCGGTTCTGAACTTGTTTATCAATGTAAGATCACAAGCGAGCCTGGTCTTGTGGGTGTTCTCCATGCTTCTGTTTATTCTTTTCCCTCCATATTGAATAAATGGCAGCTTGGAATGAGTATCGTAGCAGGAAAAAGGAGGTGCTGTCCCGAGTGGTGTCCAATATGCATTGCAGTATGCAACTCCATTCATAAGTATATCGCGGTCCCATGAGCTTCTGAGCTAAACAGCGCCAAATTGCTTTTGAATAGGAACATCTAAAGAACAGATGGTCCCGTGATTCATTCTGAGTATGGCATAAGGTACATTCAGTGTCGGCTTGAGGGTTCCATTTGTGAATACGATCTGCAGTAGCTAATCGATCATGAACTGCAACCCAGACCAAAACAGAGTATCTCGGAGTTGCAGAGGAGAACCTATTACACATTTTGTTTAATGTTTTGATATATTCTCAATTGCCCAGGTTCTAAAACTTGTTACAATTTTTGTTTAATGTTTTGATATCTAATATATTTGACCGATATCGAAATTACAATTGCATTGTGTGTAAAAATTGGTTTATTCCAACCGGTTATGTTTTACAGATTGGAGATATCATTTTTGTCTATTATTTGTAGGTGAGGCAGATCAAAATGGTACCGGTGGAAAATTATGTATTGAAGAAAACAGTGAGAAATACGGATCACGTTTGGATGATAGTATTTGATCTTAGGAATAGAAAATGATTTTGTTATAAATGTACATGATCAGGTTTGGAATCGGTTTGTAATCGTGTTAAATCTGGAATGTTTTTGTATGATGTTTGGTTATCTAGTTTCTCATTTGATCATGTAAACTGGTAATATATACATTCTTTTGTTAGATTATACTATATAGACGTCCACTATGTAAGTGGACGACATGAACATGTATAGAGGGTTGGCAAATGACCAAAATGGCACTAATGAGAGTTTTAAAATTTAGTTTAAAGCAGTGTTATTTCCTATAATATTTATTCCATATGATTGTAATTTGTAAAATTAATTTTAACGTCTACTTTCTCTTTAATAGACAAAATAATCATAAGATTAACTTTAATGTGTATTTTTCTTTTAATAGAGAGTATGTATAATGGGTTGGCAAATGACCAAAAATACCATTAATGAAAGTTTTAGAACTTAGTTCAAATAAAATAGCATTTTCTATAATATCCCACATGATTATAAGGTTAATTTAACTGTGTATTTATCTTTTAAGAGAAGATTTACCATGTTGGGTTACTAGCAAATATGATTTTTAGCACCAGAGAACACACAGATATCATATTGGATATTCGAATGTGGCCCCCGAAACAACCTTGTATATATCATGTTCATATGAGATAATTATCTTGTTTTAAATTGTTTTTGAAATTTGTATAGAGATAAACAGTGGAAAACTATATCAAAGTTGTTTTCATTTTTGTAGTTCCCACAGTCCCACTCCCAGGTCCATGATTTCCATTGGTCAGGTATTTCTTTTATCTTCCATAATTATCTTGCGAGGAGATAAGAAAATAATACAACTAGTGGGGCTTTTAGTTTCTTTAAAAATAGAAAGAACGTTACTGTGTATATTGTTAACATCAATAGGTTTATTGTTATTAACATCAATAAAACAAAATGATAACGTCTGTTTCTCATTTGCTTTATACTATTATATTATTAATGTTCTTTCTTGATTCAGTGAATATGATTTTAAGTTTTCTTGAATCTGATAGAAAAGTCAAAAACAAACTATTAACATAGAAGTATGATACTAATTTAATTTAATCATCCACGTTCGTGGAGACTGAACAAGATTAAACAGTAGTTGTCCACTCAAAATGTCAAATAGTGCAGCTCTACCCAAGAACATTGACCTAATGAATTTGTTTAGTATTCCGATTGATTAACTGAAAGTAGGAAACGAACTGTATGTTTGCAAGTATTATACGATTTACGTTTCAGTTTATAAAAAAAAACAAAGTCTATTGGAGAATGTCTGCTTCGTTTCTAGTTAATATAGTAGTTTTCAGTAGAGTTGTCTGTACAAAGAGCATTGCAATTTGTAGATTTAGATATCGAAAGTGCTTGTCTTATTAGAACGGCAATGCCAACATATATATACAACAATAGAGATCGCCTTCAGGCCTTATCTCGAACCAACGTCGAGTATATCTAATTATATTATAAGACTTATCAACTTCATCATTGTCATTATCTCTAACATTATATATTCACGCCAATACTCCCCCTCAAGTTGGAGAGTGTGGATTCACAATGCCCAACTTGGACACTAGATTCTGAAATGTAGCTCGTCCCAACGCCTTTGTTAAAATGTCAGCAATCTGAGACTCTGTTCGAATATGCTGAGTAACGATAGTACCATCCTTCACTGCATCACGTACTGAATGACAATCAGATTCGATGTGCTTTGTACGTTCATGGAAAACAGGATTCGCTGCAATGTGTATAGCAGCTTTACTATCACAGAAAAATCTCGTGGGTTGTGTCTGTTCTGCGCCAAGGTCTTTGAGAAGTCGACGAACCCACTTGATCTCGCGGAGTGCTGCAGCCATTGATCTATATTCTGCTTCTGCAGAGGAATGTGAGACTGTCTTCTGCTTCTTTGTTTTCCATGAAATAGGCGAGCCACCAAGCATCACAACGAAGGCGCTGAGTGATCGACGAGACAAGGGACACGCTCCCCAATCTGCATCGCAGTAAATAGTTAGAGGAATGTCGGGATCAGACTTGAGAATAATTCCTTGTCCAGGTGTTCCTTTCAGGAAACGAACTACACGAAGAGCTGCCTGCCAGTGTTCTTCCCGCGGAGCCTTCATAAACTGAGAGAGTATGTGAATGGAGTAACAGAGATCAGGACGAGTGTTAAGAAGATAAATCAGCCGGCCCATGAGTCGTCGATACTTCTTTGGATCGGTCAGTAACGGTCCTTTCGATTCCGCCAACTTATGATTCTGCTCGAGTGGTGTCAAGGCAGGTTTGGATCCAAGATTTCCAGTATCAGCAATAATATCGAGACTGTACTTTCGTTGCGAGAGAAAAATTCCCTCTGGTCCTCGACTTACTTCAATGCCAAGGAAATATTTAAGTTTTCCTAGATCTTTCATTGCAAAGCACCGTCCCAGATGTTCTTTAAAACGTTGAAGCATGTGAGTGTTGTTGCCACAAATCAACAAGTCATCGACGCATACAAGGACTCAGTTCGATGCCTTTCAGAAAGTGAGAACAAAGAATGATCCTCACGAGACTGAATGAAACCAAAACGAAGCAAGGCATCAGATAGTTTCTTGAACCAACATCTTGGAGCCTGTTTCAACCCATAAAGTGATTTACGAAGCCTGCATACTTTGTTGGGATGAGTATGTCGAAAACCTGGTGGTAACTTCATGTATACTTCCTCATCAAGATCACCGTGGAGGAAGGCATTTTGAACGTCCATTTGATACACCTCCCACTGATTAGCAGCTACCAAACGCAACAAAGACCGAACCGTAGTCATTTTTACCACTGGAGCAAACGTCTCATTGTAGTCTTCTCCTTCCACCTGACGCTTTCCATTCACAACTAAACGAGACTTGTGACGTTCAATCGTTCCGTCTGCGTTAAACTTGATCTTAAAGACCCAAAGACATTCGATAGCTTCTTTTCCAGGTGGCAAATCTGTAATGTCCCAAGTATGATTGTCCTCAAGTGCAACTATCTCTTTTCCCACTGAGTCTCTCCACACTTTCAACTGCATTGCTTCCTTAAAATTTTTCGGCTCTGTTTCGCTGGTGATAGAAACCAAGAAAGCACGATGTCCAGTAGAAAAGTGTTCGTCAGTGATGTAATCAGTCAAGGGGTAAAGAGAAGTACCTGAACCGTTAGAGGATGATGAAGTCGGTAGAGGTGTGAAGTGTGTATTACCATCGGGTGCCACTGTGACATTATAGAGATAATAGTCTTGTAACGCAGCAGGCTTTGTCTTTTCCCGCAAGCCTCTACCCAGAGTTCCAGATACGAGAGGTTCAGGTTGTGAAGTAGACACTGATTCAGGCTGCACTGGTTGTTGATCATCAGTAGGTAATGCTTGTGGGATTAGTGATGGTATTTGTTCTGTCCCAGATTGCACTGTCTCAGAAGTGTTGACTGGTTCTGGAGATACTATCTCTGTTATAGCTGGAATCACTGTCTCTGTTTCAGTCGGAGATACTGTCTCTGTAGCAGTAGGTGGCGGTGTTTGAGCTCCCGTATGGACCGAAGGAGTAACTCTGTTGCTCCCCCTGTCGCCAGACGGCACCAACAGCCAGTCATCATCTGTGGGAATGGGATTTGGCCGAAGAGATGGGGTCAGTTTAGGCTCAGCATACGGAAATATTTCTTCTCTAAAAATGACGTCTCGAGAAACAACGAACTCATCACGATCGATATCATAAACCTTCCAACCTTTCTTTCCAAATGGATACCCTAAAAACACACAGAGCCTACTTCGTTGGCCAAATTTATCTTTGTCTCGTGTCATCCTATGCGTGTAGCAAGCAGAGCCAAAGACACGAAGGGTGTTGTAGTCTGGTTTAACTCCATGAAGAACTTCGTACGGAGAACGTCCATGATGAATAGCTGTAGGCGACGATTGATCAAATGCGCCATGGTTAAGACTGCTTCTCCCGAATTTAATAGGAAGGCTTGCTTGGAACAAAAGAGATCGAGATACATCGAGTATATGCCTGTGCTTTCTCGACTCGGCCGCTTTGCTGTGGTGTTCCAACGCAAGAGGTTTGATGAACTATGCCATTATCTTTGAAATAAGAGGAGAGAACCATGAACTCAGTTCCATTGTCACTCCGAACCGTACGTACTGGTTTGTTGAACTGTTTGTCTGCGTAGCTGATAAACCTCTTAAGAACGTTTTTGACTTCTGATTTTTCTAAGAGAAGGTATGTCCAGACTGCTCGTGAGAAATCGTCCACAATGGTCAAAAAATAAACAGCTCCACACGATGAGGGAATTCTGTATGGCCCCCATAAATCAACATGAATGAGTGAAAAACAATCTGTTGTTTTATTCATACTGTCATAAAAATTCACGAAGTTTGCTTGGCTCTAAAACAAACGCCACAAGGACGGAGCCAGCTGATTTAGAAGAAATAAAAGACAAACCGAAAGCACAAGAAAAGATGGATGTCCCAAACGCCGATGCCATAGAACTTGATCAGAACCGAGAGAAGAACGATGACTCTTTGCTGAGACGATATCCGTGAAGTAATACACACCCTCACGCCTCACCGCTCCAATCAAAGTCCTCGAAAACGGTCCCAGATACACAAATAGTGTCAGTAAACATGGCCAAGCAGTTCGCTTGTTTTAGAAGTTTTGCAACCGAGATAAGAGTGCAATTTAAGTCCTGCACGTATAAAACGTTAAATAAAACCAGCTTTGCAGACAATCGTAAAGAGCCCATTTGAACAGCAAGTGTTCTGTTTCCATCTGCAAACGCCACTGAGCAAGGTGATATAATCTCGACATCAGTCAAAAGATATCGGTCCCCGCCATGTGGTGGGAAGCACCGTGTCGAGAATCACATCACCATAATATTTCTTACCGTAAAGCTTATCGACGCAGGAGTACTTGATGTATTTGCCTTTGTCCAAGCATCCGACTGAGTGCTCGCTGATCAGGTGAGAAGTCCACGAAAGAAGAGGAATTGGAACTGGTTGCGTGTGCGTTGTTTGCCTGTCCGACCACGCACCTCCGAGCCACGACTTCTCGCCTCGAACCACCGCTTTGACCTCGCCCAGCATTGCGCCAGTGAACCATTCAGGATATCCAACTATCTGCCAGCAATCTCTTTTCGTGTCCCGTCCTGCCACGGTGAGAACAAAGCATTCGAGACCTCGTGATTGTATTCTCAGATTTGTTGGACGAAGTCGCTTGAGGTTGTTGATGTATTTTGTCGAAGTCGCAAACTGACCGCATCTTGTTGCTCCTCACGAACTTCGTGTAGCTGCAAGGCGTTGCTCTTCTCGTATCATCTTGTTGTAAATCTCGCCAAGCGAAGGAAGTGGATCAAGTCCAATTACGTTGGTGCACATGCTACCAAAACGCGAATCATCGAGCCCCATAACGAACTGATGAATCTTTTCTTGCTCTCTTTCTTTGGCTATCGCTGCAGCCGCTCCACAGGAGCATACATGAACTGGTTGATAGACCTGCAATTCCTCCCAAAGTGTAGACAATTTTCCGAAGTAGTCTAGTATTGACTGTCCCTCTTGTCGACATGAAGCAAGTTTTGCTTTTATCCGTGAATACGCATGCGATTCCCTACGGAGAAACGTTGTTTGAGATCTTCCCAAAGTTGATGCGCATCTGTGATGTATGTAACCGTCGATCGCACCTTTGGTTCTATGGAAGATCGGATCCATCCAACCAACATAGAGTTCACCGTCAACCAATTCTCCAAGTTGACGCTTCCTGCTTCTGGTTTCTTCAACGTACCTGTGATGAAACCTATTTTTCTTTTGGCCTGAAGTGCGTTCAACATCTCCGAAGACCATTCATTGTAATTTTCCCCGTTCAACAGAACCGAGGTAATAACGGTGCCGGGGTTATCGGAACCGTGCAAGGTATACGGTGAGATACTCTCATCCTTCTTTACGACTGGTAAATCAGCCATAGCGTGTTTCTTTCAATGCAAGGAATACACGATAATTTCTTGTTTTGAGTCAGAGTTTGAAGGATCTCTGCTCTGATACCATGTAGATTTAGATATCGAAAGTGCTTGTCTTATTAGAACGGCAATGCCAACATATATATACAACAATAGAGATCGCCTTCAGGCCTTATCTCGAACCAACGTCGAGTATATCTAATTATATTATAAGACTTATCAACTTCATCATTGTCATTATCTCTAACATTATATATTCACGCCAATACAATTACATATGATATAAATATTGAAACTAAGAAGTGAAAGCTTTGTGTATGCAATTGAATTATAAGAATAGCTCTCTTATATTATCACAAGGGAAACTCACTCAAAACCCTCGTTCTCAATCTCACACACTTGATCACATCCTAACTCGATGGATCTATTTATATATATAGCTAACAAGTAAATTCTAATTCTATTAGATAAAGATATAATGCTTGTAGATAACTCCTAAAACATATACATCTTTATCTCCAGCCTCAATTTGGATTAGGATTTCCGTTAGCTTGCTCCGCAAGTCTTCAAGCTTGTGTGATCATCTTCAAGCTTATTCCAACATTTTCCCCTTTAAGCTTGAAGTCGATTTCTGCAGAATCTTGAACACCATTGAGCTCTCTCATCTCCTTGAACTTTATCCTCCCAAGTCCCTTTGTTAGTATATCCGCTTTCTGTTTGTCTCCAGCAACATGTTCGACATCCACCAGTCCCTTTTCAATACATTCTCGTATGAAATGAAACCTTCTGTGTATGTGCTTGCTTCGTCCATGGAAAACCGGGTTCTTGGAGAGTGATATTGCAGATTTATTATCTACTCGGATGACTACCTTCGTGCATTCATCACCTGTGACTTCAGTCAAGAGATCTTGAAGCCAAATCGCTTGTTTAGCTGCTTCAGTGGCTGCCATGAACTCAGCTTCACAGGATGATAAGGCCACACTTTCTTGCTTCTGCGAGCTCCATGTGATTGGGCTCTCTCCGAGATAAAATATGTGTCCTGTCACACTTCTTGCATCGTCGACGTCCACATTCAGAGAGCTATCACTGTATCCCACAAGTTTTGCCTCGTTTGCTTGTTTGTAGGTGAGTCCGTAGGAAAGAGTCCCACGCAAGTACCTCAAAACATGTTTCAATGCTGCATCATGAGACTCCTTGGGATCAAGCATATATCTACTCAGCACTCCAATACTATATGAGAGGTCAGGCCTTGTGTGAAGCAAGTACTGTAGACATCCAATGCTTCTTCTATACCTCTTTTCATCAACAGATTTTTCTTTTTCTGACTTTGAAAGTTTCAGGCTTCCGTCCATTGGTACGTGACAGGAATTGCTTTCGTCCATACCCGTTTCAGCTAAAATCGTCGACGCATACCTCTCTTGTCTCAGTGTAATGCCAACTTTATGTTGCATTACCTCAATGCCCAAGTAATACGTTAATCTTACCAAGTCAGACATCTCAAACCTAGCTGACATCTCCTTCTTGAACTCAAGTATCGCAGACAAGTCTGATCCCGTCACCAGCAAATCATCAACATAAACGGCAACTATAAGCAACTGTCCACTCCGTTTCCTTTGGTACAGCGACACGTCTTTGGAACATCTAGTGAACTGTAAAACTTTGAGTATCTTGTTTAGCTTGTCATTCCAAGCTCTAGGAGCTTGTTTCAAGCCATAAAGTGCCTTAGACAATTTGTAAACCTTCTCCTCACATCCCTTCACCTCAAATCCCTCAGGCTGAGAGACATAGACATCTTCCTTTAGATGACAATGGAGAAAAGCTGTCTTTACGTCTAAATGATACACTTCCCATCCATGAGATGCAGCTAGGGCGATGATGAGCCTGATCGTCTCGATCCTAGCTACTGGTGCAAACGCTTCGTCATAATCTATCCCCTGTCTCTGCATATAACCCTTTGCCACGAGTCTTGTTTTGTATTTATTTACGCTCTCATCTGGATTTCTTTTGATCTTAAATACCCATTTAAGTTCAATAGGTTTGACTCCTGCTGGTAAGTCAACTAGGACCCAAGTTTGGTTCTTCTTCACAGGCCGTTAACCATACTTTCATGCCTTTTGCTTCAGAGAAATCCCAAGGTTCTTCGTTGAGTGACATCAAAAGCCACTCACACTACTCTGCTTCAGCTAGAAGGACATAATCAGATAGGTATTATGGCGTTGTCTTTGTTCTAGTTGAACGTCTGAGTTGTGGTTGATCCTGCTCTTCTTCTTCTCCGTCAGAGATTTCTATCACATCATGGTTAGTGTGGATTTGATCAGTTGTGTCCTCTGCTCTTGCAACGCTAGTTCCTTAGCAAGTCCTGTGATAAAATCAATCTCTGCTAATCCCCTGTTTCCATGCTCGCTGAGATTGATCCTGAAAGAACCGATATCAGTTTCCTTCGCTTGACTCTTCCAGTCCTAGCTTTCTTCCTCCATGAAGACTACATCGCGACTTACAGTGATCTTTTTGCTCACAGGGTCTAAGAGTCGATAGGCTTTAGTCCCTGGCTCTGTTCCGAGATGGACCAAACCTCGTGACCGGTCATCTAACTTCTTTCGATGGGGAGCTTCTACTCTTGTGTACCGGACGCAGCCAAAAACCCTGAGATGACCAACATTCGATTTTCTCCCTTTGAAAATCTCGTACGGAGTAGCTGCTGATAAACTCCTGCACGATTGATGAGATACGTCGCGTGCCTCACTGCTTCTCCCCACATGTAGTTAGGAACGCTCATATGCTTCAATAGGCTCCTCGTCATCTCCAATATTGTTCTGTTACGTCGCTCCACTACTCCGTTCTGTTGTGGAGTATACGGTGCAGTCAAGTGTCTCTGGATACCATTCTTCTCACAAAACATGTTGAATTCTCCAGGCGTGAATTCTCCTCCTCTATCCGTCCGAAATGTTTTAATAGGAACACCTGCCTCCTGTTCGACTACTGCTTTAAGCCTTTTGAATCTATCAAAAGCTTCACTCTTCTGTTTTAGTAGCATAGTCCACATATAACGGGAGTGGTCATCAATTACCACAAACACAAATCTGTTTCCTCCTATCGTCGGCAGTATGATAGGACCGCACAGATCACCATGCAATAGCTCAAGTTTCTGTGACGCTCGGAATGCCGTTGCTTGTGGAAAGGATCTCCTTGACTGCTTACTGAACAAACAGGACACGCAAATGCTCTTTGTGATTGTAATCCGTGGTACTCCTGTAACCAGCTCCTTTTCCACCATTAGCCGTATGTTGTCGTAGTTGATATGACCGAGTCTTGCATGCCATTTACTTGAGGCATTCTTCGTTATTGCTTGCAGACACGATGAAATCTCTGCTTCGAGTACTACTTTATAGAGTCGGTTTCTTCCTCTGTTGGTCTGTATTAGTAGCCTACCAGCGCGATCATATATCTTTAGCAGATCCTCCCTCATTCTAACTTTGCATCCTGCCTCTGTAGCTTGTCCCAAACTTATGATATTGCTTCGAAGAGCTGGGATGTAGTACACGTTCAACATCGTCTTCTTTACTCCGTCTTTGAAGACAAACGAGATCGAGCCCTTTCCTTTTATGTCGATGCGGGAATCATCACCAAACTTGACTTTTCCTGTTACTGTATCATCAAACGAGGTAAAGTATGAACGATCTCCGGTCATATGGTTGCTGGCCCCGTTGTCTAAGTACCACACATTGCTCTTGTCTACGCTCGCCTCAAATGTGTTGGGTTTCACATTCTCCTCATTAAGAAACACTACCTCGTGTATCATAAGCTCCTCCGCCTCTTGTGTCTCTTCTTCTTTGGTTTCTAACGCCTCCTGCAGCTTGAGCAGACGGTCCGGACAATCAGTGGCGTAATGACCGGGTTTGTCACAACGGTAGCAGATGATTCTCGCTGTATCTCGTGACTGATAACCGTATCTTCCACGACCTCTTCTTCCTCTGTTATTGCATCGTCCTCCGCGACCACGACTCTTCCCTCAGTATTATATCCTCTACTGAAGCCTCCATTGTCGCCATTAGAGCTACGAGCAACATAGTTAGCGTACAACAGCTTGCTCTGTTCTTCTGATGCTTCTTCTTCCGTGCTAACACGCTCTTCGTAAGCCTTTAGCCTACCGATTATATCCTCAAAGACAGTTGTCTTAAGGTCCAAGACTTGCTCCAATGCTGCTACAATGGTTATGTACTTTTTGTGCGGAAGACTCTTCAAAAATTTATTGACGAGTTTTGATTCCTCTATATCTTCTCCAAGTGCGGAAGACTTAGCCGAGATCTCTGAGATTCTGCCACTGAATTCGTCAATAGTTTCGCTGTCCTTCATCTTCAGTCGATCGAACTCCTCCATAAGAGTCTGAAGTCGAGCCTCCTTAACCCTTTCCGCTCCTACGTGTATGGTCTTGACAGCATCCCACACCTTCTTAGCTGTATCTAGCTCTCCGACCTGCAAGACCAGAGCTTCGGGTATTGCTTGAACCAATAGTGCCATCGCCATGTTGTTCTTTTCTTCATTTGTTCCTTCTGTCTCAACAATATCCCAGACCTTGTGTAACTTCAGCAAGATTTTCATCTTGATTGTCCATACGGTATAATTTGTGGCGTTCAATAAGGGACACTTAATCGAGGATGATCCTGTATCTTTTGACTTCGTCGTAACCACCGTAAGATCTCCCATAGTTTCAATTTGTAGCTCTGATACCACGTATTGAAACTAAGAAGTGAAAGCTTTGTGTATGCAATTGAATTATAATAATAGCTCTCTTATATTATCACAAGGGAAACTCACTCAAATCCTCATTCTCAATCTCACACACTTGATCACATCCTAACTCGATGGATCTATTTATATATATATATAGCTAACAAGTAAATCCTAATTCTATTAGATAAAGATACAATGCTTGTAGATAACTCCTAAAACATATCCATCTTTATCTCCAGCCTCAACTTGGATTAGGATTTCCGTTAGCTTACTTCGCAAGTCTTCAAGCTTGTGTGATCATCTTCAAGCTTATTCCAACAATAAATGGCCTGGTTAATGGTGTGGTTAGCTTGTTATGCAGGTTATCTGTGATAATCACCACATCTATGTAAAAAAAAACACATTTTTTCCGGTATGATATCTGCACGGGGTATATTGCTTTGCTTAACCTAATTTTTTGTTGAGTATCGATATTTTCTATGCGTTCATAAAAGTGTGCGTTAAGCCTGAATCGAGAATACATTCTACGTAAGAAGAACGATTTATTGTAATATTTCTTCAGTCCACATTGATGTCTTTGGTAGCTTGGCTAGAAATATTTTTATTATTTATCTTATACATTTCTCGGTTGTTGTCACCAAACCTTTCATTATGTTCTATGGGTTTTCCTTTTTTTGAATGTCATTTCTTTTTTTTTTTGAGTGTTCAAAAAAAAAAGAGTCTCATTTCTTAACCAATGGTCAAAAATCTTCAGCAACTCACCCATATTTGGATTCGATTGTAGGCTTAGTTCTTCTTTCTTGGAGATTAATTATTGTTTAGGTTACGTAATTTGGAAACAATTACTTAAACAATGTTATTTGCACAAACATCTAATGCGTAAGGTTGTGCTTTGTTTTACAGCGAATTTTGTGGATCAATCAATTCACCATTATTTTTTTGGAATCAATTTTTCAACTGTCAAAATATTCCATTGTTTCTTAAGAATATAGAAAACAATCAATTTGAAACTTATTATATAACCCTTTAGCAACAAAAAAAGAACCTTAGTACAACCTCCATATTTGATCAAAAAAAAAAAAAAAAATTGATCAAAAAAAAAAAGTACAACCTCCATAGATGCGGTAAACCATGATAGCCAAACTCAAAACACTTAAAACTGAGCTTCCAGCTGAATTATTCATATACTTTGTTTTGAAATTTCTCCCTCTTCAGTTCAGTCAGTTAAAATCAATATAATAATTAAAAATTGTCCAATATTAATTTTCAGTTACCTTACACGGATAATTATGGTAATTAAAAAGTAATCAAATAGATTTTATTATGTTATCAATTAGTTTACAGCTTATACGATGAAAATAAAAAATATTTAATTTAAGTTTTAATTTTTTTGAAAAGAAAAAAATTTAAATTTTGTTATAAATCATATGGTGGACATCCATAACCGATCCATCCGTACCGGTCCGTACCGACCCATCCGCATAGATCATAGGCGGCCAGCTTTTTCCTTTCTGGTCGGGTCCTATTTTTCTTTTTATGTTCTGGTCTTGTTTTTCTTTTCCTAGTTGGATTATGATTTGTTATCTTTCCATTTATCTATGACGGTTTATCTATTTGTAAATCCCTATATAAGGGCTCCATTATGTTTATGAATAATATACATCTTTCCTTAAGTTTTATAACACGTTATCAGCACGAAACTCTAAAAACTCTGAACCAAAGTTTTCAACCTAAAAACCCTAATTTTCTCTCTCGAACAGAAACCCTAATTCTTCCTCGATGTCTCTCTCTCTATTCAAACTATAATCCTCTTGATCGAACTTAACCCTAGACCGCGTGATCGTGAGATTCCATCCCGGATTCAAGAAGTTCCAGATCTCGTTCGCGACCCGTTATTGCTCGCGGCCGCCTCTTGTTCGTGAACCATCATCCGCGTTTCACGGAGTTCCAGTCCAAGGATCTCCTCTTGTTGATCTTGTCCATTCAACCCAATCGAAGGATAAGTTAAATTCTCTATGAATCCTAAAAATCGAAATCCTAGAAACCTAACCCTAATTCTCGAAAACCCTAATTAATGATGAATTAGGTTTTGGTTAGATTGGTTGTCTGTTAAGTTGGTTGATCATAACAGTTGCTAAGTTGCTAGATGCATATGACATATTGCATAAGAACACTCATATTGATTAAAAGACTTAATGGACTGATTGTTTGCTGTTAGAGATTGATTGAGATTGTTTGTGACTTGTTTGCAAGATAGGTTGATAGAAAAAGAATTGCATGATTAAGTTAATAGAATCCGCATGCTAAACTTGTTAAAACCATAATTAAAGTGATTGATTGATTGATAAATCTGATTGAATTTGAGATCTAATATTCTTGAGATAGAAATCGCAAGCTAGGTTGATAGTATAATCCGACTATTTGAATCGGTAGGTTTCTAGATATCGACCTTCATTGTTCAATCTGATAAGGTGCTAGTATCGACCAACACATTAAAAAGTAATGACCCGTTAGGTTGTTAGTTTGTTTGATTGATTGAGGTTACATAATGGACACTTAGAACTCGTACTTCTTTAATGAACATTACATATCCGTATGACTTGTTGCATCATTCATACATAACCGAATGAACATCGATTGATTGCTATTACAATTAGAAACTCGTATGCTAGGCTGATAGAAACTGAATTGGCTGTGAGGCTTGTCTTGGCCGAGAGGCTTGTTTGAACATTGCATATCCGTTTAGCTTGTCTTGATTGCATCATATAGTGAACATTAAAATTTTAAGAATGAAATATATGATTTCAGATGTCGAAAATCAACAATTTAGAATATGCTGCCTTAAATCTCTCTGGAGATAATTACTTACAATGGACACTTGATACAAAGATCATCCTGAAATCCAAAAGGCTCGGTGAAAGTATTGCCGAGAACAATAATGTCACTGAGAAAGATAAATACAGAGCTATCTTAATTATTCGCCATCATCTGGCTGAGAGTCTCAAAGATCAGTATTTGACAATTGAGAATCCCTTAGACCTTTGGACAGAGCTGAAAAGCAGATATGATCACCAAAGAATGGTGATCTTACCAAAAGATATGTATGATTGGAGGAACCTCAGAATCCAGGACTTCAAGTCCGTGGATGAGTATAACTCAGCCCTATTCAAAATCGTTTCAAAGTTGAAACTGAGTGGTGAGGAGATAACGGATAAGGATATGCTAGAAAAAACCTTTTCCATCTTCCACCAAGTAATGTGTTGTTACAACAACAATATCGAGAAAAGGGCTTCGAGACATATGCAAGTCTGATCTCATGTCTATTGCTAGCTGAGCAAAATAATGAATTGCTAATGAGAAACAGTGAATTGAGACCTCCTGGATCAACCCCATTACCTGAAGCCAATAAGGCCGCAGAGGAAAAGAAAGAATCCAAAGAAAGTAACCACGTCCATCATGATAAACTACACGGCCGTGGCCGTGGTGGATGGAGAGGACTTGGCCGTGGCCAATACAACTCATATGGCCGCGGGAATAGCTATGGCAGAGGTCGTGGATATCAATCTCATTCAGGCCATGGTCGAGGCAGAAGCAGTGGTATTTTTAAACCACAACACTCGACCAAATCAGTGTGCCATTGGGCTAAGACATGTAGGACTCCCATACATCTTTATGACCTCTATCAAGAGAGTCAGAAAGGAAAGAATCCAGAAGTCCATTTGGTCCATCAAGATGGAGAAGATGATTTTGATCATGAACAAGATGACGTTATGGAATATGAAACATTTGATTGTCTAAAAGAATAATGTTGATTTTGACTTATGTGTTTTGCTTTGCTTTATGTTTTTCTTTGTTTTATCTCCCTGAATTTATTTCTATTGCTATTGCTTTGTCTGATTTATATACTTAATAAAACCAAATGCATGATTTTAAGATTTAAAGTCTACATCAATATAATTGTGGGTATAGTCAGTCCAATAAAGGGCTACGGCTAGGACAGTGTATTGTTGCCTAAACGGCACGCATCTAGTGATATCTGATGCATTATATTCACCCAAGAAAGGCCCATTGAATTTTAAAGATATAAGAATGAATGGTTTCCATATTGAAACAAAGGGCAAAGGAAACAAAGGTTCCTTCAAATAATGATATACGCCTAAGGCCATAACAAAGTGGTCGAGACTATACCTGCATTCTCTACCGGTCTATACTATGCAAAGATCAGTATGATAGAGGCAAATGCCACGGTAAACAAAGTGTTTACCCACGATTTCACTAAATGGCACAACCGGTTTTTGGCCATCCCGGTTCAAACATGATGCGAAAATTGATATACAAATGGGAACACATTGAAAGGAAGAATGAGTTGTCCCAAAGAATATCACGTGTGTAGCATGTACACAAGGGAAACTCATTGATATGCCATCGCCAGTCAAAGTGACTAAGTAAATAATAAGCTGGTGAATTCATGTCCCAAGCGTTTAATGTTAGTTGTATGTCCATGGGGGCAAGTATGGAACATTGGTGCATGTCCATACATAAAACGGCTTTGGACGAATCTTTTAAAACACATACAGCTGATTGCTAAACCATTACTTATGAGGTCAAAACCCCCAGTCTCAGCTTGGGATCACAAAATTTCACATGCATCTGAGTTAATACGCATCAGACCATCTAGTGAGCATAGATATTCCCCATCAATTAAATCACGGGTCATGAGCCAGACATATCCCATCTTAAGACATTTGGATGTGCCATGTATGTACAAACTGCTCCACCACAGAGAACTAAGATGGGACCTCAAAGGCGGATGGGGATATATGTTGGATATGATTCTCCCACGTTTTTTTAAGTACCTTGAACCAAATATGGGTGATTTATTTAAAGGTCAGGTACGCGGTTTAGGGGGAGAAAATAATAAGCTGGTAAAAGAATGGTAAAAGAGATTACATGGAATCAACCATCATTGTCTTGGCAAGATCTTCGGACTAAAGAATGTGAATTAGACGTTCAAAAGATAATACATTTACAAAAGCTAGCTAATCAATTGCCAGACTCATTTGCTGACCCGAAAGAGAGTGACTAAGTCATATATACCAGCTTGTAATGCACCAAATTCGGATAGAAGTCCAAAAGGGACATAATCAAGTTGCTACAGAGTCTAGACAACGTATGAAACGTGGTAGACCAATAGGTTCCAAAGATAAGAATCCTCGGAAACAAAAGAAAGGTGCAGAGAATGAAAACAAATCCGAGATCGAGGAAACCACATACATGGACATAAGGCCGGCCGGCTCTAAGGTACCAAACACTGAGGCTTGGGACGCCAAGCTTCAGGGTATTAATGGTCCTGATAATAATGAGATTGTAATTGATTTTATCATGTCTGGAACACATTGGAACAGAAAAGATGTCGACATAGATGATTTATTTGCATACAAGGTAGCACTTGAATTTATGGATATAAACGAGGATCATGAACCCACGTCAATAAAAGAGTGCGTACTCTTAGATCAGATTGGATTAAAATGAAATGCGTGGAGTTAAATAGTCTAAAGAAAATAGGCATATTTGGTCTCATAGTTCGGACACCTCTAGATGTGAAACCAGTTGGACAAATGAGTCTTTGTGAAAGAAATGAAACATGGCGAGATAGCAAGATATAAGGCACGGCCATATGCACAAAGATTCTCACAAAAATCAGGAATCAATTATGAGGAGACATACTCCCCTATGGTGGATGCAACAAACATTTAGATTCCTAATAAGTCTGGCCATAAGAGAAGAAAATAGACTTGTGGTTAAAGGATGTAGAAACCGCCTACTTGTATGGTCCACTGGATAATGAGATATACATGAAAGTCCCAGAAGGTATTGAGTTGTCAAATGCAACAGGTTCTCGAGAACTAAAGTATACAAGTGTATGTTAATGATCTAAAATATCCTAGGAACCTCTAGAGAGACTTCCCATACGATTATCTAAAAAAAAAAGATTGAAATGAAAAATTTGGGACAAAAAAAGTTTTGTTTGGGATTACAAATTGAACATCTTAAAAGATGGAATCCTTGTGCATCAAAGGACTAAGAGAAAGGTATTCAAACGGTTTTAATATGTACCAAAGCTCGACCATTGAGTTGTCCCATGAGGTCCCTTGGTCCGGACACAAACCCATTGTAAGTCCCAAGAAGGACATGGTCGTGAGGACCTTTTACTTAGACATGGATCTTTTGGCCCCAAGAAGGACAAGGAATATGTCCTTGGTCCGGAAAAGTCCCTTACCCAAGTGCCATTGACACCTTGATGTAATAGGCAAACCATACTAGGCCGAACATGTGTTTTTTTCGTAAAACTCTTGTATATTTTTAACTCATGTTCGACCATGAGGCACTGGAACTAAAGACATACACGTCCCTTACCTTAAGTACTATTGGCGTCTTGATTTGCTGTATTTGTCATGTAATACACATCCGGACATAAGTATTGATGTAAACCTATTGTCTAGGTTTAGGTCATGTCCGAACATAAGGAACTGGGATAGGATAAAATACATTCTATGTTACCTACAAGGAACTAAAGATTTGAGATTACATTATACTAACCAAAACCCAAAAGAAGGGTTAATATGTTTTGATTGATACAGGTTATCTCTCGGATCCACAATGATAGATCCCAGGCAGGTTATGTCTTTGCAACGCGGTAGCACTACTTTATCTTGGTGTTGAGACCATTGGTCACTGGTTTAAGAAGAAGACTCGTGTAGGAGTTATACCTTCCTTTGCAAGGACTAGTTCAGACTTGGCGTCCATGAAGCTCAACCATCAGGTTGGGATGCGCCAACTTAAAGGACATATACGGAGGTACAAATCAGGGGGAATAATATGTGTTGTACTCTTTTTCTTTCACCATGTTTTGTCCTATTGGGTTTTCTTAGTAAGGTTTTAACGAGGCAATATCCAAAACGTATTACAATCTCTGAATGGTTATGGCGTCCAAGGGGGAGTGTTATAAATCATATGGTGGACGTCTATAACCGACCGTCCAGACCGCCCGTCCGCGATGATCATAGCGCCGCTTTTTCTTTTGGTCGGGTCCTATTTTTTCTTTTATGTTCTGGTCATGTTTTCCTTTTCCTAGTTGGATTAGGATTTGTTATCTTTCTATTTATCTACGACGGTTTATCTATTTGTAAATCTCCATATAAGTATTTCATTATGTTTATGAATAATATACATCTTTCCTTAGGTTTTATAACAAATTTGATTTTATTTCTGTATATCCATTATCTTCTGTCAAATCTCAACTTTCAGGGATGTACCAAAATACAACAAATATATCATATTCAAAATCGAAGTAAAATTGCAAAACCACTCACGTGAATTGTCAAATTGATTATTATTCTTGCACCAAAAATTTGATTATTATTCTTTATTCATTTTCCTGATCCACCGGGAAAAATTACCAAAGCAGTGGGCCAGTCTCAAAAACAAAACAATGGGCGTCCACTGTTCTAAACATTCTTAATATTTTATAGTATTGCTTTTGTCAACACAGATTCTTTTTGATAATGTTTTTATTCTTTTTCTCAAAACAAAAATTAAAACTACAAATATAAGAAAGTTTTAATATTGACCAAAACAGGAAGAAATCTTTGATGAGTTTATAATGTCTCGAAAATTATTAATTAGTTAGAAACAGGAAAACTGAATAGTTATTATGTGACAACCCGTTCTGTGGATCTATGCTGATTTTGTAGAGCACTGATCCTAATCTCTCATTTGTGAGTTCTCACTGATTATCTAAGTAGATTATTGGTACGTTTGGCATTCCTCGAACCTAAGATCAAATAGTGACAATTTATTATGTGGAAAATTGTTAAAGAATGAAGTCTTGTGTTCGAGGAACGAACCAAACGCATTGATAATCTATCTAGGGAATCAGTAAGGACTCATAGAAACTGGATTAGGAACGTTGTTCTGCAGAACCAGCCTAGATCCGCGGGATAGATTATTTCAAACAAAATTATATACAGTGAGACACGGATAATATGGATCACGTAGCTGTGTTTATTTCATTTATTAAAGATGTTTAAATTTTATCTGACATATCTTAAATTTACTAATTTCAATGATATTTCAAAATTCGATGATGATAAATGTCCATTTAAATTAGCTTTTTTTGCCATCTTTTATTTATAAATACCAAAGCCCAGTAAGTGCAGAACCGAAGCTCATATTACATATAAACTTAAAGTCCACAAATAACGGACATTACAATAAAACGAAATGGGCCTAGAGCCAAAACCGACACGACCCGATCAGCTTCCCACCAAACCACGCATCAAGAAAGACGTACACGTGTTAAGATCCTCACCAAAGAGGAAATATGCGTCTCTGCTGCCTCATCTTGACCGTTACTGCTTCGAGTCTATCATCGGAACACGACCGAAACCCTCGATTTGTGGGAAAACACAATGGAATCACACCCCTTCTTCACTTAAGTTCGTTTTAACGGAAAGCCTCCATCGAAATTGTTTCGAGATCTTATCCCGAGCCTTAAGCCACCACAGGATTAAACTTCAGAAACCCTTATCTTGTTTGTCTTCATCGCCGTGGCTTCATCTTTGGAGAGCATCATCGAACAATTCGAGATCTCATCCAATGAAGCCAAAGCTGACAAACTCAAGAACACAGATAGAGAGGAGCCAACACCAAAAGCCGGTGGCGCAAATCTCAGTTAGCCTTTATCCCCCAGAGTCGAAGCCGGAGACGACGGATCTATAGAAACCTCCACGTCCCAGAACCAGCCAAAGGAACCCGACGGTCCCTTTTCCTCCGAGAATCACATGCAAATCAAAGACGAAAAAAAGAAAAAGATAGAAACAAAGCAGAACCGGACCGATGGTGGTTATGGGAGCCCACTTCGTCAGCCGAAAAACACTAATCCCGGCGGCTTTCTAGTGAGAGGACAGAACTTATTTTCTAGAGAGAGATCCTCTTGTTATATCCCATTTAAATTAGCTTCAAGTTGCTTTCAGATCGCAAACTCTACCTCGCTCCTAATTTATTGGCTCATAAAACTATCTGATCTGATTTAAACCAAAAAGAGGTTTTGCATCACACCAAGACCAGTTTAAATTTCCTGGTGATGGTTGATGATTTCGTTTCTATGGAATCGTATTACTAAATAATAGCCTAAAAAGAAGATAAATATGGTGGTACATCACTTGATTTAATTAATTGACATATTTCTTTTCCCCGACAAGATTAGATTTAAATAGTCATATTTCGTCCTAAAAGTATATTATATTTTATGGAAAAGGGATAATTATATGTTTATGCATATTACATTTTACCGGTCACATTCATATTTAGTTCCATTATGATTTTTTTTGCTGGTTTTCCTATTAAAATGTAAGAAAATATGGCGAAGAAAATGGAAGAGAAAGTTGTAACTTGTAAGTGGATGTTATCTTTTTCTTTTATAAGAAAAGTGTATGGTAGCTTAAAAATGGAAACAAATATCCAAAAAAGAATCAAAGTTAAATTTTATTTAAGTTAGTTTTCAAATAAATAAATAAAAAATTTCAGATAATCACAAACAGATTTACAGTAACTGAAAATTTTAAATTGTAACTTAGTGATATTCTAAACAGTAATATTCACAATAATTAAATATAAACGGTTATATAATCGGAGTAAATTTTCCATAACTACGTATATGAAAAGGAGATGGATAAGACAAGAGACCACAAAGGCAACATAGGTCCCAACAAAAACTAGAATCTAACGCTCAAGTATGATTCCATCTCTTCCGTGTGGGACTAACGTATTTGTGCGTCACTTCCATACGTATACACGTCAATACGTTAATTTCAGTGTAATAAAGAACTAAAAACCAAGAATCAATAAAAAAAGATTCAGAAAAATGAAATGACGAAAATGCCCACAATATCATTCGTCAGCTCCTATATTAAATAAACACCTTTGTCTCAACTTCCATGTCCATTGTCCCATACATCTCAAACAGAGAGAGGACTCAAAGATTCAGCAAGTAGCTACGTTATTATCATCAGTGGAGGTAGAAGATGTTGGGAATTTTTAACGGAGCTATAGTATCGCTGCCGGAAGAGCTGGTTGCGGCCGGCAGTCGGACTCCATCTCCAAAGACAACCGGGGCGGCTCTAGTTAACAAGTTCGTCGAGAAAAACCCATCAGCTGTGTCCGTACAAGTCGGCGACTATGTGCAGCTTGCGTATACCCACCACAAAGAGAGTCCTCTCCGGCCAAGGTGAGTCGCCGGCGATTTACTTATATTATTTTTTTCGTTGGAATGAGCTTCATGATGATTCCAGTGAAATCATCGTCGAGCGTTTTAATATCATTGAGTTCAAAAATAATTATTATTTTTTTTTAAATCTCTATAAAAAGATAATAATAAAAAGACAACAACGTAGGGTCAAGTTGCATGTATCGACCAATTGAACCCTATTTCGTTTTATTTTCTTATCTAAAACCACACGGAACAGAAGGTTAGTAAAAATCACAGACTATATTTAATGGTGTAGATAATTTAGTTTTGTATAAAAGTCTAGATTTTGATCGACATAATGGGGTTATTCTCCTGATCACCCCACGGATAGGGTGATGTGTTTTGTGGTGTGCGTGGTCCCAAACAATATTGAAAATCCAAATATTGTATCTAATATATTATTTTGAGACATATGCATACACAGCATATGTAACTTATAAAAGTCGACAAAAAAAAACTTATAAAATTTATAGATCCTAGTTATATGGAATATGATTCGTATATATAGGAAAACTAAAGTTTAAAAATATCTGAATATTTATCAAAAGTAAAGATTCCAATTGTTCGTTCTTTCAATCTTTATTTAGGCATCACAGAATTAAATCAAGTAACGTATTTACATGTTATTTTCTTGACTTAGAAATATAAGATTGAGAGATCCAAGAAAAATAGATACCTAACAGAAATTAGTACTTGACTTTGTCGGTGGCACACAAGAACACGTCCCAGAAGCTGTGTTAATCACCAAAGATGATTCACAAGCATCTCATGACTCATAACTGAATTGTTCATGTCACCAGGACTTGGATTTCTATTTGGAAGCCATTGACCACAAAACTGAAACTAGACAAAACTTGGTCCTTATTCGTAGACAGAGACATATGCCATAAGATCACAATCAATGAATGGTTAATTATATGAGTTTTTCTTTTCTTAGAAAATACCAATGATGTGGTACAATCACTATTTACAATCCATAAAAATAAGTTTTATCAATGGGATGACCAATAATTATACACCATGTGATAAAAAAATTATATCTCAAAAAATTCATACACAAATCTCTATATAGTTAAAAGTTATAAGCATAGTATGTACTTAGACATGAGTCATGACATGGTATGGTACAAAAGCAGCTTTGATTGGTCCACCAAACCCTATAAGGCTATAACTAAACCCCACAAGCATTAATATAGATAACATTATGAATTATGATGCCTCACTTCTTTAGCACTTAACCATATCAATACCAATACATCCATAATTGTTTGTGACTGTTCTCCATTTAAAACTTATAAAAATTTCAATACATTCATCATATAGGTTTAAAGTGTAGAACCTTTAATTTTGCTCCTCTAGATTGAACTTTTTGAATATATATATAGGCTTAGGCTTGTCTTAAGATGTTTTTGGAAATGGTACAGGTCATTTGGGGCTAAGGATGAGATATTCTGTTTGTTCCAAGGCTCCCTTGACAACCTAGGAAGCTTGAAGCAGCAATATGGGCTTGCAAAAAATGCAAACGAGGTTCTCTTGGTCATCGAGGCTTACAAGACTCTCCGCGACAGAGCTCCTTACCCGGCTAACCACGTTGTGTCACACCTAAGTGGCGATTTCGCCTTTGTGGTCTTTGATAAATCAACCTCCACTCTGTTTGTAGCCTCTGTAAGTTCACTTTAACCCTTTTTTTTTTTTACTGTGAGGTAGACTGAATTTGATGGTAAAACTCGGTTTTAACTTGCTGCAGGACCAAGTTGGTAAGGTTCCATTGTATTGGGGGATAACAGCTGATGGATATGTGGCATTTGCTGATGATCTTGAGTTGCTAAAAGGGGCTTGTGGAAAATCTCTTGCTTCTTTCCCTCAAGGTTGGTTTTGTTTTTGCTTTAAGTTCAAAAGACTTTCAGGACACTGCAAGCTATATTGGGAGCGATTTGAATGGTTGTATGTGCTTGCGTTGCAGGATGCTTTTACTCGACTGCGTTAGGTGGGCTTAGGAGCTTTGAGAACCCTAAGAACAAGATCACTGCCATTCCTGCTAAAGAGGAAGAAATTTGGGGAGCCACCTTCAAGGTAATTTGATTGATTTTTCAAGAACAAATCATATCTTAGTTTTATATTTCGCAGCAACATTTTAATAAGGCTCATAACACAAACAATGGCGGTGGAACACAGGTGGAAGGAGCAACAGTTCTTGCAGATTGAGAATGAGAACTCTAACAGCAAAAAGAAATAATGATGTAGAAAAAACAAGCGGTCCTATGACTTCTTTAAAGCTATCAGTGGTTGGTGATGAAGTGTTTAGTGTTGTATCCTCTTTTGTCTTTTTTTTCTTTGTACAGCCCTTGTCTGTCTCTTCTGGTGTTTTTAGTGTCTTCGTCCTAATAAATCTACCGTCTCTTGATGTTTGCATCTCCTGTTTCTCCAGTAAATATTGCAATTCTCAGTTTGTCTACATTCTACACTCTCAAACATGGATATGCATGAAGTTACATTGAGATTGGCATAGAATGGATCCTTATTATTTAGTAATCTTTATTTGATAATCACAAGAGTCGTTGAGAAGAACGGTACTGAGACAAAAGAGAACAGGAACAGCTTTGGAAGTTTCTCACAGACAATAAGATGTAGTAGAAGGCAAGACCAACTCTTCTAGAACATGTATTCTGCAGATTAAGATGCAGGGCAGATATCCTCCAAACTGTAGAAAGTACAAAACATATTCATACCGCAACGAAAACTTTTGTGGATTCTCTGATGCAGAAGAAGCTTCAGTACTAAAAGAAATCCATACCTTGCCCCTAAACATTCAATAATGTCGCTTGTGAGGGTTGATCTCTTATGTTTTGCAAAAGCCAGAGATGCAGCCTTTCTCAGCAGGCCAGATGCAGCTATGCATCCCAAGATGGCTGGATTCTCCAAGAGACTGAAATTTTCAGTGTGTGTCAAAAACACTTTTGAGAAGAAAAAAAAAAGTCTCCACAAAGCAGATGATGAAGGAGATATCTAACAACCTTTCATGACCTGATATAAGCTGTTGCGCCCATGACAGAAACACTGCGACACTAGATGAGAACAAACACATGTAGAAAACTATTAGTGGCTACACAAGGTTTATGCTTTTAACCGGAGCAATCTAATGATATTAGATCAGAGAATAGTGAAACCCACCTCCCAGAGAGGATATCACCTTGTCCACCACATCGCCTTGGAGAACCATATATGCTCACTGATTTTACTGAAAAAATAGACATACTCACACTTGACATTCTCAACATTTTCTAACCGAGAGAAAAAAGATAGAGAAAAAGTTACTCACCTATCTCCCCGTTGCTTATAAGATCAGATCTCCCTTTCCTCAGAATCGTTACGCCACCAATCCTGAATGACACATGCGTCTAGTATTACTACACGGGGTTTAGTGCTGAAAGTCGTCGGTATGTATGCAAATACTTGTCACTACATGACTTGTAGATACATATACAGATTCAAAATCGTTATTCTTTCTAGACTTTTTAAAACTGAGTTTTATACATACTGATTGGCCAAAGAACGTAGTTGATCCTCAGCATTCTGCTCATCTACTTCACAGTTCAGCACTTTCAGAACCAGACGCTTATACTCGTTGACATTTGGAGTCAAGACAGCAAGCGGATAGCTGCTGAGAAGACCAATGGAATTCGTTACAAGAAACAGCCCGTCCTGCAGAATGGTCATATTGAATAACAAGGAAGAGATCAAACATATAAGAGATTTAAGAGAAGAGATTGATCCAATCTTTAGTGTATATGTAAGCAGCTTACCCCATCTACAACAAAAGGAACATTGAACTTTTTGGCAAGAAGCATGATTTTACTCACACATTCCTGGAAAATACAGAGTCCTCAAGTCAAACACCAAAGCATTGAAAACTCAAATTACATAATGTGATGAGAGGAATCTGTTTGTTACCAGGAGAAATGGATCCCTTCCCAAACCAGGACCAATCACAAGACAATCAAATCTTTCCATCCATTTATCCACTTCTGCAACCACTCTCTCCTGGACTTTTCTGCTCTCTTCCTCACTGAAGTGACTACATCACAAAGATATAGAGTTTATGAAAATTCACTTAGTAGCAAAAAATGTGTGGACTGGAATGTTCACCTGATGGTGTAAGATTCCTCAAGAACAGGGTGAACTATAAGCTCAGGACTATAACTCTTTATAACAGGTGCTGCGTCTTTCGTGCAGAAGACATGAGACAAATCAGCACCCTACAGAGGTTTACGGACACAAGACCAAAGATGAGTAGAAAGAATCTGTTGTGGGGCTAATAGGAACGAAACGAAACGAAACTACTGACGATTTTGAGAGCAGAAATTGCAGCAAAGTATGGAGCTCCTGTGTATTCACGACAGCCTCCGATCACAGCTATCTTCCCTAACACAAGATCAATTTACCAAAACAGACTCGAACTTTATAACTTGATTTAAAAAGCGATCACACAAGTGCTAGGCAGAGATGGAAGGAGAGTTTCTAACCAGCTTGGCCTTTGTGTCGTTTGAGGTCGAGGGATGGCGTCACGAGTCTCAGAACACTCTCAGCGTCGGCCTCCAGTGTGGAACTCATTGCTCTGAGCTTGGTTGGTGGTGATGGAACTTACTTTGAGACACAAAGCGTTCGCTGTTGAAGAAAAAAAGAAGGTGAATGAGAATTCCAATTCAATTCAATTCAATTCAATTCAATCGTCCTAACATCAAATTCTCGTTGATTCTACAGAAGCGAAACCCTCTGTTTCGACTTGGTGGGTCTTAACTTGTTTATTAATTTACGGAAACAAAACATTTTTAGAGTTGGAGAAAAGGGAGAAGATGAAGAGGACGGCGATGGACAACGCGATCCGATCATCGGTGGTGGTTTTGGGATCACTGGCGTTCGGGTACATGTCACTGGAGCTTGGATACAAGCCTTTCCTTGAAAAGGCTGAACAATACGAACGATTTGTTCAGTCTCAAGCTTCTCAGCACCAACAACAACAACAACAACAAGGTCTGCTGTATCCACTTTCTCTCTTTCCTTTGCGTTTGTGTAATCAGAGATAGATTTTATGCTGTGAACGACTTTGGGCACAAAGTCTTCTGTCTTTGGTATGATTCAACTGAACGGTTGATGCTTGTGGAGGTCTTAGTTTCTTGAGAATTGGCGCTATTGCAAATGAAAGTATCGAAGATTGATTGGCCATTTTGGAGTTCTTTTTCTTCTTCTGGATACACTTTACTCCCTTCAGTTTGTTCACTTGGAGCCCTTTGTGTTGTTAGTCATTGCTGTCTTACATGTACCCATGATGTCTGTTTAGAAGCTAACTTTTGATTGTTCATAATTTTTTTCTTACTTCTCTGATCTTGTAGATGGACAAGAAGAAGGGAGATGGGACAGTAACAATATCTCGGGATGGGAGGAGAAACGGTAGATCATATGATGATGATGACAAAACCTATGAATGTCAAAGGAAGAAACCTTTTGTTGCTTCTTTTCTCCTCAGATCATTCTGTAAACTGTCCACCACCATTGAATCCCGTTTTCTAATATCATTCACTCAATCTTACCCCCAAGTGTATTACAGTTTCTATAAATCATTTTCTGAAGCTTTTTTAAATTGAAGTCTCGTCTCACTTGTAAGAACAGCAACCCTACACAATCTCTGTTATGTACGTACGTACGATAATGGCTTAATCTGAAGCAAACCATGAACGATTTGTTCAGTCTCAAGCTTCTCAGCACCAACAACAACAACAACAACAAGGTCTGCTGTATCCACTTTCTCTTTCCTTTGCGTTTGTGTAATCAGAGATAGATTTTATGCTGTGAACGACTTTGGGCACAAAGTCTTCTGTCTTTGGTATGATTCAACTGAACGGTTGATGCTTGTGGAGGTCTTAGTTTCTTGAGAATTGGCGCTATTGCAAATGAAAGTATCGAAGATTGATTGGCCATTTTGGAGTTCTTTTTCTTCTTCTGGATACACTTTACTCCCTTCAGTTTGTTCACTTGGAGCCCTTTGTGTTGTTAGTCATTGCTGTCTTACATGTACCCATGATGTCTGTTTAGAAGCTAACTTTTGATTGTTCATAATTTTTTTCTTACTTCTCTGATCTTGTAGATGGACAAGAAGAAGGGAGATGGGACAGTAACAATATCTCGGGATGGGAGGAGAAACGGTAGATCATATGATGATGATGACAAAACCTATGAATGTCAAAGGAAGAAACCTTTTGTTGCTTCTTTTCTCCTCAGATCATTCTGTAAACTGTCCACCACCATTGAATCCCGTTTTCTAATATCATTCACTCAATCTTACCCCCAAGTGTATTACAGTTTCTATAAATCATTTTCTGAAGCTTTTTTAAATTGAAGTCTCGTCTCACTTGTAAGAACAGCAACCCTACACAATCTCTGTTATGTACGTACGTACGATAATGGCTTAATCTGAAGCAAACCATGAACAATTTGTGAAGTCAAACTACAGTTACAGGTTATTTTCGTTATCAATATTATCTTGTTCCAATTACGCTATCTTACCTAACGTTTTATTAACAAAGTATCTTTTCCTTATTTTTTTATATAAACTTTCCATTTCACTTAGCTGTATCCTTGTCAGTTTAAGCGTCTTTACTCTTTGCCGAAGTTATTTCTTCTTCCAATCTGAAAGCTTTTGTGATCATTTTCTTCGTGATGTTATCCATGGCTTCTTCTTCGTCTATGTCTCGCAGCTGGTTGTATCACGTCTTCCCGACGTGCGCAAAGGCTTTCTTAGTCACGTTATGAAAGAGCTCAAAAGCAAGGGAATCATACCTCAGTGGCGGATCCACTTGAGAGGATGGGGTGTCACATGACACCCCTTAAATCTAGATAAATTTCTGTTTTGTATGTAAAAACAATGAAATTCTATTAGTTCTGTTGGTAAAATTATCCTTGTGACACCCATAAACCCTGCTTCAAACCCCACAATTGACACCCTTAAATTTTGTTACACTACAAGAAAACAGGGCTTTAACAACTACACAATTGGTAGTAAATTGGTCACAACTACACAATTGGTAGTAAATTGGTCGTAAACTAGTTGTACATTTACGACTCCCAGATATGGTCGTAAATTAGATGTAATTTAGTCGTAAATTAACGACTATTTTGCATCTAATTGAGATGTACATTAGTCGTTAATTTATGACAATTTACTGAATTTATTTACGAAATTTTTTATTTTAAAAATAAAATAAAAATTAATAATTTAAAATTTTATATATTTTTATGAAATTGATAAAATTCCATAATAACATAATATATGACATTCATAAAATTAAAATATTCAAATACAAAATATTTAAAACCGAAAAAACTAAGAATTTAGGTTTATTTCATCTAAAAGTTCGAACTCCTCGTTCCGACGCCGATGCAAATCCGCTTGCTCTTCGGAAGTAGGGTCGGAGACGGCAAAATTGAACGTAGGTCTGCCACGCTGACGTAACCGACGGGTTGGCGTTGGGGGTTGAGGCTATCATCATATCGAAAAACGCTGATATAGCCTTCCATTTGTCGTTGTTCTCGGCTATGGCTCGGTTCGCATTTTCCAAATCCCTCCGAGCGAGGACTCTTCTTCCTTCTAGCAGCAGATTCAACTCTCGCCTCGGGACATCGTTCACACTCCGATTCCCGTATACGCCCCTTTCTTCTGAGCAACCTTCAATTTATAAATAGATATTAATTAGTACATATGTAAAATATATGTAAACATAAATTAAAAAGATCGAATATTTTACCTCGCCAAAAATTCTGTCTTGTTCGATGGCGTAAAGTGAACCGTGCACCGTCCGGATTTTGGCGTACCAGTCCGGACCTCTTGAATCCGAGCCTCTACATCGTTGCAGAGCTCGCCGAGGATGAGAGAAAGTGCCATCGCATGCTGGTGGGTCAACTTGTAAAGCCGGGCCAGAGTCGGTGGTGCTCCTTCTTCTGTTCTATATTAAAAATAAATTTCAAATGAATAAAACTATAGCATTAAATAAAATTAATTATTATATATGTAATAAAAATTAAGAAATGTCTAAAACTTACAATTTGCGTGCCTTTTGGCGGTGGAGTCTGTCCCGGTATGAGGTATTGGCGAGTTACCATCAGCATCTCGGTCATCCGGCCGCAGAGCAAGTGAGAGACCTTTGGACCGAGTCGCAAAATCCAATAGGCCTTCAAACCAGTCCAAACCTCATCGCTGAGGTAGGTCTCTTTGCGCCATCCCCAAATACTTCCACTTCTCCTTCCACGCCAACAATGTTCTTAAGGCGAGCCATCGCTTTTGTTGAACGCTGCCTTCACCGCCTCATTGACCCCAATAGACCAATTCCATTTTGCTACAAAAAATAATGAAAAAATATTAATTACTTAACCAAATTATTTTTATTTAAATTAAAAAAAAAATTATAACTAACCGCGAAGCACTTGAACCAAGTTATGCGAACGTGGTCCGGTGTAAGAGTCCAGTTTGGATGCGCTTCCTAAGCTTGATCCGATGACATTCCCAACGCCCGCCCAATCGTATTGTTCGCTTTAAACCTACAAAATTTGAAAGAATATATATATATAGAATTAATTGTTATATATAAATTTAAAATTATATTTAATTAATTTAAAATTAATTACCAAGTTGTGTTGGGTCGTAGATCTGGATCAAGGATGGGTAAACCTTCTCGTCCCGGCATCTGGAGAATATCTTCCACGGAATATCTTGCATACGGTGCATTCGGTGGCACCAACAAATCTGGATGAAGACTGGAGCTGCGTGAGCCTGGTGTGGAGGCTGGTATGCAGCAGGCTGTGGGACCTGGTGTGGAGGCTGGTATGGAGGAGGCTGTGAAGCAGACCGTGAAGCGACCGTGAAGCAGGCTGTGGAGCAGGCTGTGAAGCAGGCTGTGGATGATACTGATCATGAGGCTGCTGATGCGGCGGCTGTTGATCATGCGTCTGCGGATCATGTGGCTGCTGATCATGCCGAGGCTCCTCATAAGTAAAGTATGCAGCATCATCATACTGCGGAATGTATGGAGCTACATGATCGCCACCGGAACGCCAGAATTTGGCTATCGGGGACATTGTCCGGGTGCGGAGGTAGAAGGTGCGATGGATCCGCCTGACCGAATAATGTACTCCGTAAGAGGTCCCTCGCCACGGTTTCTAAGTCTGCTTCTACCGCCAGCCATAACTACAATAGCGTCAATCTGAAAAAAAATTAAAAAAACAAAAATGGTTATAAAAAATTCAAATAATTATTATTATTATAAAAAATTCAAATAATTATTATTATTATAAAAAATGTAATCTCACCTAAACTAATTCCAACCTAATCTAATCACATAAACTAATTCCAAACCTAATCTAATCACCTAACTAACCACCTAGAACTAAAACAAAAAAAAAATTACCTTGAGAGAGAAGGCAAATGGTTGTAATGGAGAGGGGAGAGAGATGGGAGTGAGCAACCAAATGGCTACGATTTGCTTGCTTTATATAGAATTTTGGTTTGGTCTCTCATTGGTCGTAAATTGGTTGTTAATTTACGACCAATGAAGGACTATTCGTCTACATTGGTCGTACATTTACGCACCAATGAGAGACTAATGTGGCATTGGTCGTAAAGGGTAGTTAATTAACGACCAATGTGAGACTAAGGAAGCATTGGTCGTAAATTGGTTGTTAATTTACGACCAATGAGAGACTAATGTGGCATTGGTCGTAAATTGGTTGTTAATTTACGACCAATGAAGGACTATTCGTCTACATTGGTCGAAATTAACAACCCATTTACCACCAAGTTTATATTTACAACCAATTTGTGACTAAAAGTGTATTCGAAAAATGAGAAGAGGTTTATCAAAAGTCATGATAAACCTCTATGAACAACGGTCCACTTAATGAACAACGGTCCACTTAATGAACAACGGTACACTTAATGAACAACGGTCCACTTTAAATTTTACGAAAAAAAGAGAAGAAAGATACTGGAATCACAAGTGGAAATAGAAAAGACGAAATCTACGAAGTCTTTTTCCACTTCTGATTCCAGATCTTTCTTTTCTTTATTTTAATAAGATTTCTAAATATTTTTCTATGATTTGAGAAAATAATTAGTGGGTATATATAGGAAATTAAGAGAGAAATTAGTCGTACATTGGTGGTAAATGTACCACAATGTATTGATGATGTTGTCAAAGAAGTTCTTCTCTATATGCATCACGTCAAGATTGTGGCGCAGAAGTAAATCTTTCCAATATGGAAGTTCCCAAAATATACTCTTCTTGTGCCAATTATGCTGAGTCTCGTAACCATCAGGCATATTTGGAGGAGTATGCCAATTACCACCTTTGCTGACTGTGCTTAGTCCACCATAGTAATCAATATCCTTCTCGATTTCCTCTCCAGATAAATATGGTGGAGCGGTGTCCCGTACAACCCTTTTTGACCGAAATAATTTCTTGTTCCTTCGGTACGGATGGTTAATGGGAAGAAATCTCCGATGACAATCAAACCAGGACGTCTTCCTACCATTCTTCAACTGAAATGCATCTGTGCTTCCCATACAATATGGACAAGATAGCCTTCCATGCGTCGTCCAACCCGACAACATCCCATATGCGTGAAAGTCACTAATAGTCCACAATAGAACTGCCGCATTGTAAAGTTTGTTTTCGTTGAACAATCATATGTCTGCACTGTTGACCACAATTCCTTCAATTCTTCTATCAAAGGTTGTAGAAAACATCAAGGGACCTCTTAGGATGTTTTGGTCCATGTATCAATATACTCATGAAAATCAATTCTTTTTCCATACACATCTCGGTGGAAGGTTGTATGGCGCCAAGAAGACTGGCCAAAGCGCAGTATTGTCTTCCGGACATTCCAAATGGACTAAAGCCATCCGTGCGAGCCCAAGATAAACGCTATGGGGTTGCTTGCAAAATCAGGGTACACCGAATTCAAGTGTTTCCACGCTTTTGCATCGAGGGATGATTGATCTCTCCTTCCTTCGATCATGTTCTGCATGCCATCTCATCGATGCTGCCGCCTTCGCAGATTGATATAATCTCTTCAATCTATCCTTAATAGGTAAGTACCACATCCGCTGGTACGGCACCCTATTCACCACGCCCTTGCGGTTTATATCGTGGCTTCTTGCAAAATTTACACTCTAACAATTCTACGCCTTTTCCCCAAGATATCATACAGTTGTCTATACACACATCAATCATCTCAAGGTAAGCCAAGACTATGAACAAGTTTATGAATCTCATAATAAGATTCAGCACACAAATTCACTTCAGGCAAATACTCTTTAAACAACTCAGCCCATGCGTCCATACAAACTTCAGGTAAGTTATGATCAGTTTTGATATTCATCATCCTAGCTGCCAATGATAATTTAGAAAGACCTTCTCTACAACCTTCATAAATTGGCTCATTAGCTGCTGCTAGCATTTCATAAAATCTTTTTGCATCCAAGTTAGGCCCCTCTACATTTTCGACCTCCTCTATTACTGATGTTGTTTTACTTAAATGCATCGGTAACCATATCATGCATTCTATCATGATCTACCATATGATCTTCTTGAATGACACTTTCGAAGGCAAATGTGGTTCATCTCGCTACTTAACATTTTCAACCCGATTACTACTACTAGCTTCGTTCCTATTATCACCCTCTCCGTGGTTAAACCAAATATAGTAATGTGGAGTAAATCCTCTACTTACTATATGTTTCCAAACGGTTTCACTAGCAGCAAACTTCGTATTGTTGCATTTACGACAATGACGTAACATTTTACCCGCTTCCTTTGTGAGAGGCGCCCGTCCGCCTGGTACATGAATATCTCGCTCCGTTGAAATTCGTCCAGTTACTCTTCCCCTTGAATCTTTATGCGCATACATCCAACTCGAACCTCATAAATATTTCCGACATTTTTTACTCTTTTGCTTTTTTTTTCCTTTTTCGCTTTTTTGGTGCATCTTAAGAATGAGGAGAACATCATATTTATAGAGAATTTTCGATTTTGGTAGGTAGCAATGTTACAACAAATTTACGTTTAATCATATCTTAACTACCAAAGTGCAACTACATTGCTCGTACATTAGTCTTTAATTAGATGTATAAAATATTGGATGTAAATAAGTCGTAATTTGCAACCAATTTACTTAATTACATGAAGCATTAGTCGAAATTAGATGTAAATTTATGACTCGATATTTAGTCAGATTTAAGTCGTAAATTTACATCTAATTTACTTAATTAAAGAATATACAAGTCGTAAATTAGATGTAAATTTACGACTCATTTCTGACTAGTCTTCTTAGTTGCAAATTTATGACCAACTTACGACTAATTTTTCTAGTCGTAGTTGGTCGTAAATTAGACCCAAAATTACGACCAACTTTTCCTGGTCGTAATTGTTGGTCGCTAAAGCAACGTTTTCTTGTAGTGTTAGTGGCAATGAAGCTGATTTGATCAACAATTAAGTTGCATCAGACGTCGCGGCTGTGTTGGGTTTTACACCATCAAAAGATTCTGATGAATTTGTAGGCATTGGAGCTCATATCACGGAGATAAAATCAAAGTTGATCCTACAATCTGAAGAACTTAAGGTGATTGTGGTTTCGGGTCCTGCCGGAATTGGGAAGACGACCACTGCCAGAGTTTTGTACAACCAACTCTCTCCTGGTTTTCCATTCAACATTTTTTTAGAGAATATTAGAGGAAGTTATGAGAAGCCTTGTGGTGACAACTATCAGTTGAAGTTGCGTTTACAGAAAGATTTGTTGTCTCAAATATTCAAGCAAAAGGATATTGAGGTTCGTCACTTAGGAGTGGCTCAACAAATGCTGAGTGACAAAAAGGTGTTGGTTGTTCTTGATGAAGTGGATAGCTTGTGGCAACTCGAGGAAATGGCAAAGCAGCGTGGATGGTTTGGTTCCGAAAGTATTCTTATTATTACAACCGAAGATAGAAAACTTCTCAAGACACTCAGATTGGGGACGGATCATATCTACGAGATGAAATTTCCAACTTCAACTGAGTCTCTGCAGATCTTCTGTCAATATGCTTTCGGTCAAAAATCTCCAGATTATGGCTTTGAACTGCTTGCTTGGGAAGTTACTTGGCTTGCTGGTAATCTTTCTCTAGGCCTGAGAGTTATGGGATCGTATCTACAAGGAATGTCCAGGGACGAATGGATAGATGCACTAGCAAGGCTAAGGTCTAGCCTTGATAGAGAAATTGAATCAACTCTAAGATTTAGCTACAACGGCTTAAGTGATAAAGATAAAGCTCTTTTCCTGCATATTGCATGTTTCTTTGGTTATTTCAAGGTTGATAGCGTTAAGAATTGTCTTGAAAAAAGCGGTTTGGACGTCAACCACGGGCTTCAAGTCTTAGATGACAAATCTCTTATATCTATAGACAACGGATTCATAAAAATGCATAGTTTGCTGCAACAAATGGGTAGAGACATTGTCAAGAAACAGTCTTTGGAGGAGCCTGGAAAGCGGCAGTTCTTGATGAATACCACAGAAATTTCTGAATTACTTGATGAAGATACTGTAAGTTTCTTTCTTACATCTTCAGTCTTATGTTTCCTTGGTTTCTAAGCTTTTTTTTTTTTAACTGGCTTTCATATTGAAATAAATAAACAGAGTTTACAGAGAGGGGACAAAGCAACACACTACAAGAAAAACAGATGCAAGGGAATTAAAAGAGAAAGAGAGGGGGAGGGTCACAGTGGTTTTGAAAACCATGGAAGTAAGATTTTGTTCTAAGCTGAGATTTTGTTCTATTTAAATAGGGTACTGGAAAAGTTCTAGGCATAATGTTGGATACTTCAGAGGGCGGGGAAATCCAAATAAGTAAAGGTGCTTTCGAGGGGATGAAAAATCTCCAGTCCCTAAGAGTCTATTCTGATATTCTAAAAGTCTCCCCTAATATTCCAGCAGTCTGCTCTGGTACCTTATGCATACGCGAGGGCCTCAACTGTCTTCCCGACAAACTCATAGTGATACATTGGAATGACTGTCCATTGAGAATTTGGCCTTCCCAGTTCTCTGGCAAGTTTCGTGTCGAATTGATCATGCAAGATAGCAAAATTGAGAAGCTTTGGGAGGGAATCAAAGGAAGAATATTCAGCACTTTTTGTATTGTATTGAGTGTAGAGCGCTTAGTCATTTTTCTAATTTTTTTTTTGTATAGCCTCTCTAATGCCTCTGGCTGTTGGATTTAAGTCTCTCGAGGTATCTAAAAAGGATTCCAGATCTCTCAAAAGCAACGTGTCTCGAGAAATTAGATCTCCATGACTGCGAAAGTTTGTTAGAGCTCACAAGCTCTATTGGCAATGCCACTAAGCTTACAATTTGAAAACTTAAGGGTTGCTTGCTTTTGAAGGAGCTCCCCTCTTCTATGGGTAGGTTAATCAATCTTGAGGAATTAAACCTCAGTGATTGCTCGAGTTTGAAAGCACTCGAGTTTGGAAAACCTCAGTGGCTGTTCGAGTTTGAAAGAACTCAAGCTGACCCATACTGCGATAGAGAAAGTGCCCTCATCAATGAGCACTTGGTCTTGTCTTTATAAATTGGATATGTATGGGTGTAAAAAACTCAAGGAGTTCCCAAATATTTCTGACAGTATTGTAGAGTTGGTTTGTCCAGGACAGGGATAGAGGAGGTTCCTCTATGAATTGAGAAGCTATTTCGTCTGCGTAAACTATACATGTATGGATGCAAGAAGCTGAAAACTATATCTCCAAACATTTCCAATTCGGAGAATCTTGAGTTTCTTGGTCTGGGTAAAAATGATGCTTTTTGGAGTGATGATTATGATCAACGGTTATATACATTTCATGATCCTCGCTCATTTGAAGCAATAATCGAATGGGGGCCTGACTTGAAGTGCAGTTGGAGATTACGATCAGACTTCGACGTTGACTATATTTTTCCGATATGTCTATCGGAGAAGGTTCTTACATCTCCAATATCATTATGTATCACCGGTAAAGGTTTCAAGACTGTTCCAGATTTCATTCAAGGTCTGTCCGGACTAATTAAGCTTGACATCACACAATGCAGAGAGATCGTAGCACTTCCAAAGCTTCCAGGTTCTCTTCAATCTGTAGATGCACACTATTGTGAATCCTTGGAGAGAATAGACTCTCCTTTTCAAAATCCAAATATTTGCCTAAACTTTTCTAACTGCTCCCACCTGAACCAAGAAGCAAGAAAGCTCATCCAGACATCAACTTGCAAATATGCCATCTTACCGGGTAGAAAAGTGCCTGCACACTTCACTCACCGAGCTACTTCAGGTTCCCTAACAATCAATTTGACTCGAACACCTCTTCCATCATCCTTGAGATTCAAAGCTTGCATCTTGCTGTCAAATGATTTCGATGATGAAGAGGGTGATAATTCATTGAGTGGTATGTCTTATAGCGTTCGGGGTAAACAGAATGGCCACACTGTCCAATATGTATCCGACCAACTCCATATGCCAGATATAGGCGTATTATATCCAAAGAATCTTTATATATTCGAAGATTCTTTCTCTCTAAACCAGGATTGGCTTGAAGCCGGAGAAATCACTTTCAACGAGCTTTCTTTTTTTTTCATAGTCCATGATAAATTTTTGAAGGTCAAAGGTTGTGGTGTACGATTGTTGGAGGAGGTCCCTCATTGTATTCTTGACAGAACTGCAGATGATGATGACGAAGATGAAAGGGATGATGATGGTGAAGGTTCTGAAAAGTTCTTCCATACATCAGATTGCGAATCTACTCTCGTACGAGGTTTAGAAGTGCCTGCACATTTCACTTACCAAGCTACTTCAGGGTCCCTGACGATCAATGTGACTCCAATCTCCCTTCCTTCATCCTTCAGATTCAAAGCTTGCATCTTGCTTTCAGAAGACTATGATGACAATAATGAAGAGTGTGTGTCTTGGCTCATCCAGGAACTCTTTGATAACTATGAAGAGGATGAGAATTCATTGATGAGGGTGTCTTCTACAAGTGAACAGAATGGCCTTACTGTCTCATATGATCAAACATGCGCCATATGAACCAGGATTGATATGGATATGAAGACAGTCTGTATTTATTTGAAGATTCTTTCTGTCTAAACCATGATTTCCCTGAAGCCAAAGAAACCACTTTCAGCAAGCTTGTGTTTCAGTTCGAAGTCTTTTATAAAAAAAGGGAGAGTGAAAGGCTGTGGTGTACGAATTTTGGAGGTCTCTCATTGTATTCTTGACGGAAAAGAAAATGAAGACGAAATTCTATGGGCGTAATGAGACTTAAGGAGAAAAATCCGGTCGTGATGAAGATGTAGAGACGAGGACCATGAAACATAGATAAGGATTCTGCAGAAACGCGTGATAGTTGAATCATGCGGATTACCAATCACAACACTTTCATCACGCTAATGCATTGAAAAGATGGTTGGCCATTTTAGAGTGTTTTTCTGAATACTCTTTCCTCCTTCAGTTTGTTTCCAAATAGTGTGAATCCTTGGATGAGTGAGCCCTCTGTGTTCTCAGCCATTACTTCTTAAATGTAATCTATGGTCTGTTAGAAAGATCTAACTTAGACCACTTTATGTAGTTATGTTCTTAGTCATTTCTTTTTACACGAATGAGGTTAAGCCTTGTGTAGGTACTGGAAAGTGTCATATGTTGTCAGATTTTCTGATTCCATGCAATGTAATTTTCTAAGAAGAGAAACTCAATCTCAACACCCCTGGCACAACCAGTGGGAGTCTCTTCTCTGTATTCTATCTTCTGCAGCCAAGAAAAAGGATTCGATATACAAAGTGAACAATAAAATAATCGCAAAGTACATGGGCTTCTTTGTTGTGACATGGATGCAAGAAGAGGTTGATTCAAACAAAACACAAGTCTTCTTTAGCGCATTTGGTCAGGTTTGTTGCACATAACTGGATACATGAATCTTCGATCAATCTTAAGTCTCCAGTTTTCTTTCAGTTCAGGGGAGGAGATTGGAGAAGCGGAGGAACATGTTATATGAAGACAGTGCCTGATTTTGGAGCCCCTCTGTTTCCATCACATACATGGAACATACAAAACTCCTTCAAGATGTCTTGTCCTCTCAAAGATGGTTAAACTGAAACTGTTGAACATAACGGCTACGGCTGCTCAAAGAAACGATGGCCACCCATCACTTACTACCTGGGCTCGGCTGGTCCTGCACCATTCCACAGGCAAGACTGCATCCATTGGTGTCTTCTTGGAGTTCCTGATTTGTGGAATGAGCTTCTTTTTGTGTTGTTTCTTAAGTCTGAAGGTTGTTGAAGATCAAACAATGGCGATTCAGATAATATCGTTTGGTAAACAACATCTCCTCGTTCTTGTAGTTTGATAGGGTAATTTGGTTAATTGGGTGGGGATATGTACTCATTAGATTATAAAGCATATTTGGTTGAAATTAGGTTATCTTGTTACCTTCAAAAATTTGAGTGACTTCTTCAGTTAACAACATGCCACTTGAAGCAAACAACTAATGCTTAGACCATCTCCAATATATTTTGCTATATTCTCCTCTAAAATAGAGGATCTCTATAATAGGAGATGGAGTTTACTCCAATGTATTCCCCTATAATCGCAATCTTCATAGAGTAAAAAATAGAGATTGCTATTTCTTCCCCTAAATATATAGGAAAAAATAGCAATCTCTATATTAGAGGAAGAAATAGCAATGAGTTAGAGTGAAATTGATTCTAAATACTAATAGAGGAAAAAATAGCAAAGTGTTGGAGATGCTCTTATGAAAATCAAAACAGTTTTCCATCTTGATACGTTTCTGTTGTTCTTCTTTTTCTTTGCGTCTGTAAGAGTTTGTAGCGAAGACAAAAGGCAGGTCTGTCTATACGAGTTAGAGCTATTGGTTAGAGGCTTGGTAATCAATTGTGGTCCGGCAGGTCTGTCTATACGAGTTTAGAGCTATTGGTTAGAGGCTTGGTAATCAATTGTGGTCCGGTAGGATATCAGTTATTGTTGATATGATAAAATAAGTGATATGATATGAACTCTGTGATTTATTATTTATACTATTATTTGAGAAGGAAATTTTTACAATTTATTATTTTATACTATTATTTGATAAGGGAATTTCTTGATTGTCATGTTCTCCCTGATTTTAGGTTGATTCATTATTTTTAATAAACAAATTTAGTTAATTATTAACTAATTACAAATTAATATTATCAAATTATCTCAAATATAAATGGAAAATTTGTTTGAAAAAAGAAAAGATAATTTTATATATTTATTTTGTGTTTATAGCATCTTTCTTTCTTATTTTCAAATTATTTTAAAGAATTTAAAATTATTAAATTTATTTTAGTATTGAAATAATAAAAAGACGTATATAAGCAATAATAATAAATCTGGTTTATATCTGTTTGTTAACGTGATTTTTTGTGATTTTTTCATTTTTTATTCTTATTGTTCAGTTGCAAGAATAATATTTATTTGTTATTTAAGCTAAAAATATTAATTTTTATTTTATTTTTATTTTTAAAATATTTTTATTGAGAATATAATTATCTTTTTAAATATTTTCAAAATATCTGCCTCCAAAAGAGAATATTTTCAAAATATTAAGATTTCATAAAAAAATATTTTTAAATATTAAAGCTTTATTTATAACGAGTACCTTATGTTTATTAAAATTTACAATTAACTCTGTTTCTTCTAACTGTTTTTCAAGAATTTCAAAGAATCATAATTTTGTTTTAATTAATTTTTAAAGACTATTATGTAAAGAAAAATGTGATTTTTTAATAAAAAATTTATTTTCCAAAATCATTTTGTCTTAGTTATAATTATTAAAGTTTGAAAGTTAAAAGGTAATTTGAAAATAACAAATTATGACTTTATAATAAAAAAATACTATTTTACAGGAAAATAGCAATCTCTGTTTTAAAACAAAACATATATAGATGACTATAGCTTCTTTTTCTATATTATATATAGCACTAGGGTCAGTCCGCCCTTCGGACGGGAAGTTTTAATAAAAACTATTTAACTATGTTGGACAGTGTTTATCTTTCTTGTTTAAAAACTAATTGTAAGTTAGCACTTAGAGTTTTGACCCCAAAATAGTACTTATGATATAAGATAATTCTATTTGTAGTAGTTTTATAATGGTGTGGTGATTTTGTATTGGTCGTTTGACGATGTTGCGATTTGTTTAAAATGAGGAAGTTATTATTAGAACAGTCGTATCACTTTTGAGAGTCATATATAGTTACCATTGGGAATTCTATAATGTATGAGAGGAAATATTATTTATTGAGAAATGCAATATGTGTATATTTCTTTTGTAGACAAATAGCTTAAGTACTATTTGGAAACATAAACGGACTGGCTAATAAAGATACGATTAAATATAAGAACTTGTTGAGTGGGGTTCATATGAACTTTTTTAGCCTATCTTCTTAAATCAAAATTCTAGAAAGTGTGTATATTAACCGTTTTTTTTTTCATACAACTTTATGCCTTGAACACTTGCATTATTTAATTGATTTTGATGGGAGATATCAAAAGTTCTAGAGGAAGAAATTGGCTGTTGAGAATTTTGCTTACATATGGTAGGTCCGCGCTACAACAAGATGTGATGTATTAGTTTTTATCAGTGATATAATTTTTGTGTAAATTTTTTTTTATTTTCATTTAGTTGTGAGTGTGATTATGTTAACCAATCAATGTTGTCTACATAAAATTTAAATTATATTACTAAAAACGATATGTGAGCATATTCAGTATTATCGCTGATTTGATTCAGAGTTGCAAAATTTTATAGTGTTATAATACTTTTAACACTTCTCAAAATCGAACACAATAGAGAAACCTTGTTAAACCATGGATCATAAAGGATATTTCTGGATCTTATGGAGCGGAAAGTTGAGTATTAATCTCTTATTCTTTCTCTTTAGCCAAATAAGGAGCATAGATATTTTATATTATGTTTTGATCAAATGAGAGTTTCTCTACCATGAGAAAGAAAATATAATTATAATTTAGATTTAAATAGATATATATTATATTAGAACTGAATATTAAAATATAATTAATATGGCAATTTAGATTTTTTATTTATTTATTCATTGTTTTACCCAACAAATTTGAAATGATTAAAACTCACTATTTTTAATATTTTCAGTATTGGAATTAACGGAGGTTAAGCAATGTGAAATTTAATTTACTTAAACTTTCTTTTAGCTTATATTTTATTACTTATTTTTTCATATAAACAATTGTTAAAATTTATAACTCATTTTAAGCTTAGTTATGTTTTTAGAATCATTGAGTTTTAATTTCTCTGGCATCCGTCTTTAAAGGAGTATAAAATGTAGAAAGCGGTTCTTTACATTTTCTACATCAAGCGATACTATATTCTTTTGGCTAACTAAATTTACGGCTATATAATTTTGGTTTGATAGAGTACCAAAGTTATTTCATCAGGCTGACCGAAGAAATCAATTCTCTTAGCTAAATTGTTGAGCGGGAAAGGTTAAAAATGTTTGATCAAATTGCAACAGAAGTAAAATGAAATTGGTAAACATGGTCTTTGATTGAAACTGATTGTTTAAACGGGTTATCTTTTAAGTATCCCAAACTATTTTATAATAAAAATGAATTGAGTAAAAATACCAAAAAGACAAACACAATGTTGGTTTTCAAACCAGCTCATGAGAACACATTACAAACCAAATAAATTCAAAGAACAAATATTTTTTCAAGAAAACCATAACCCAAGGTTATGTAAATCATATAACCCGAGCCATCAATCTGTAAATGGAGAAACAACACCTCAGCTCAAAGACCTAACTCTTCTGTTTTCTTTCTTCCTTCTTATTCATAAATAAATAAAGCTTCTTCTCTGGATAAGAAGATTCACTGCTGCTACTTACACCCCCATTGGCCTCTCAATTTGTTGATCTTCCACAAATTTACTTATTCCATATTTACGTTCACGGAAATAAGAAACAATGTTATATCAGTCTGTAAAAACGCAGATGCATGTACCTGTTATACACCACCACCAATGAAGATTAATGTAAACATGCAAAACTTAAAAAACTACAAACGTTGTCAGTTCAAAAGCATTTTACTTGCTGTTTTCTTCTATTAATAAACACAAAAACACTTAATGTTCGGTATGAAAATCGTTTTGTTTCACCACTCATGAAACAGCTGAACTAAATCATATTCAACCCAATGAAATAATGAAGAGGCATGAATCCAGAGGATTTCCGTAACGGTGACGTGGTACGCATATCAACTGTAAATCATCCCTTGTTTAGGCTTCGTCCAGAGAGGCTGCTACAAACCTTAAAATAAGCTGAAACATAGATGCACATTCAAAACAAAACCACAGAAGCTGACTAAGTTCAAACATAGAAGAACTGTAAACAGAGGGAAAAGTACCTTCCATATTTGCTGAAGAGGTGTTCAAGATCACGTTCCCTTGTTCAAGAGGAAAGGTGGCCAACATAGAGACACGCACCACCGTATCGATCATTGCTGCTGTATCGATCATCGTAGCGAGGCATCTTCAAGTCTACAGACATAAAGAAATGATTTTATCTCTCTCATTCATTATGTATCAAAAAAGTACCAAACCCATTACGCACACACACACACACATTTAAGAACCAAACAAAAGAAACCACAATGCCAATCGAAATTAAGAATCAAAGTTATCACCTTTTGACGTATACAAAGCTGAAACCAGATAAAAAGAAAACTTCTTTCGATTCAAATTCGTATCGGAATCAATGACCAATAGGTTTCTATGATATGATTAGAAATCAAGATAACAAAGCAAGGAAACAATGCGGAAGATAGACTCTAATAAGAACCCTAATTCGATAGCAAGAAAGATTCCCAGCAAAGCTCATACCTCGTGACCAGATACTTCGCCGCCGCGCTCCGCGAAACTTTAATCTAACTTTTCACTCTCTCACACCTCAGATGTATTTAACTTAACACATATATGATTTACACATATTTATACAGAAATCACCGACTATCATATCAAAACAAAGCATTGAAGACGACGTAGTGGGGGAAGCGAATCAATGTGATTAATCATGAAGCCTTAACGCAGGCCGTTTTAGATGGTGAGAAGAATCGTAAACGGCATCGGGTCGCCGTCACAGGAAGAGGAGAGACGACCTTCTTCGTTTCTCGACTGCGGCTGCATTAGGGTTAGAGGCACTTTCTTTTCATCTAGCTGGAAAACTAACCAAGTCCAAAGCCAAATCCCACGCCAAACGATCAAAGCCCATTACGCATAGATTAAATGAAACACAAAACTTTGGTTACCTGGACACGTGTCGCGTTCTCAGCCTCCGAATTTTGTGACATGGAATCTCATGTGGCATGTCTAAGAAGAGAGGAAACTGTACTTTATATATATAGATTTAGAACTGAAAATAAAAATTGAGAGGAAACGTTTCCAACTTATAAATTACATATTAATGTTTTGTTTGTCAATATAGTTGGGTTCTTTGAGTGTTTATTTAGTTATTATGGGAGGTATTTTACAATATAGTTATACATAATATCAATAATTTAAATTTATCTTGATTAATATAATATGTAAAGTTGGATTCGCTTTAATATTCTTGTGCTTTTAATTTATTTGAGGCTTTGTAGGTTTTCGTAATTCCAAGAATTTTGTTTAATAACATCACTTTATATTAACATTTCTATTTTTTTATTTAGTTAGATCATTTTGAAAAATTAATAAAATAAAAACTGATTGAAGATAATAATATATTTTAAAATAAAAAATATTAATATTGTTATCCAAAATAATGTTTTTAAATCAATAAACGTTAAAAAATAAGAAATTGAAAGATTTATAAAATAGCATAAGTTTAATGTTTTACTTAAATTTTTGATCTTTAAACTAATAGTATATTTTTTAATAAATATCTATAAATGCGGGCAAAAACACCTAGTTTGTAAAGTGAATAATAAATAGATAACTGTGTATATATACCATATAGACCATCAAGCTTGCCTTGGGAAATTGTTTATATGAACTTTCATCAAGTAGGATCTACGTGTGACCCTACTTTCACTCAAAACACTATCCTCAAAACATTACCCTCAGACCATATCATATATAGAGATTCTCTATCTCTACAAAATCCAAATTGTGTATTGTCCATTCTCAATTGCCCACCACAAGCTGTCTTTAGATGTGGCTGTTTTAGGATCTCATAGCCGTAAGGCCCATACCAAAGATTTCCTAAGGTTCTATCAAAGATAGTTTTTGTTCTTTTTTGTTTTTTTTGTTAATACTTAATATCATGATAATGAAAACCAGGGGTATATGAACACTTGTTGGTTCAGTTCAGTTTTATTGATAGTAATTTAGTAAAGCTATATAAAGTTTTTGGTCAAATATGAGATTATATGTAAATGTAATAAAAACAGAGTGGATATGGGTTGTTTGTGAACTTTGATTTGTCTTTACAACATTTAACAACTGGATAACATCAACGCACAACCTCTTTCTGTCCTTCATGTTGTGTGTGTCCTAATTGTGTGGGACTTAGCCAGATTAGATTTACATTGTTCAAATCTCTTTCTTTTTTCTCTGACCTCACCGTCCCACCACCCACATGCTCTTCCTCTCTCTTCCTTTCTCAAAGAGCCAATATTTTCTTGTCTATATATTTGACTCTTTCAACATTCCCTTGAACTCCACTTCAAGCAAAGAAAAACACAAGACTTACAAAGACTTAGGAAAACCAAGATAAATATGGCTATGGAATTAGAGCTTGATGATGATGTCTTCTTTGCAGACATAAGCAAACAGATATCTCTTCTCATTATGGATGAAGATGAACAGTTAAACCATGTTTTTCTCTCTACCTCCTCTCTTGCGTTCCAGGTTTGATTCTCTGTCCACACACATAATCTCTCTCTCTCAAAACATACCTCTATCTAACTGTTTGTTTCTTGAATCTTTGTGGAAACAGGGTATGTTCAGCGGAAGCTACCAAACGGCTCCATATATGTATCATAAGGAACCAAGCAAAGGAACTGGTGTGTTCATCCCTAAATCTTCTCAGTCCAGAAGAAGACCTCATCATCCGAAGCAAGGTAGGTTTAGTTCCTTCAACGCCAAGCAACACAACCCTCTTCGTCAAAACAGACAACAGTATCAAGACAACTCAAGGTGTACTCTCACATCTCACAACAACAACAAGAGCATGATCACTAATAATGTTCATGCCTCTATCCCAAAAAGAACCTACAGAGATGCAGCATCTATCTACACTTGATTAAGTTTTAACAAATATTCTGCATTATTCATGGTTTATGTGTGATTGATTCATATAATTATATATAGATGCATAAGATTTATTTATTTGTAGATCAGCAAATAATAAGGATTCTTCCATAAGGAAGGTCTTGGAGATTTGTTCCAAGTCTGTTCTTGTTTTAATGTAATTCTTTCATGTCATTTTAGTGATATTCACTGACTTATCTCCATTTGTAAAATATTTTTAAGGATTAAATCAAAAATCAACTTGTGAAATCTTGTAGGGTGATTACAACTAAGATTGATGGAGGAATGTGTAAAGACATCTCCATGTGGAATGAGCAAATGTTCTGTGTCTCTCTCTATCTCTGTCCAATCAATCGATATCTTTGGGACATCACAGACGAGTTTGCCACACTGTCTGAATATATAAAAAAGGTCAGATCTAACTCAGAGGTCCAAAAAGACTGTCACAAGCGCACACACCTTCTGTCCTGCCACTCACACTCACATGCCCATCTCTCTCTCGCCCAATATTCCTTATCATTCCTTTATTTCTATTTAGAGCAAATATGATGATCATGAACTCCCATTCCTCATCTCATTAGTTTTCAGGACATTTCACATGTCTACTCTTTTCCTTTCTTTGGCAAATGTATATTCAAAAGATATATGCAAATACATAGGTGAGGTCCTAAAATAATATAAGCTCACACATAAAATACTGATTAATTAATCGAAATAGTAACCAGACTCCCAACATCAAACATTATTTCAACATAGATAAAAGGAAAATGGAGATAAAGAAGTAATGAACAGACAGACAAACTATATTTAAAACACATTAATATCAGTAGCAGCCAACAACCTTCAAGACAAGATTTGAAAACATAACAGTTACCTTGTATTCATATATACTATAAACTCGATTTATTTTATAGGTGGCGGTGGAAGTAGAATTATTGCAAGATTCTCTTCGTTGAGTACTCTACATAATAGGAAGATATATATATATATATATATATATATATATATATATATATATATATGTATATTAATTTCGGTGATTAGAGAGTTTTAACGTTGAAGTTATATATTCGGTGGTGGTTTGTTTTTCCAATTGGATTGATCTAAAACCATAAGAAAAGTGGAGCACATAGCATATAATGTTTAATCTGATCATGTTCCTTCTTCCTCAAAACTTGGGGTTTCATGTGTTGCAGTTGAATGTCAAATATAAATTTTATAAACTATTTCAAAATCACAATTAGACAATTAGCAAACAATTCCATAACAAAATTGTGTAAAAAATTGCAAAATTTGACCCAAACAAATTTCAGTAAATTTACTAAGTAACTTTTCTAACATAACAACTAGATTTTGACCCTTCGAATATAAAAAAGTTTAATATGAATACATATTTTGAAATTGTTATATATTTAAGTTACAATGTCGTATTATATTGAAAAACAAAATATGTTTAAAACTATATATGAATTATTTTATTAAAAAATTTTGTATGTACATTCTTATGTAACTATTATTAGGCCTGATATATATACGGACCCAAGAAAATATATTTGAAATACCCAAATATACCTAATATACACAAACCATTTTATGTATTTTAGGTATCCAATGGGTCTCGAAAGAACCTAGACTCGAACCGAGACCGACTCAGACTCAAACCAAGACCGACTCAGACTCAAACTGAGATCCGCTGGTCCAAAAATACCAAATAGGTATTTTACCCTGATCTGGATCTGAACTAAACTCAGATTTTCAAATCAATTTTGGGTAATATTTTTGAGGTTTGGGTTTGGTTTTAGGTATAGTTTCGATTTTGAATAAAATAAAATTTTAAAAATATATATTGGGTATTGGGAAAAAATTTTGAGTGTGTTTTTGGTTCCTGTGTCAGATTTCGGATAAAATTTGGGGTGGGGGAGTTTGGTATTTGGATGTTTTCAGGTATTTGTTTGGGTTTTCAGGTAATTTTTAGTTTTCAGATATTTCAAATTTTTTAGGGTTTTAAATATCCAAACTCATTACGTACTTGAAAATTTTGAAATACCTAGTTGGGTCTAAATGTCTAGGAGCTAGAAGATCCAGACCCGATAGGAACCAAACAATATTTGACCCCAAGAACCGAATGCACATGTCTACTCTCTCTCGTTATATTTTGTGTGCATTTTATAAGATTTATATTTGTTGAGTTGGTGAGACTAAAGATTTATTTGGCAGATTTTTGGCTAATTTAATAATATAGATTTATATTATTTTTAATATAATTTTTAAAATTTCTTTTGATAAAAACTTTTTATTATAAATACTCTTTATAAAATCTATTTAAAATATTTAGAGAAAAGTATTTAATATAGTTCACATAAAAGTATTTAAAATATTAAATAGTTAAATTAATTAATGATATGACCATAAAATAATTATGCATGGATCAAAAAATTTATATGTGGATGGTGTGGAAATCTATATATGTAGGATGATAATTGATGATTAACTAAGAGACAGATTTATAATTAATTTGATTAATTACAAAATTAATTTGTTAGATACCGAAATTGTAAGTGTAAATAATACTATCATTATATTTTATTAATATTGATATATTTGTTACTGATTAAGGTAAATATTGTTAGGAAATATATAGTAACATATTTTAGTCTAAATTTAAGGTAAGACCAAAATATTAGTAGTCTAATGAAAGGGTGTACAACCTTGTATAAGTAGATTATTTTTAGAATGTTTATCTTTTAATAGTATAAGATAAGTAAAAATTTATTAAAAAAAACTAGCCATTCCTATATTTGGAAACTCGTAACTGTTCTGCATGCGGTGCATTCAGACTTGACGAATTATAGAAAAGTTGAAAAAAAAAAATTTAAAGAGTAGTCAAGGAAGACTTTTTGTATTGTTATATACTTATATGTTTAATATGATATTATACCATACTTTATGCATAGCACCGTATTTTATCGTATTTGTATGTATAATACACAATATTTATGTAGAAAACAACATTTTAAGATTCATATAGTAAATGAAAACCTAATTAGTTTGTGCCTGGACCAACATTTTTAATAATTTGTTTTGTTTGGGCTGGGCAATTAGATGGGCTAAATATAACATTTGGACCAAAATTCATATGCACCCTACGCGTTTGTAATTCCTCGCATTCTTCTACGTCCATTAAGCAGCCCACCGATTTTCAAAAACGGCGCCGGAAGGTTTGGTCCCATTTCGTTATCCTTCTCCGATTACTGTACTTCCTTTCGTCTCTCATCAATGGCGTCCCAGCAGCTTCTCTCTGTTCCTCATCTCTCCCTCCTCCCTAAAGTCTCACCCTTTCATCCTTCCCTCTCATCAACACCCCAGAAGCTTACTAGTCTCTTTCACTCTACTACTTGTTCGGCTCTTCAATCCTCCTCCACTTCTCGGATTACTAACCTCCAACCCGTCACCGACGCTTCCTCTCAAACCGAAAGCAACGTTCCCAATGAAACAACTGCTTTGACTCTACGAAACATCTGCCAAGGCTTTGTGCCGGAACACATTTTACACAGGCAAGCTCTGTTTTCAATTTGATCCGAATAAGTAATAAAGTTTGAAACTTTGTGAACTGGGTTTTGCTAGAATGGAGGAGATTGGGTTTGTCTTTCCAACAGATATTCAAAGAGAAGCTCTTCCTACTCTGTTCACTGGCCGTGATTGCATCCTCCATGCCCAAGTCTCTTCCTTTATATCTATTATTGCTCTCTGTTTTGTTATTGTCAGAACACGGTTAACGTTGGTATGTTTTTTTTTTTTTGGTGTTCTAGACAGGTTCAGGCAAGACATTGACTTACCTGTTACTTATACTCTCTCTTATAAACCCTCAAAGATCCTCTGTTCAAGCTGTGGTTGTTGTTCCCACTCGGGAGCTCGGTATGCAAGTAAGACTATTTGCATTGATTTGAAAATTCCTATGGACTTACATTCTCGCCTCTTTTGGGTTTAGGTTACAAAAGTTGCTCGAATGTTGGCTGCGAAATCAACGGATGTTGAGGTGAAAGGATGTACAGTTATGGCTCTCTTAGATGGAGGGATGCTAAGGAGGCACAAAAGCTGGCTAAAGGTTTGGACTCAAAAGCATTCTTGAATGATCTCAGCCACTTTTTCCTTGTGACTTAGCTCAGCAAGTTTAACTCTCTTTTTATTTTTTCAGGCTGAGCCACCAGCAATCGTGGTCGCTACGGTAGCAAGTTTGTGCCACATGCTCGAAAAGCACATACTTAGACTTGACTCGGTGAAAGTTCTTGTTGTGGATGAGGTAAATTACACACATCTTTCTCAACTCTGTGTTATGCTTATTCTCCATGGTATATGATAGATACTGTTCTGCACATTGAACATCATGCTGAGAATAGTTTCTGTCACTTGTTGGTAGGTTGATTTCTTGTTCTACTCATCTAAACAAGTCGGTTCTGTGCGGAAGCTTCTGACATCATTTTCTTCATGCGACAAACGTCAGACTGTTTTTGCCAGTGCTTCCATTCCCCAGCATAAACATTTTGTTCATGACTGTATACAGCAAAAGTGGACAAAGGTTTGCTAATCAATGATTTGAGCTATTGTTAGATACTACCCGCCTGACTCTATATTTCTGCAGAGGGATGTTGTTCATATTCATGTTAGCGCAATTACGCCCATGCCTTTGTGCCTTCTTCACAAATTTGTAGTAAGATCTAACTTGTTCTGACTTATTTTGTCTAAATATGGAGCTGTTAGTTACATCTGATCTGCATTTTGGCAGGTGTGTGGGAAGAAAAACAAGCATCAGATACTGCTTGCGTTGTTAGAGTCAGATGCACCTGAATCAGCTATTATTTTTGTAGGAGAGCAGGTTCTGAAAACCTCTATTTCCTTCTAACTTCACCTAATCTAACCATGTATGTAACAATCGTTCCTGATTCTTCTTTTCAGTCTGAGAAGTCAAAAAGGCTGGAAATGATCCTTCCACAACTCTGCTTATAGAATTACTCAAAACTTCATATGAGGGCTCTCTTGAGATCCTCTTACTAGAGGAAGACATGAATTTCAATTCACGAGCAGCTTCATTAACAGTACGTGGTTCTGTTTTCCTTGGATGTTTACCCTTTGTTACTAACCCTTTTGATTTTCCACAGGAGATCCGGCAAGGAGGAGGGTTTCTTCTTGTTCTACTGATATTGCAGCAAGAGGGATTGATCTACCAGAAACAACTCACATCTTCAACTTTGATCTCCCACAGACTTGACGAATTATAGAAAAGTTGAAAAAAAATTTAAAGAGTAGTCAAGGAAGACTTTTTGTATTGTTATATACTTATATGTTTAATATGATATTATACCATACTTTATGCATAGCACCGTATTTTATCGTATTTGTATGTATAATACACAATATTTATGTAGAAAACAACATTTTAAGATTCATATAGTAAATGAAAACCTAATTAGTTTGTGCCTGGACCAACATTTTAATAATTTGTTTTGTTTGGGCTGGGCAATTAGATGGGCTAAATATAACATTTGGACCAAAATTCATATGCACCCTACGCGTTTGTAATTCCTCGCATTCTTCTACGTCCATTAAGCAGCCCACCGATTTTCAAAACGGCGCCGGAAGGTTTGGTCCCATTTCGTTATCCTTCTCCGATTACTGTACTTCCTTTCGTCTCTCATCAATGGCGTCCCAGCAGCTTCTCTCTGTTCCTCATCTCTCCCTCCTCCCTAAAGTCTCACCCTTTCATCCTTCCCTCTCATCAACACCCCAGAAGCTTACTAGTCTCTTTCACTCTACTACTTGTTCGGCTCTTCAATCCTCCTCCACTTCTCGGATTACTAACCTCCAACCCGTCACCGACGCTTCCTCTCAAACCGAAAGCAACGTTCCCAATGAAACAACTGCTTTGACTCTACGAAACATCTGCCAAGGCTTTGTGCCGGAACACATTTTACACAGGCAAGCTCTGTTTTCAATTTGATCCGAATAAGTAATAAAGTTTGAAACTTTGTGAACTGGGTTTTGCTAGAATGGAGGAGATTGGGTTTGTCTTTCCAACAGATATTCAAAGAGAAGCTCTTCCTACTCTGTTCACTGGCCGTGATTGCATCCTCCATGCCCAAGTCTCTTCCTTTATATCTATTATTGCTCTCTGTTTTGTTATTGTCAGAACACGGTTAACGTTGGTATGTTTTTTTTTTTTTTTTTTTTTTGGTGTTCTAGACAGGTTCAGGCAAGACATTGACTTACCTGTTACTTATACTCTCTCTTATAAACCCTCAAAGATCCTCTGTTCAAGCTGTGGTTGTTGTTCCCACTGGGAGCTCGGTATGCAAGTAAGACTATTTGCATTGATTTGAAAATTCCTATGGACTTACATTCTCGCCTCTTTTGGGTTTAGGTTACAAAAGTTGCTCGAATGTTGGCTGCGAAATCAACGGATGTTGAGGTGAAAGGATGTACAGTTATGGCTCTCTTAGATGGAGGGATGCTAAGGAGGCACAAAAGCTGGCTAAAGGTTTGGACTCAAAAGCATTCTTGAATGATCTCAGCCACTTTTTCCTTGTGACTTAGCTCAGCAAGTTTAACTCTCTTTTTATTTTTCAGGCTGAGCCACCAGCAATCGTGGTCGCTACGGTAGCAAGTTTGTGCCACATGCTCGAAAAGCACATACTTAGACTTGACTCGGTGAAAGTTCTTGTTGTGGATGAGGTAAATTACACACATCTTTCTCAACTCTGTGTTATGCTTATTCTCCATGGTATATGATAGATACTGTTCTGCACATTGAACATCATGCTGAGAATAGTTTCTGTCACTTGTTGGTAGGTTGATTTCTTGTTCTACTCATCTAAACAAGTCGGTTCTGTGCGGAAGCTTCTGACATCATTTTCTTCATGCGACAAACGTCAGACTGTTTTGCCAGTGCTTCCATTCCCCAGCATAAACATTTTGTTCATGACTGTATACAGCAAAAGTGGACAAAGGTTTGCTAATCAATGATTTGAGCTATTGTTAGATACTACCCGCCTGACTCTATATTTCTGCAGAGGGATGTTGTTCATATTCATGTTAGCGCAATTACGCCCATGCCTTTGTGCCTTCTTCACAAATTTGTAGTAAGATCTAACTTGTTCTGACTTATTTTGTCTAAATATGGAGCTGTTAGTTACATCTGATCTGCATTTTGGCAGGTGTGTGGGAAGAAAAACAAGCATCAGATACTGCTTGCGTTGTTAGAGTCAGATGCACCTGAATCAGCTATTATTTTTGTAGGAGAGCAGGTTCTGAAAACCTCTCTATTTCCCTTCTAACTTCACCTAATCTAACCATGTATGTAACAATCGTTCCTGATTCTTCTTTTCAGTCTGAGAAGTCAAAAAAGGCTGGAAATGATCCTTCCACAACTCTGCTTATAGAATTACTCAAAACTTCATATGAGGGCTCTCTTGAGATCCTCTTACTAGAGGAAGACATGAATTTCAATTCACGAGCAGCTTCATTAACAGTACGTGGTTCTGTTTTCCTTGGATGTTTACCCTTTGTTACTAACCCTTTTTGATTTTCCACAGGAGATCCGGCAAGGAGGAGGGTTTCTTCTTGTTTCTACTGATATTGCAGCAAGAGGGATTGATCTACCAGAAACAACTCACATCTTCAACTTTGATCTCCCACAAACAGCTACAGATTATCTTCACCGAGCTGGAAGAGCTGGTCGAAAACCCTTTTCGGATAGGAAGTGCATTGTTACCAACCTGATCACCTCGGAGGAAAGATTTGTCTTACAAAGATTCGAAAATGAACTAATGTTCAGCTGCGAGGAACTAATGTTTTAGGTACAGTATTGAATGTCCCTGTACATATTTCTCCTCCATTTTTGATGAATCAAAACATCATCAGCTTAATGTAACTTGATTAGTTACATGGATATGAGAAGTGTCATTATTATCAAATAAGTTGCTTTATTGATATAGTCTTGACCTTTCTGCTCTGCATTCTTAGTTCTCAGAATTTTAAACTTAAAAAGTCTCATATCACAACTCCATCTGCAATTACTGAGTTCTTCAAGATTACTGTAATGCCAGATCTGATGTAAAATCCATCAGATGACCTATCTGCTTCTTGTACTCCCTGCAAAACCCATCACATTTAGTATGTCTGATGGGTCCGTTTTCTTACATAAGAAGAAAACTTTTACCTCTGAGTTTGCAATAACTACATTCTTCCCAACTCTAGCATTCTTGTCTATAATGCATTCTCTGTAAGGTCAAGGAGAAGGAAGAAAGGAATCAGGAAAACTTCAGGAGGGAGAACTGTTTCTAAGGTAAACCATGTGAAATTGAAAGTTAAAGTCTTACTTAATCTTTGTGTTCTCTCCTATTCCAATGGGAACTTTTCCCTCAGCAAGCAGTGCTGCAACTTCTGCCTCAGTTTCGTAGAAGTCTGCCCCAAGCATCACAGTGTCCTATAGTTTTCATTCTTTTAGATCATCATATAATCTCAAGAGTCTGATCCTTCCATTATGATTTAGAAAAAAAAAAAATTCTACCTTCAACTGAACATTACTGCCTACTCTTGATCTAATTCCCACAATGCTATGTTCAATTAAGCAGTTGGTTAAGAAGCTTCCATGAGAAATGATCGAATCAACGAGCTTCACATGGAATTAACTAAAGAGTTAGTCCTGAAGAATGAGCCAAAACCGAAATGTGATGGCTGGTTTTACTAACCTTAGAGCCGTCTATCTTTGATGGTGGCAGGTTTCTCCTTGATGTATATATTGGCTTTGCGGCGTCGTAGAAACTGAATGCTGGTGGCTGAAAGGTATAGAGATATGTAGACGTAAGTGTATATAAAAATGAGTTGATATGATTATAAGCAAAATATCTTGTCCTTACATGCTCAGTGAGGGCAAGATTTGCGTCAAAGAAAGATCTTATCGTTCCTATATCTTCCCAGTAGTCATTAAAGAGATAAGCCTGCTCAAAAGATCTTTTGTTATCCCCTGATATTATAACGATACTAATTGCATTTAAATGTGTTCATAAACTGAATGTTACTGACATTCACGTAGAACTCTTTAGCTGAGAAAGGTATAATCTCTGAACCAAAGTCGTTTGCTGTTGGGAAACGCCATCTGGTTTCAAAACACTTAAACTTCTTAGAATGCATAGACAGAAAATAGAACTAAAAACTGTTACCTCAAGAGATTCAACAGTATTTCTTTCTTGAAAACATAAACTCCCATTGACGCTATGTATGGTTTCTTTTCAGCTTCCTCCTTGGAAAGTCCTAGAACAGTTGTGTCTACTGCCTAAGGATAATATTAGAGCAATCTTCAGGTTTGCTTAGGAGTTCCTATTACAAAGTATCAACATACCATTGCTTTCAGGTCATCTCCTTTAGGTTTTTCACTGAAAGAGATAACTCTTCCATTGTCATCTATCTTCATTAGACCAAAATCTGAGGCACGTCTACCATGTAACACAGAAAAGAGACATATGAATCATGATCTTTGAATTGGTTTGTTTACTCTTTTGCATTCACCTGTCATCTATTGGTATGCAAGAAATGCTTATATCTGCCCCGCTTTGCCGATGATCCTGCAGATGAGTCTCTTAGAGTAAGTAACTTTTTGATGAAAGACATGTGATGAAGTAATCTTGTCTCACCTGTACAAAATCCATATAGTCCATCCTGTACAGGTGATCTCCAGAAAGGATCAACACATCCTCTATCTCCTTGCTTCTTGCATCCTATGAAAAGAAATGTTAAACCTTTGTGGTTCCATGTGAAGATAAGCTACTTAGAGTTTGGTTTCTACCTCGAAAAGCCAATGGAACTGCCGAACCGCATCTGCTGTACCCTGGAACCACTTTTTACCTGTTTCTCCTGGCGTTTGAGTGGCTGCAAGAGCCTGAATATTTTTCTCAAACAATTGCCTCAGATGCGTTGACCAAGTTTGGTTCATAAAAGGGTGATGAAGAAAGCATATCAAACCTCAACAAAGCCATCTCCAAAACCTCCATTGGAGTTGTAAGCACGAGCTAGATGCCTGTTCAGTGATGCTGAGTTGTATTGTGTGAGTATGTAGACTTTGTTGATTCCACTGTTGATGCAGTTGCTCATCGGTACATCTATCAACCTATAGGCTCCCCCGATGGGGACCTGTCCAAATTAGTTAATATTTTGTTTTTGCAATAAATTCAGCAACATAGAAGCAAGCAACTAACAGCAGGCTTGGCGCGACGCTTTGTGAGAGGAAAGAGTCGAGTTCCTGCTCCACCTCCAAGAATAATGGAAGCTACTGTCCTTGGATCCCTTTTCTCAGACTCAATGTCTTGTACCTGGAGGTTGGTAACATAAATAAACGCAGTGCAGAAGCGAACACACTATGGTTGAAACTTTTGTTACCTTACTATCTCCAGCTACACTGGTTAAAGACATTTGAATTCTCTTCTGAGAGAAGTTAGTAGAAGAAGGTCGAAGCTGAGCCAAGTTGAGCTTCTTCCCCATGAGCTCCCCATTGCAGAAGCTGCCTAGCTTAATGTGCTTGGTGAAGCCAGAGGAGCCGCGTAGGCAGCTCGGTGCAGAGAGGGAAATTCTGCAGTCAGCAGACGCAACCATTTTCGCTGGAAGTATTGGCTCTTGAAGAGTTTTGAAGACAAGTGGAGATAAAAGAGAAGAAAAAAGAGAGTTGCATGGACTTGAATCTTACTTGATTTTTGGAAGGATTTGCTTCCACCCTATCTTCAACAAGTTACATCCACCACTAGTTATTGTTTTGTGTTTAGATTTTAAGACATGTATCTTTTGTCTTGACCTGTTTTCAAATGGCATATTCTATTAGAGTTTTGTCAAGGAAAGAAAAAAGGATTGCCTGAGAATAGTTTATTCTTTTTTTTGGTGGATTTATTAATACTTCTGAAAATAAAGAAACTATAATATAAACATTTGCTTAGTTCTAAAAAATACTTTTTCATAGACTAAAATCACTTTATAAATGGGTCAAATGTGTTTATTTGAATTTCCTATCTTCATCCATCTCAATAAGTCAATGATCCAAGTCATTTTTAAAAAAATATAAACAACCTTTTTGAAACTTAATATAAACAACCCTTTTTGATAGATTATATAATCACTATCTCCGAAAATTCTTTTAATCAAAGTTTATTATTTTTCTTTCCCATCTCTTTTGTTATACATTAATGTATTTATGCAACCTTTTAAAGATGTGGTAGTATTGTTGATCACACTTTTTATTTGAGTGATATTTTAGAGCATTTCTAAAAAAATGGGAGACTGTAAATGATTTACAGCAGTTCTATATCAAGTACAAACTTTTATAATATTTTTAATCAGAAACAATGTATTAAGTACAAAGTTGATATTTAAATTTCTATCAAGTACAAACTATATGATCAAATACAATATAAAATTTTCATAATTTTAATCCAAAATTTTAGTATTAAAAAGGAAAAAAGTATATTTTAAACGAGAACGTTTGCAATTAAAAAGGAAAAAAGTATATTTTAAACGAGAACGTTTGCACAGTTAGTTAATGTGTCTAAGTCGCAACATGGACATGAGAAATAAAAAAGAAAGACCGGAGCAACGATTCTGAAGGAAGAATATAAGCAAAAAAAACTAAAGATACAGAGAAGAGTCATCGTTAAAACTTAGCAAAGCTAAAGCTAAGAACCTTTGCGTCAATGGCGATCTCCAAGCTCCACTTACTCTTTCTTCTCTCAGTCATTCTCTGCCTCCATCGTCCTGTTCTTTCCGGTGAGTGACTAGCTTTCTCATTTTATTCACGCCAGTACTCGTATTAACCGTTCTAACTAGCTTAGTTTTGAATGAGATTGATTCATTTGTGGATTGCTTTACCTACAAGTTAATTACTTGTGTGTGTTCCGTCTTTGATATCCACAGATGAAGAAGACCTTCTTCTTACAATCATCAACAAGTACAGAACATCACTAAACCTAACAACACTAAAACCAAACGACAACGCAGATTGTCTAGCAGACGAAATAGCAGACCAATTCAAGAAACGACCATGCACAAACACCACTACCTCGGCTTCAGTCCCTGGATCCGAACCTCAACTCCCAAACTACTCTAACCTCCTAAAAAAATGCCATCTCAACATAACCGCAATGAAAGACAGTGTAATACTGCCAGCTTGTGTTTCTAACCATGATCAAAGCCTTGTAATGACCAATTTCACTAAGTCAGAATACTTGAAAAACCTGAATGATTCCAAGTTTACTGGAATTGGTATTGGTTCTGATGACAAGTGGTTGTCCTCACTACAAAGATATCGGAAGGTAGCTTTTCTCCGGCTGTTATTTACCATTATGCAGGAGGTTTCACATTAAGCACTAATGGTTTTGTTAACCATTTTCTTTTGTTGGTTCTTCTCTTTTGTTTCTTCATGTTTTGAGTTTGATAGTTGGTTTGTTTCTCATGTGTAATGGTCTCATTGTCTTTGTTTCTCTGTCGTTTCATTTACTCAAAATTGTCTACTTGTAATCCGCTTGATTACATTGCCAAGTTTCTCATTCTTGACGGTGTAGAGTGTGCTCATTTGATTGGATTAAAACAATACAGTGTTGAACTTTAAATCAAACACATGATAAGTTTTGGCAAGCAAAAATGATGACCTGGTTCATGCAAAAACCAAAATCTAAAAATCAAGAACGAAATAAACCACAAAAATAAAATCACTAATTTAGAATGGAAGTTTCTTTTAAAAACTAGAGAATGTTTTCAACTAACATTGGAAGCCAAAACCTTGTATTATCGGTTTTATTTTTGATATCACTATTTATAAATTTAAAAAAAAAATCCGACCAAACAAATAAAACTCAAATTAAACACCCCTATATTTTAAGTGCTTATCCACTGCTGACAAACCCAATCGAATTTCTCAATAATAAAATATTATTTATTTAATAGAAACGAAGTGGGAAATTTTCAGATTTAAAAATCCAACATGCTTCTCAGATGAAGTGAATATATATTTGCTACTAATTGGTATAGTATATTTTAACATTTTTCAAATCAGTTAACAGTGTTTTTAGATAATTGTCCTCTGGGTTTCCAAAATAAAAACATTTTATTTTTACTTTTTAAAGAGATAATATCGTTTTTAATTTGTCTGCGCGTGAGAGAGCGTGGCATCAAAACGATTGGACAAGAAAGAGACCAAAAAAACGAACCAGCTACTTTGAAGAAGAGTCAAAGCGAAACGCCAATAATAGCAAGAATAGCCATCGCAAAAAAAAATCAGCAAAAAAGCTAAAGAATCTCCTCAAGCATCAATGGCGATATCCAAGCTCCAGCTCCTCTTTCTTCTCTCACTACTCAGTCTCTCCCTTCATCGTCCTGTTCTTTCCGACAACGGTAATCAACTCTCTCATCTCCAGAAAAATCTTCTTGAAATTCTTGAATATACGTATCTCAACACTGTTGATCCTAATGTTGACTTTAGATCTTGTCTGAAAATAAACCATCGAACCTGTCTAACTCGTTCGTACCTTCGCTAGATCTCGATCATGGAAACAATAGTTTCTCAATATTCAGACATTTGCCATTCTAACTAGTTTAGTTTCAGTTCAGGTTCTTGTTTCACCTGCAAGAAAATTATATTGTGTTTAAGCAAAAAAAAAAAAAAAAGAATAATATTGTGTGTTGTGTCTTTGAAATCAACAGATGAGAAAGACATTCTTCTTAAAGGCATCAACGACTACAGAACATCCCTAAACCTAACAACACTTACGCATAACAACAACGCAGAATGTCTCGCTGACGAACTCGCAGACCAGTTCAAGAACCAACCATGCACTAACACCACTGGCCCTGCTTCGGTCCCTGGATCCCAACCTGGTTTCCCAGACTTCCCTAAGTTCCTCACAAAATGCCGCCTCAACCCAACCGCAACCAGAGACGGGGAGATCATGCCAGCTTGTGTTCCTAACCTTGATGCGACCCTTGTCTTGTCTAATTTCACAAAGTCACGGTATAACAAGAACCTGAATGATTCTAAGTTCACTGGCATTGGTATTGCTTCTGATGATAATTGGATCGTGGTCATCCTCACCACAAACACAACTGAGGGTGGCTTTACTCCGGCTACTAAGGACAGTAACTCAGGAGCTTTTACAGTTAGAGTTAACGGTGTCGTTTCATCGTGTTTGTTGGTTCTTCTCTTTTCTTTCTTCATGTTTTGAGTTTATTTCTTGAATAATAATCTCAGTTTTCTTTCTTCATGTTTTTATTTGGTTGTTCTCTTATCTTTCTTCATGTTTTGAGCCTCATCATGAGTTTATTTCATTGTCTTTGTCTGTAATAGTATTGTTTTTTGGTGAAAATCTGTTTGCATTTGTAATGTTCTCTCTATGGGATACTGTAGTGCTGATCAGCTTATTTGCACTGCCTTTGTTACTTCTTGCAACACTTGTCTATGGCAAGATTATAAAACAAACAAGAGCTAGTCTTATCTTGAAAGTTGAAACTAGTGTATGTTTCAGGTATAAGTTAACATAAAACTGCTTAGAACACATCATAAGGATAACTACTATATCTAAAAACATTAACTAGAGATTATGTAAGGATTTTTTTGGTTATAAACTACAAAATTTGATATACTTGAATTAGAACTACTACCGTATCTAAAAACATTTAACTAGAAACTATGTTAGGACTGATTTCATTTCTACCCGAAGTTGCGCCTAAACAAACAGAAACGTATAAAGAGCATGTGAACATAGGCCCATATGATGACAAGAAAAAGAATATAAGCCCATAAATTATACAACATGAGGAAGGTGAGCCATACTAATTAGGCCCATTAATGAAAATTGTAACGGACAAAGGTATTTGTAGTATGATTAATAGATTTGTAAAAACCACTTGGAATCTCTAAAGTTTTTTTTTTTTTGAATCTCTAAAGTTGAAATACAAAAATTTCGTTTAATCAAGGTTTATCTTCTCTATTAAAAGAGAATTACAATTTTTTATCTACTGTTAACAAGTCATAGTTGAACTATTTTATTAGACTTCATACAATTGATTACATATAATATAGCATGTTCCCAAAGAAACCAAAACATCCACATAACTACAGAGAATATTATGCATAAATAACAAATATTATCTAAATTAAAATTTTGAAGACAATTTTGAAGACAAAAAAGTATTTTAAATTTATTTATAGAAATGTGAAAACATATTTGTAAAAATTAAAATTTGATAATTTATGGTGTTGATCATAATAATATTCGAACCTATATTATTTATTATTTATAGTAAATATAAAATTTATATATATAATATTATTTAAGAAGAATGCTATCATTTAAGTTTAATATTACATTATACTTATAGAATATATATAATATTAGTATATTTAAATTTTCGTTTTAAATTAAAAACTTATATAATTTTAGTTTATAATTATATTTTAAAAAATTTCGAATTTGTTTAATTTTTTATAACAATATTGGAGAAAAATAAGATTCTCCAATATTTTACACAATAAACAATAAAATCAAATAATTTATAGTTAAATTAAAAAAAGATATGGAAGATATTTTTAGTTAAATTTTCTGAATTGATTAATTAGAAATTGATTTTTCCGTAGTATATTTAATAAATGTCTAAAAATTAAGATAAACTGCTAACATAATCATTTAATAGGTCTAAAAATATTTGTATATCTAAGCGAAAATCCAACTTAAAAAATTATACATGAAAAAATCGTGATTTTTTTTTTAGTAAGACGGATTTTATACAATTCAAATAAATATCTGCTCAAATAGTTTAATAAACGATATCTATGGTAATTGTTTAAATACAGATCTTTCATTTTAAATCTATTTTGCTAATACTGTTTAAATTCTTTTCTACATTTCTTTACAAATTTGTACTATGAAGACTTAATTAGTTGCTAAAAAAATATAACAGCAATCATATGTGTTAACCGTTAAATGAATGGTTACACAAGTTCTTTAAAATATATATATATATATAGCAAATATGTATTGTACAAAAAGCTAACATCTACGATATTGAAATAAACCCTAATTTTATTTACTTAAAACTATTATCGTATTTTCTTTTATTGAAAACCAAAAAAAAAAAACCTGTGCTGGATGAGATTCTAGTGTATAAATTAAATTAATAGTCAACCCTCTAGATTCAGTTTGATTTTAGTGTCATACAAATTTTATAATTCAGATTTATTATATCAAACTGAAAAAAAGAGAGAAAAACTGAAGCATTGTTTGTGTATAATTAAAATATGTATGTATCATTTTCTGCATATATATCATTTTCATAAATTGTATGGCGTTTTGAAAAAATGAAGTAATAAGTTTAAATAGTAGTGTATCCCCTAGATATTATTTACAAAGTGATTTGACACATGTATTCTTTACAATCACTTTCACTAAATAAATGTGACATGACATAATTAAAAAATGACATGACGTATAGCTAAATGTAATATGGATGATTATATTTAATGTTGATTTATATTTTTATAATTTTGTTAGAATATGGTTGTAAATTATACATCATCATTAAAGTAAATATATTTAAATATGACATTAAATGTTTTAAATTTTTCTAAATATTTTTATTTCAGTTTTTATAATTATACAATTTTGGTACCAAAAGTATATTTTCCAATTTTCTATGATTTTTTAAAATTATAATTTTTAATCGTAATATCATTAGTTTCTTTTATATATCTACAAATTTGAGAAATATTTTTAGTTTTACTTTTGATATACAACTTTTATATCAATTTTAATTAATTTTATACAAGTTAATTTAATATAATTTATTCAAAAGAAATAAATAAAATATCTATCCAAGATTATATTTTAAAAATTTCGAATTTGTTTAATTTTTATAACAATATTGGAGAAAAATAAGATTCTCCAATATTTTACACAATAAACAATAAAATCAAATAATTTATAGTTAAATTAAAAAAGATATGGAAGATATTTTTAGTTAAATTTTCTGAATTGATTAATTAGAAATTGATTTTTCCGTAGTATATTTAATAAATGTCTAAAAATTAAGATAAACTGCTAACATAATCATTTAATAGGTCTAAAAATATTTGTATATCTAAGCGAAAATCCAACTTAAAAATTATACATGAAAAATCGTGATTTTTTTAGTAAGACGGATTTTATACAATTCAAATAAAATATCTGCTCAAATAGTTTAATAAACGATATCTATGGTAATTGTTTAAATACAGATCTTTCATTTTAAATCTATTTTGCTAATACTGTTTAAATTCTTTTCTACATTTCTTTACAAATTTGTACTATGAAGACTTAATTAGTTGCTAAAAAAATATAACAGCAATCATATGTGTTAACCGTTAAATGAATGGTTACACAAGTTCTTTAAAATATATATATATATATAGCAAATATGTATTGTACAAAAAGCTAACATCTACGATATTGAAATAAACCCTAATTTTATTTACTTAAAACTATTATCGTATTTTCTTTTATTGAAAACCAAAAAAAAAAAACCTGTGCTGGATGAGATTCTAGTGTATAAATTAAATTAATAGTCAACCCTCTAGATTCAGTTTGATTTTAGTGTCATACAAATTTTATAATTCAGATTTATTATATCAAACTGAAAAAAAGAGAGAAAAACTGAAGCATTGTTTGTGTATAATTAAAATATGTATGTATCATTTTCTGCATATATATCATTTTCATAAATTGTATGGCGTTTTGAAAAAATGAAGTAATAAGTTTAAATAGTAGTGTATCCCCTAGATATTATTTACAAAGTGATTTGACACATGTATTCTTTACAATCACTTTCACTAAATAAATGTGACATGACATAATTAAAAAATGACATGACGTATAGCTAAATGTAATATGGATGATTATATTTAATGTTGATTTATATTTTTATAATTTTGTTAGAATATGGTTGTAAATTATACATCATCATTAAAGTAAATATATTTAAATATGACATTAAATGTTTTAAATTTTTCTAAATATTTTTATTTCAGTTTTTATAATTATACAATTTTGGTACCAAAAGTATATTTTCCAATTTTCTATGATTTTTTTAAAATTATAATTTTTAATCGTAATATCATTAGTTTCTTTTATATATCTACAAATTTGAGAAATATTTTTTAGTTTTACTTTTTGATATACAACTTTTATATCAATTTTTAATTAATTTTATACAAGTTAATTTAATATAATTTATTCAAAAGAAATAAATAAAATATCTATCCAAGATTATAATTTTAAAAATATATGCATATCTATTTTTAAATATAATTAAATATAAATAAATTTTTTAATTTTTCTTAATTTTATGTTCAACTAAATGAAAATTTATTTTAAAATATTGGCAAGAAAATAATAAAATTTAAAATAATAATAAAATTTAGTTTTAAATATAATTTAAATTTAAAAAATTTATTGCTGCACATGGTGCAGGAAAACATCTAGTATATAATATGTAATGATACAATAATATTTATATTTTCCATTCATAAACTACTACAGTATTTGTGTGGTACTAGTGTATTTTGGTCAATTATTGTTTTTTTTACTATTTACCGGCCCACGTTCAGTAAAGTCTTGAGTCAACATTATGATTCATGCCAAAAATTTTATTTAAAAAAAAAAGGAGGATAAACATTTAGAAACAACATAAGAGTAAAAAACACTTATCATAGTGCAGTTTGGTTGGTTGGTAGTGGTGGATGGACGTCAAATAAAAAACAGAGCTGTAAAATAGAAACAAGAATATCTTCTCACCTTTTGAAATGTTGATTTTGTCGAGATTTCTATAATCCATCTTTAGATTTTGTGCCTCCTTTTTTGTTCGATGTTCTAAGTGTGAGGGAGCGTTTTGATTGAGAGACTTGACTATTTTCAGAGATACACAATGTTTAAAGATGAAGACAAGTGAAATTTTGCGTTTAGGAAACGTCTTGAAACGTCACTTTCTTTTCACTATCTCTCATGTTATATATGACTGAAAAAAATCAAGAGAGATTGAGAGCGAATCGTATCTACTTTTCTCACCTTCACTTTCTTTCTCTTTCTCATTTCCTTTTTTGTAATAGTTTACCTTTTTTACCAGTTAACATATTGAAAAGAAAATTATCATTAAGTAAATTATACATGATTCTCATTTAGTCATTTGACATAAGAAACTATGAGAAGAGTGGCACTTTACATCTCTTACGATTTCAGAAGCCATCAATAAATCAGCCACATAGTAAAATTTTCGTGTTCAAATAAGAAGATATCATGGATAAACAAGGATACTTAATTCGTTCATATTAAACAAAGAACACTCGTATAAATCAATCCAGAATCCAATTTATATGAAACAGAAACTCAATCTTTTATCTGGATTGGCTCCTACATAAACAGATTACTGTGCATAATCCAATATATGAGTAAGAACTAAGAAGAAAAAGGCTCTGCACTGTGAATGTGATGAATGACTTTCTTATACTCCTGACCAAGATTATTATTTTTGACCATTTTGGATATCTTCATTTATTTTTATATTCATCTCTCTCTTATTACTGTCAAGAAAATAATATGTGTGTCAGTGTGTATCCAAACGAAGTTGATCGTCACAGATGCACGCATTAACTAGGGCAAGTATCTATGTACTAGGGTTTGATGTGTCACAAAGAAAACAAAAAATAAAATATTGAGTTGTCGAAAGATAGAAGGTAATATCATTGAAAGATACAGGTAGGGTTACTAAAAATTGGTTATAAGAGAATCACAACGTGTTAAAACTTCACATTCTATTTTTGTTTTGTTCATTTTTTTCTTTCTGTTATTAGTTATTTCAGAAGTTTAGTTTGTTTTCCTCAAAATTTAGAAGCTTGCTTATAGTCTTGTATCTTTGTTCTGGCCGACAATTTTGGAGTATGCCCTCAATATTTTTCTCCTTTCCTGAAATATTTTCAAATCAAAACCTTTTCACAAATAGATACATAAACGCTATGAATCACGTTACAAAATCATTATATATAATATTCTAGGGCAGGAGCAAATCCACCAATAGAGTACCAGCAAGGATTTGGTTTTGTCGCCATGTTGCCACTACTCACGATTCACGGATCCATCTGTTACACCCGCCAAATGAACATATCGATTTTACAAAATTTTATGTTTATAGTTAGAAAATTTTCTTTCTTTTTAATATTAACATAGGAAGCAGTTCTTAACAAAAAAAGTTTTGTAGTATTAGTTACCCATAAGTACATGTTAATTACATCGTTCCTTATAGGTAGCTGACATCATTTTGAAAGAAATGTATAAGAAAACGGGTTAATTATTCGGTCAAAGAGAGCGACACATAAAGAATCTAAAGGTAGCCCACATTCAAGAACAAAAAGGTTTTCATTTCAATAAATGCTTCTTTTTGGTTTTATAACAAAAAAAAAAAAATTGTCTAGGAAAAGGAGGGCGAAAGGGTAACTTCAAATGAGGTGTGGCCCTTCTGAGTTCTGAGGATAGAATAGAAAGAGAACGACGTCATGGTCGTAAACTCGTAATAGTATATTAGACGTCCACATACTTAAAAAAATCACACACCAATCCTTTTGTTCAACTTAGTCACAAAGAAACCTGCCCAATTGCCACTTTTGAACCTAAATGCTCTCCACATTTTCAGAATGGATATAAAAGTTTAACCTAATTGAACCACATCAAAAAGACATTGCGTCACTAATCATATAGATGATATCTAGTTGGTGGGGATAGTGAATTATTTAGATTGAAACAAAAATTGATGGTGTTTCTTAAGAAAAGAAAACAAATTAATGACGGTTCAAACGGTCATTCATTCAAAAATATAAACTTATCAGGATTCAAAACCATCCAAGTCTAAAATGGGTTATTAGATTTGTTATTTCACGAGGTTGCTTTAGTCATGTTTAACGTTTGTGATCAAACTATGATGTAGTAATTTACTGGGATTGTGATGAATATAATAGTAAAAATCTGAGTTACCTTTCCTTCTGGTGATTTTAATATTTTAAGTTTAGTTTCTACGTATGTGTCGATTCTTTACTGCATCAAAATATTGTAATTCAAGTTATGTAACTAGCACAAGCAAAGATTTTTGACATAAATTCATTCTGAACATGGAATAATATACTTTTCTTGAAAAAGAAACATGGAATAATATACCCAGATTAAATTTCAAAATATAAAATAATATACCCAAATTAATGTTCAAAAACTCCAAATGGATAGACGCGGATCCCATGCAGACTGCTTTGCAAGAGAAGGAACGTGAAAAGGAACTTTTATATCAATTTTAATTAATTTTATACAAGTTAATTTAATATAATTTATTCAAAAGAAATAAATAAAATATCTATCCAAGATTATAATTTTAAAAATATATGCATATCTATTTTAAATATAATTAAATATAAATAAATTTTTAATTTTTCTTAATTTTATGTTCAACTAAATGAAAATTTATTTTAAAATATTGGCAAGAAAATAATAAAATTTAAAATAATAATAAAATTTAGTTTTAAATATAATTTAAATTTAAAAAATTTATTGCTGCACATGGTGCAGGAAAACATCTAGTATATAATATGTAATGATACAATAATATTTATATTTTCCATTCATAAACTACTACAGTATTTGTGTGGTACTAGTGTATTTTGGTCAATTATTGTTTTTTTTACTATTTACCGGCCCACGTTCAGTAAAGTCTTGAGTCAACATTATGATTCATGCCAAAAATTTTATTTAAAAAAAAAAGGAGGATAAACATTTAGAAACAACATAAGAGTAAAAAACACTTATCATAGTGCAGTTTGGTTGGTTGGTAGTGGTGGATGGACGTCAAATAAAAAACAGAGCTGTAAAATAGAAACAAGAATATCTTCTCACCTTTTGAAATGTTGATTTTGTCGAGATTTCTATAATCCATCTTTAGATTTTGTGCCTCCTTTTTTGTTCGATGTTCTAAGTGTGAGGGAGCGTTTTGATTGAGAGACTTGACTATTTTCAGAGATACACAATGTTTAAAGATGAAGACAAGTGAAATTTTGCGTTTAGGAAACGTCTTGAAACGTCACTTTCTTTTCACTATCTCTCATGTTATATATGACTGAAAAAAATCAAGAGAGATTGAGAGCGAATCGTATCTACTTTTCTCACCTTCACTTTCTTTCTCTTTCTCATTTCCTTTTTTGTAATAGTTTACCTTTTTTACCAGTTAACATATTGAAAAGAAAATTATCATTAAGTAAATTATACATGATTCTCATTTAGTCATTTGACATAAGAAACTATGAGAAGAGTGGCACTTTACATCTCTTACGATTTCAGAAGCCATCAATAAATCAGCCACATAGTAAAATTTTCGTGTTCAAATAAGAAGATATCATGGATAAACAAGGATACTTAATTCGTTCATATTAAACAAAGAACACTCGTATAAATCAATCCAGAATCCAATTTATATGAAACAGAAACTCAATCTTTTATCTGGATTGGCTCCTACATAAACAGATTACTGTGCATAATCCAATATATGAGTAAGAACTAAGAAGAAAAAGGCTCTGCACTGTGAATGTGATGAATGACTTTCTTATACTCCTGACCAAGATTATTATTTTTTGACCATTTTGGATATCTTCATTTATTTTTATATTCATCTCTCTCTTATTACTGTCAAGAAATAATATGTGTGTCAGTGTGTATCCAAACGAAGTTGATCGTCACAGATGCACGCATTAACTAGGGCAAGTATCTATGTACTAGGGTTTGATGTGTCACAAAGAAAACAAAAAATAAAATATTGAGTTGTCGAAAGATAGAAGGTAATATCATTGAAAGATACAGGTAGGGTTACTAAAAATTGGTTATAAGAGAATCACAACGTGTTAAAACTTCACATTCTATTTTTGTTTTGTTCATTTTTTTCTTTCTGTTATTAGTTATTTCAGAAGTTTAGTTTGTTTTCCTCAAAATTTAGAAGCTTGCTTATAGTCTTGTATCTTTGTTCTGGCCGACAATTTTGGAGTATGCCCTCAATATTTTTCTCCTTTCCTGAAATATTTTCAAATCAAAACCTTTTCACAAATAGATACATAAACGCTATGAATCACGTTACAAAATCATTATATATAATATTCTAGGGCAGGAGCAAATCCACCAATAGAGTACCAGCAAGGATTTGGTTTTGTCGCCATGTTGCCACTACTCACGATTCACGGATCCATCTGTTACACCCGCCAAATGAACATATCGATTTTACAAAATTTTATGTTTATAGTTAGAAAATTTTCTTTCTTTTTAATATTAACATAGGAAGCAGTTCTTAACAAAAAAGTTTTGTAGTATTAGTTACCCATAAGTACATGTTAATTACATCGTTCCTTATAGGTAGCTGACATCATTTTGAAAGAAATGTATAAGAAAACGGGTTAATTATTCGGTCAAAGAGAGCGACACA